>JAWQEG010001063.1:0-55070 GCA_033782935.1 Petrolisthes cinctipes
TTCATTATTTTCCAAAAGCTTCAGTATCCACATTCACAAAATCTATCCAACAGTTACAAAATGATGATCACTGTATAGTTTACTCACCAAATTCATTAAATAATTCACCCATAAGTCATTTAAACGGCTAACATTCTTTCGTTTGCGTGCTTACAAACCAATAACAACCACTGTGGAATCGACCAATTAAGGTGGTAATTCTTTTTGGGTACATTGGAGTGCCTTAATTCCTCCAAAGTATGCTAGGAAACAGGACCGGAAGAGCAAAAATAATGATTGTGTTCTGTTGCTTGGAATAGTTTAGAGGATTCAGTTGCACCAGAATTACCAACACAAAACTTCCCTCTTAACTCTTTGTAAGTGAAATATATTATACTCTCTTGCTGTCAAATTGTGGAGTTACTGAGTCCTCGCAAACTCTGCCAGGAAACAACAGTAGGTCTATCTAACATAATTATTACCTCAGTATACGACTAATAATAAGTGGTCTGTTTTATAGCACAGCTTGGAGGATTCTGTAGTGCCCCAATCTGACTTCAAGAGTAGCCTATCCACATAATTTAACACCGGCTAACAAGTTTTGTCATTTTTTTGTGTGGCTACTAACATCCATCAAACGATTTATTTGTAAGAGGGAAGAGTTTTTTTTTTTTTTTTTTTTAATTTTTTTTTTTTTTTTTACTTTAGGAGGTGAAAAGTGTATTAATTTTGTAAACCATAAAATAAACCATAAAATTAAGTACATGTACAAACGCCAGGACGATTTAATTAATTGGATAATAATTATACTATTGGTTGACATTGGAGTACCTTGATTCCTCCAAAGTATGCCATGCAGGAAACAGGACCTATAGATTAACAAGGATAATGGTGGTGGTCCTGTTGCCTGGAATAGTTTGGAGGAATCAGTTGCTCCAGATAAATAAAAAAAAAAATAGGGGTGAGGGAGAGGTGGGAAGAGGTGAGGTCATATGGCGCCAGAGAAGGAGAGAAGGTGATTGAGAGGTAGGACAGTCAGGTGAGTAAGATGAGGAAATAAGGTAGAAATGAGAAGGAGGTAGAAATGAGAAGGAGAGAAATAGCAATGGGGAGAAGGGGAAGGGGGAGAGGGGGAGGGGAAAGAGTAAGCCTGTCACTGAGTTTAAGGTGATGGAGGAAGGGAGGGAGGGAGGGAGGGAAGAAAGGAAAGAAGGGAGGGAGGGGAAGGTAGGGAGGGAAGGAAGAAAGGAAGGGGGAAAGGAAGGGAGGAAGGAAGAAAGGAAGGGGGAAGGAAGGGAGGGAAGGAAGGAAGGAAGAAAGGGGGAAGGAAGAAGGGAAGGAGGGAGGGAGGGAGGAAAGAAGAAAGAGGGGATGGAGGAAGGAAGGGAGAGAGGAAGATAGGTACCAGTAGTGTGATATATGGCCAAAGGTTATGGGGAATATGGGGCACAGGAAATGATAAGGTATGGTGGTGGGAATGGTTAATGATGGTGAATGTATGTACTGTGATGGAGTAAGGGGTTCAGGGAAGGGGAAGTTAATGGGGTGCGGGAGTAGGGGACAGGCATGGAGGGGGGGGAGTTTGGGGGGTGCAGGAATAGGGGGACAGGCTTGGGATGGGTAGAAAGCCTGTCCCCCCTCCCTTATATGAGAAAGGGAATAAAGGGAAAGTGGAAAGGGAAGGGAAAGAGAAAAAGGAAGAGAGAATATTGGAAAGGGGAGTGAGGAGAAAGGAGACAAGAGAGGGAATTATATGGGAAAGGGAGTAAGGGATTCAGAGGAAGGAGGAAGGGGGGACAAAGAGAGGGATTAATATAGGAAGGGGAGTGGGAAGGAGGGATGGGGATGAGGTTTAATGGGAAGGAGTAGAAGAAAGAGGGTGGATTGAAATGGAGTGTGTGTGTGTGTGTGTGTGTGTGTGTGTGTGTGTGTGTGTGTGTGGGTGGGTGGGAGGTGGAGTAGGGTGGATTGGAATGGAGTGTGTGTGTGTGTGTGTGTGTGTGTGTGTGTGTGTGTGTGTGTGTGTGTGTGTGTGGGAGGTGGAGTAGGGTTGAAATGGAGTGGGGAAGGGTGGATTGAAATGGAGTGGTGGGGGAGGGTGGATTGAAATGGTGTGTGTGTGTGTGTGTGTGTGTGTGTGTGTGTGTGTGTGTGTGTGTGTGTGTGTGTGTGTGTGTGTGTGTGTCCCTTTAACCTGACCCTAAACTTCCATTACATTTACCTCCCTACCTCAAACACACACTGCCCTAGTTAAACATAATGATAATGATGATGATTATTATTATTATTATTGATTATTATTATTATTATTATTATTGATATATTTTGATTATTATTACCGGTATTATTATTATTAATATTATTATTATTGTTATTGATATATCTTTATTATTATTATTATTATTATTGTTATTGTTATATTCTAATGATGATTTTATCTTGGTGATGATAATAATGATGATAATAATGATAATGATGATGATGATGATAATGGTGGTGATGGAGTTGGTGTGATCATATTTTATTATCATTATTACTATTATTATTATTATTATCATCATATTTTAATGACGATTATTATATTCTGATGATAATGTTAATAATGATGATGATGATGATAAGAGTAATAATAATGCATAGAGAAACAGTAAGTAGTCCTCCAATTAACCCAAAACGCTAAACTAGAGTGCTACAGAAGTCTCCCAAACTATGCTACAAAACAGAACCCATATTTGTAGAATGAAGGAAGGGGTTAGTTTTTCTGACATATATAATTATAGCTTGGAGAATTTAATAATCTTTCCATAATCTTTTAATATTTACCCCCCTAAAAAAAAATAAAAAATCAAGTGATATCTTTCATTTACTAGCGAGAGAGAGAGAGAGAGAGAGAGAGAGAGAGAGAGAGAGAGAGAGAGAGAGAGAGGAGAGAGAGAGAGAGAGTGAATAAGTGAGTGAGTGCGTGAGAATGAAGTGAGAGAGAGAGAGAGAGAGAGAGAGAGAGAGAGAGAGAGAGGAGAGAGAGAGAGAGAGAGGAGAGAGAGAGAGAGAGAGAGGAGAGAGAGAGAGAGAGAGAGAGAGAGAGAGAGGAGAGAGAGAGAGAGAGAGAGAATAAGTGAGTGAGTGAGAAGTGAGTAAGTGAGTGAGGGTAAACTCTAAAGTAACATCGGATTCCCCCACAAGATAACAAACAATAGCCTAAAGGAACAGTATAAGTTAGTTTAGTAGTACATTGGAGCACCTTGATTCCTCCAAAGCATACAAAGGAAACAGGACAAGAGGGACAAAAATATCTGGTGGCCTGTTGCATGGAATAGTTTGGAGGAATCAAAGGCTCCTAATTTTTTTTATCGTAATCAGAAGAAACAGAGGAACAACGATAACTTATCATGGCCTCCCCTAACACACGCTTCCTGTCACGTGTGTGTGTGTGTGTGTGTGTCTGTCTGTGTGTGTGTGTTTGTGTCTGTGTGTGTGTCTGTCTGTCTGTCTGTGTGTGTGTGTGTGTGTGTGTTGTGTGTGTGTGTGTGTGTGTGTGTGTGTGTGTGTGTGTGTGTGTCTGTGTGTGTGTGTGTGTGTGTGTGTGTGTGTGTGTGTGTGTATTGTCCACTTACACTCTTCTGTCTGGCACTGTTTTATCTATTATCTACGTGTGTGTGTGTGTGTGTGTGTGTGTGTGTGTGTTGTCACTTACACCCTGTCACTCTTCTCTCTATATTGTGTGTGTGTGTGTGTGTGTGTGTGTGTGTTTAAAGATCTACCAACATCATCATGACTTGAATAAAGTTTGGCTCACACACAAACACACACACACACACAATCTCTCTCTCTCTCTCACACATACACACACACACACACACACAATCTCTCTCTCTCTCACTCACTCACTCACACATACATACACACACACACACACTCTCTCTCTCACACACACACACAAACACACACACACACACTCTCTCTCTCTCACACACACACACACACACGAGGCAGGGAGTGACTCCTAACTTTTGTTTATGACTGTACAATACACTCGCCCTTTACCTCTTCCTCCCTGTACATCTCCCTCGCCTTGACCTTTAGTGTGTGTGTGTGTGTGTGTGTGTGTAGAGACAGAGAATGTGTGTTTGTGTGGAGAGAGAGAGAGAGAGTGTTTGTGTATGTGTGTGTGTGCGTGTTCGTATGAGAGAGAGAGAGAGAGAGAGAGAGAGAGAGAGAGAGAGAGAGAGAGAGAGTGTGTGTGTGTGTATGAGAGAGTGAGTGTGTATGAGTATAAGTATGTGAGTGTGAGTGTGTGTGTGTTCGTGTGTGTATGAGAGCGAGTGTGAGTATGTGAAAACCTACTACTACTACTACCACCATCATCACTACCACCATCATCACCATCATCACTACATTATGGATTATTTTCTGAGTCATCCAAACTATACGATACAACAGAACAGACGCCTTCCTTCCCCCTTTCCTTCATTCCTCCCTCCCTTCCTTCCTTCTCTCCCTCCCTCCCTTCCTTCCCCCCCCCCTTCCTTCCCTCCCTTTATTCCTCCCTCCATTGCCCCTTCCTTCCCTCCCTCCCCCCTTCCTTCCCTCCCTTTATTCCTCCCTCCATTCCCCCTTCCTTCCTTCCCTTCAAAATCACCAACAAAAGAGTTTCCCTTTAACACTCTTAGATAAATTTGAGGATAAATCATATCGTAATTAATTAATTATTAATAATAATAATAATAGTAATAATATTATTATTATCAATAATGATAACATGAATAATAATAAGAGTAATAGCAATATTAATAATAATAATAATAATAATAATAATAATAATAATAATAATAATAACAAAAGCATTTGTGTATTTGCTTCAATATATTTTTTTCTTATGATACATGAAAAGGACATAATTTTTTCAGATGCTGGTATATATATGTATGTAGGATTATAATGGAGTTCTGATATTAAAGACCCTGTGACAGTAGGACTTTTGCCACCAAAGGACTGTAGGATGCTGTATTGTGTATAAATATAGTACTGTACTGTAAAATCATTATCCTATGCATCTCCTAACCTTTCACAACACCAGGTCTCTTGCCTCCTTCTACCTCCTATCTCCTCCTCCTACCTCCTCCCTACAACCTCTTACCTACCTACTACTACCTCCTCCTACTACCTATCCTATATATAGTCTACCATATATATAGTGTATATGTCCCACTTTGTAACCTTTTCCAACACCACCTCTTGCCAACTGTAATACTGAATCCCCTTTCCCCCTCACCAATTTTATCCACAGACTGTACTGTTTTTTTTGTGTATCTCGTTTAGGCTAGGCTAGTAACCCTTCACACCACGAGTGTAAAATATATTCCATTTCGTAACCTTTTCCCCACATCCCCTCTCGCTGTGTTGTGTCTAAGAATAGGTTAGGCTTACTTACGACTTCAGGCCTCATCCACTCAGCTATAAGTCACAACAACAGTTCCTCATGTAGAGTTTGTGGTGGTCAGGTTGTTGCTACACTTTCTTTATAAGCTTTTACCTTTCTTTTCCCCAGCTGACTGACTGACTTCTCAAAGGTATTACAAATATCATTGACTTTTGATGACTAGGATACACTACTACTACTACTACTACTACTACTACTACTATTAATAGGTGTAAAGTCAGCGGCTTGTTGTCTTTTTCATGAATAAAATTGTGCCACAAAATACCAGCTATAATGAAGTAGCTTAATATCGTGGCATAGTAAGGAGGAACCAGAATGCTCCAATTAGAATTCATACACAGTCACAGTCAATAAGGTGTTAATATCCTTTTGGTACATTGGAGTGCCTTGATTCCTCCAAAGTATGCCAGGGAAACAGGCCCAAGTTAACAAAAATAATGGTGTTGTTCTGTTGTTTGGAATAGTTTGGAGGATTCAGTTGCTCTATAGATTTACTAACACAAAACTTCCCCCTTAATTAAACAGTTTTCGACTTTGTATATATAACCTTTTCTCTGGCTTACACCAAACTTTTTTTTTTTTTTTTTTTTTGAGGAAACAATTTTGACTTACAACGGTGACCACCAAACGATCGCCAAGTTTGTAAGCTTAAGTGGATGGTATACTTTTGATAGATTGGAGTGCCTTAATTCCTCCAAAGTATGCCAGGAAACAGACCCAGATGAAGAAAAATAATGGTATCCTATTGCCTGGAATAGTTTGGAGGAATCATTTGCTCCACATTTACCACCCAAAACAATGTCCTATATGCGCACCCTTAATTAAATAAATAAATAAATAAACAAATATAAAATAATAATGCATAATAAATAATTTTTAGGAATTTATAGGAATGCAGCCACGAGTGTTAATTTCAACTCAACATCAGACAGACAGCTTAATTAAGGGGGAAGTACAGTGTTGGTAAATCTGGTGTAAATGATACTTACAAACTATTCCAAGCAACAGAACACCATTATTTATTGTTCATCAGATCCTGTTTCCTGGCATAAGCCTACTTTGGAGGAATAAAGGCACTCCAATGTAACAAAAGTATACTGTCCCCTTAATTAACACAGGCAGTACAAAATGACTGAAGAGAGGATTACAGAAGATCCGAGGTACAGTAGGCGGCAAAAGTCCTGTCGCTAAATCTGCCAAGTCATAAATTTAGTAAGTATGGAAATATAAGCTTCATAGGTTCTTGAACTAAAAAAATCAGTGGTTTATTAATTTACAACCTTAGATATTGTAATTCTGTATGGTGAATGTGTTTATACGAAGATAAACCTCTATGTTATCTTTTAAGGAGTGCCGAGTGAGGCGACACGACTTTTGCCGCCGATTGTACAGTAGGCATCGAAGGCCCATGGAATCATACGAGGGAGAATAAAGATACAGAGGTGAGAAATAGTAAACACGAAAGAAACATAAGGATATAGAGAAACAGTTTAAAGAATAATGAAACAGAGGTGAAGGATAGTAAACACGAAAGAAATATAAGGATAGTAAGCAAGAAAAAAAATATATAAGCAATATGGAAATAGTTCAAGAATAATGAGGTAAAGGTGAGAAATAGTAAACACGAAAGAAACATAAGGATATAGAGAAACAGTTAAAAGAATTACTGTATGAGTGGTATAATTATATTTTGACGTACGAGACACGTTTAATTAATCACCAAATTCATGAGTATATAAATTAATTATTATTACGTGTGAAATACTGACGCACGAGACATGATACTTAAATTATGGAGTTTGTTTACCGAGATGACAGACGGACACTAAAAAAAATAAAAGAAAATATAATAAAAGAAAGAAAGGAAGGGTAGGAACAGCACGTAAACAGTCCCTATCAAAAGTCCTTCCTTGGAGTGAGTGAATCTTATGAACCGATTCCTTTAAACTTTGAATCTCATGAAACTATTCCTCCAAACTTTGCATCTTATGAACCAATTCCTATAAACTTTGAAATTTATGAACCGATTCCTCCAAAATTTTAATCTTATAAACCGATTCCTCGTCTTTGAATCTAATGAACCGATTCCTCCAAAATTTTAAAATCTTATGAACCTATTCCTCCAAACTATGCCATGGAGTTAACAAACTCCTTCAGTACAGGGCTACGGAGACTCCAAAATAATAAATAAGAAAAATAAGATAATAAGAAAAATAATAAATAAGAAAAATAATAAATAAGAACAATAAGGAAAATAAGAAATGACCTCCATAAACTGATGTCTGTCTGGTGTTATAAATCGTGTGAAATATAAAGGTGAGAGAGATAGTATAAACACGAAAGAAATATAAGTAGTGGGGAAATAGATAATGAATATTGAGATAGAGGCGAGAGACAGTAAACACAAAAGAAACATAAGAATACAACGATAAGGATAAGGATATAAGAAGTGGGGAAACAGCTAGGTCAAGAATAATGAGAGAGAGAGAGAAATATACTAAATAAAAATGATTAGCGCAAATCCAGTCAAGAGAAAGTAAGTAAATGGAGAAAATATTAATTGTGGGATAGTATGCATTCGGAGAACAAAATATATACCGTGTAGCCTAGCCTTATAACATCAACGGTTATCACGACGACGAGCATGCCCAGTGTCTGCTAAATAATAATAATAAAAAGCGATTTATCTCTCCAGTTAAGGATCCTATGAACGTGTATGAAAATTGGAGGCTTCTGATTCCTCCTGACTATGCCACGAAACAAGCTAGCTCCTTCCATAAAGGTGTGTGTGTTTCGTGGCAATATTTGAAGGAGACTCATTAATCTCCAATTTTCTGACTACATCACAGGGTCCCTTAAAGAGTAAACTAATACTATGCAATCAATGTGTAGCCTACTCCTGGTCTTAAATTACGAAGCAGAAACCTGGGCCAGTATTCAACACAAAAAAAGCATCTTGGAGTTTGGACTGGTTCGTATGTTTGCATTACTGATCTCACCATGCATAGTGTTTAAGGTTTATTTCGAAGCAGTGAATGGTTTGTTACTCTATTTGTATGAGCTTATATTATGATTTCGAAGCAGTGAATGGTTTGTTATTACATTTGTATGAGTTTATATTATGATTTCGAAGCAGTGAATGGTTTGTTATTACATTTGTATGAGCTTATATTATGATTTCGAAGCAGTGAATGGTTTGTTATTACATTTGTATGAGCTTATATTATGATTTCGAAGCAGTGAATGGTTTGTTATTACATTTGTATGAGCTTATATTATGATTTCGAAGCAGTGCCGGGTACAAGTTCTTGCCACGAATGAATGAACGCTTACAAACAAAATTATTTACTTAAGAGTGAACTTGGCTTTTGTGAATACAAGCCCAGCTGGAGCCTTACAAAATACCTAGCACGAAAACCTAGTAGTGTTCATGAGAGATGGATGACACACTGAGGGACAGGAAAAGAGCACCGTGGATAAGAAGAGTTCATGAGAGATGGATGCCTGGGGAGAAGAATGCTGGGTATAACTAACACTGAGGGACAGGAAAAGAGCACCGTGGATAAGAAGTGTTCATGAGAGATGGATGCCTGGGGAGAAGAATGCTGGGTATGACTAACACTGAGGGACAGGAAAAGAGCACCGTGGATAAGAAGTGAAGACCAAACGGGAGGATATCCTGACTAGCCTTCCACTACAAAGAGAAAGAAAGAATGATTTGGCTTGTGTAGTAGGGTGTGTCATGCTTAGAACTGATGATACCAGATGGACGGATGGTTAATTAGGCTTATAAGCTTGTGGTAGCCTAGTACAGTGTTGGTGGTATAAATATAAATCAGGAGCAATTGATTTCTCCAAACTAGTCCAAGTAACAGGCCACCATTATTACTGTTAGTTAATCTGTTGATCCTGTTTCCTGTCATACTTTGGAAGAATGATTATGCCTAAGCTGGTAGCCTAGTACATTGTTGGTGATATATATATATATATATATATATATATATATATATATATATATATATATATATATATATATATATATATATATAAATCAGGAACAATTGATTCCTCCAAACTATTCCAAGTAACAGGCCACCATTATTACTGTTAGTTAATCTGGTCCTGTTTTCTGGCATACTTTGGAGGAATCATAGGGTGTGTTGCTCCCTTAAGGACCCTGTGATCGTGTATAAAAAGGAGGCTTCTGATTCCACCTAACCATGTTACGAAAAAAGCTCCATCCTTATAGGTGGTGTTTCGTGGTAATATTTGAAGGACTCACTAACCTCCAATTATCTGACTACAACACAGGGTCCCTTAAGGCTGGATGGGGGTCATGCGCAGAACTGATAACAGGTGGTTCGAGTCTGAGTGGAAACCAAAGGACGGAAGGAGAAGCCAAGGTAGAGTGTAAACAGAGGAGGCAGAAAGATTCCAGGGATTGATTTGAGGATGTCAGAATATTGCACCAGGCCTGGAAGACCCTGCAGGACGAGATAGAAGGATGATAAGAGAGGAGGGACAACAAGCAAACACGAAGGAAATAGAAGGAAAGGAGGGACAGAAACAGACTGACAGGCAGAGAAACACAGTGGATAGTTGAGAAAGGCCTTCGTTCTTAATCAGTGAACTTGAGGGGGGGAAAATATTGTTGGTATAACTAAAGCAACTGATTCCTCCAAACTATTCGCATACTTTGGAGGAATCAGGGCACTCCAATGTAACAAAAGTGAATTACCCCCTTAATAATAACTGATGGTGTTGATGATAATTGTTTGGTATACACACGTGACTCACCCGTGCATGAAGGGGATGGATTTGCTTTGATGATAAAATGTTGGTAAATCTGGAGCAAAAACTAGTAGAACTCATACAAACTATATATATACAGTAGCCTACTCTATGCAACAAACATGCACCATTATTTATTATGTTCGTTAAGGGGGTAATTAACTTTTGTTACATTGGAGTGTCTTGATTCCTCCAAAGTATGCCAGGAAATGGAACCAGAAGAGCAAAAATAATTGTGTTCTGTTGCTTGAAATAGTTTGGAGGATTCAGTTGCTCCAGATTTACCAACACAAAATTTCCCCCTTAATTAATTTGGTCCTGCTTCCTGGCATACTTTAATTGGAGGAATCAAGGCACTCTAAAATGTACCAAAAGCATACCAGCCTATCCCCTTAAATAAAAATGCAGTCAGGTTCGTGGCAATTAACTCTTGTCCTTGTCTTAGTTATGCAACACCAACTTAACAAACGATAAAACAAATACGCAGGCTATTTAATTATACACTGACGTACGAAGCTACACGTGGATTATTAATAAGAATATAATGGTTAGTTTATCACAGACAGAGGTGCATGCATAGGTAAGGAAAGACTCGAGAGTTTTGCCACCACCACCACATCTCCTATGTTAGGCTATTTACGAGAACGATCACATAGCCTAATGAAGAGTGAAAACGAGAGAAAGAGAGGAAGTGGCAAGTCCGACGTAGGGGAGGGAGGGAGTGAGGTAGGGACGGGGCGAGGGATGGGGGAGGGAGGAAAGGGGGCGATGGATGGGGGAGGGAGGAAAGGGGGCGATGGATGGGGGAGGGAGGAAAGGGAGCGATGGATGGGGGAGGTGAGAGAGAGATAGAGACTTGAGGTATGTTTCTATTTTTAGACCGCTTTATCGAATTCCATTACGTTCTGACCTACAATTTACCCAACCCTTGCCTCTTTGTTATTTTCTTAATGTCCTGCCTATAACTTCTGACACACAACAATAACAACAACAACCGGTTTGCCACTCACTTGTAATAATGAGGTTACAACTACATAACGTGAAAGAAACAAAACAAAAACAAATGCAAGATAAAGTTTATATCAATGCGTAGCTTCCCACCTTCTATCATCCGTGAATATTGCTGTGATTTCCAAACTTTATCACTTCTTTTCCTCACTGGCTTCGTCCGTTAAACACTAATAAACAGCCGAGTAAGGTTTTAGCGCAATAGCTAGTCGGCTACTCCAGCACACACACTGCACCTTGAAGCCAAACTGGAGTTCCAAGGGCGATATTGTCCATAGTCATCTTGTTTCATTCTTCGTTGCTGGCCAATGGGCATGCAGAGTCGCCGTGGCGTCATCGTTATCCATGATGTGGGCGGGGCTTCTAACCTCAGCCAATGCGATGCTCTTTATGTTGATGACGTTGCAAATAGCTGTTACGTCATGAACTCGGGACATGCAAGCTAATGCAACTTTACACATGCCCTAAGAGAAAGCTGGTCTCCAGAAAACACGTGATTCATCAACAATTAATGAAAAATAAAAGGAACTTCAAGCAAAACATGAGAATAAAAGAGTTATGAAGGTTACGATAAGGCAAGGGTTGCAAGATGTCAGAAGATAAACCCCGCCCATTTTCCCATGTGTGGTGGTAGTGGTGGTGGTGGCATTGGTAGGGTAGTGAGTGCACCGTGCATGGGAACGAAGAAGTGAGTGGTGGTGGTGGTGATGGTGGTGGTGCCAGAATGTGTGTGTGTGTGTGTGTGTGTTGATCATGATTGGAGAGGCTCACAGAAGGGATCAAAAGAAGACGCACATAGAACTGGTAACGGGATATTTAAGTGAGGGAGGGAGGGAAGGAGGACTGGAGTCCATGTAACACACACACACAGACACACACACACGCACAACATTTGTAATGTCTATCCGTGACCTTAATATTAAATACGAGAGTGTGTGTGGTGGAGGGGAGGGGTGTACAACACAGCTAGCGAGACGACACGTGTACTCCTCAAATCATATAGCTTTATCCGAATACTGATGAATTTCTGCGTCCTTGCTTAATTATATATACTTAAATGACAAACAAAACATGCAACAGCTTCCGGTAGTAGTTCTGGAGGTTGCGTAAATAACTGTTTAGGTCTTTATGAGTTACACAATTCCTAGACATCAGCTGCAGCTCTAAGAAAAGAAAGAACGTTAATGACGAGGCTCACGTTCAGTATCTACTTTAGAATAACTATCCTAACTGAACTATATTATAGCATATCTACTTTAGAATATCTATCCTAATTGAACTATTATAACATATTCAAGATGTATATCTTTTCTTACGTTGAAACTGAGATATAAATTAATACTATTCTTCTATCATGTACTGTAGGTTGGTTACCAAACTTAATTATCCTACAAACTACTTTTGCTTGATATAATAGTGCTTTGGGAAAACAATAGTAAAGTGAAGGTTATTATAATATTGATGCCATAGCACAATACTTTGCATAGGCTAATTAATAATGAAGCTCTTACGGTGCAAAAGTTGATTGTATATTTCCTTAGGTTCTTGAGATAATTCTTAGTTCACCCGAGTAGGCTACAGTTGCTATCCTATATAGAAAATGGACTAGAACTGAGAGAATAAAGGGAAGGTGTGACTTTCATACAACAACAGGTGTTTGTTTATTATAGTTACTTCATATTATTATCAATTTTGTTATTGTTCTCTTTCATAATATTTCGGTAAATATTGAAAGAATTGCCGTTATCGCGTGCGGTTTTTCTACCTTCATTACCCACTTATTTAGACCATTCTAAGACTATTTTCTTCTATGGCATTTCCTCCGCAAATGCCCCATTTGGCCATTTTCAAGATATTCAAATGGGGCATTTTGAAATTAGCCTGACCTTACTTAACCTAACCTAGACCACAGCAGACTACCGGGACCTAACCTGGGCAAACTACCGGGACCTAACCTAGGGAAGCTACCGGGAAATAACCGTGGTAAAGTACAGGAAATGACCGGGGCAAATTACTGGGACCTAGCCGGATCTGGCAACTCTGCTACAAAACAGCAATTCTTTCAATAAATATCGATATTTCTGCAATTCTTTAGATATATTTACTCATATTAGTATCCCACCATGTATCAAATAACTTTCATAGCCTTTAGCGCAACATTCCCCAGAGTGTTGGGGTTTGTACTAAAGGTAAATAAAGAAGGAAGAATAAAAAATCTGAAGTATCGAAGTACAACACAAAACAGATAAATTTAACTCCATGTATCTAACCTGTTGACTATGTACCGGCTGCTCACATAATAATGTCTTGGCTTTTCCGGTAAATGTAAAGCAATTCAGGACTAATTACACCACAAATTATATACACAACTAGATACTTACCTGCAATTATTCATAAGCTATATAAGTGCTCACTGGAAGGAAGTGTACGTGAATATCCAAACTATTTACAAGGGAATCGATCGATGCACTTTAGCCACTAGAGTTTAAAAATAAAACCCGCAATAACAGAGGATCAATGACGATATTTTTTGAAGCAGTATACAGAATGCCAATGCTAAAGATTCAAACCAAACCATGGAAGCCACACTGCGCACCCACCCACGCATCGACCGGAAAGCACGTACGTATATCCGAGGACACGCACCAGAGACCTCGAGTTATAAATAGAATGATTGTGTGGAGGCCCTTGGTAATTTGGTACGCAGGACACACATGGAAACCTTTATATAGCACAGGTTAGTTTAAGTTCCCATGTGTAACCTTCCAACTTGTGTTCAATTGGTAGTCAGGACACACATGAAAATCTTTTTATAGTAGGCTATTTTTAGCTTATCTTGTGATTTGTGTTTGGTACTCAGGACACACATGCAAATCTTTTTATAGTAGGCTATTTTTACCTCCCATGTGATAACTTATGACAGAACAAACACTCTTATTATTACTCCGTCTCAACATCAACTCTTTTTGGAATACCCCGACTGGCGTTTCAATATTCGTTTGTTCGTTCGTTTGCTAGTTATCGGAACGTTTATTGTTAGAAATTTTCCCCCGACAATGCAAAATCAATACAGATCCCTTCCTCGTATATACAAGGAAACAGACAACCTCAGTAGGCACCGATCGAGATTGTCTGTTTCCTTGTATAGTTTAACTTTAGAGGAATCAGTTGCCCTTCAGTTCGCCTAGCAATATAATAAAGGAAATTGTTCGAATCCGAAATATGTCCCTCATCCTAGCAGGCAATACACACCAAAGGAGTAATTAATGGCTTCGTCGTCGCAGACGTAAGAACAAAAATAGAATCTGGATCCATGAACTAAATGCCAAAAGACCAGATTTAAGGAGATCTTGAGTGGCAAGACAGAATGATCCAATAATATATAGAGTAGTCCATAGTGAATAAAATTGTTCTCTCACCTGTACATTTTAATTCAGCAGCAACCTCCCTCCACAGAGCAGCCATGACATCACAATCTCGGTGGTCGAGATCACTTGCATCATATATAGCAGGGCGCTCTCGAATTAAGTTTATTAGGAGTTCCACTTTCATGTTAACACCACTGATGACGCGCTGTGACTGATGAAAAAATGGATCCAGCCCTATTTGTGACGAGACGCGACGAAACGTGACGAGACTCGGTCGGTGTAAACGGCTTCTTCACAAATCCATATAAATCAAATGTGAACTGGGGTGGCGAATCATGACGCTGCCAAGATCCAGATCTTGGACGCGGCTTGTAAGTGGAGCCATAATGCAAGGCAGCTGAATAATAAGTGAATATTTCTCTCAAAGTGATCACGTTGTCTTTTGGACCAGGCGGCAGGTGAGCAGCAGAATGTAAACAAACCATGAAATCAAATCAATGTTCCATGCTCATATTTAACAGATAAATTCGGTGTAAATAATAAATGAGATCAAAGAATTCAATTTCTGTATTCAAATAATGATATATAACACCACTTAAATTATAATATGCCATAATAATATATTAATTGCAGTGTATTCATTATAGACTTTCAATGACTTTCTCCCTGTCGCAAGAAATCCCCGACATTTTTCGATAGTTTTCGTGGACACCTCGTCGTCCGAAATCTCCCGTTTCCCGAGACATGTCGTCGAAAATGGTGTCGCACGATACGATGTCGCAAGAAAAAGTGCCCGTGTGATACCCGCTTAAAGGCGTCATGAAACTCAGTACTCAATAAATTATTCATTTTTATATACTTCGAAACGGACTTTATCAGCTACTTTACATAAAGGCAAATAATAGTCCACATTAAGGGAGTTTACACTGCTGCATGCAAAGGGATAATGCAACCCCTGTGTGCTGGCGGTCCACACAGCAGTGGAAAAAAAAAGAACCTCCAGTTACAGTACACCTCACGTGGAATTTTAATCCATGTGGACAGATCTCGTCAAATCCAATAGAAAGTGACCAGATCCTACAACAATCTTTATTCTAGCCCTGTGAAGGATGACTAATATTCACAGAGAATAAAGTCAGCCCCCCTGGGCAGTTGTCTTTAGTAATCAAAGTGTATGTTGCACTCAGATAACGATCGATGACCGTGATCTCAGTGCTTTATTCATATTTCATACTCTAATACTTTGTCATGGAATGTGAAACTGCTAAAAATAATACGACAAAACTGTGTGAAAGTGAATCGTCTAGGCATCTCGAAGGAAATAATTGGTAATAGTTATTGGACCTTACTCATATTTTCTGTTTTTTCATTACACAGGAGAGGACATTATAGTATATATATATATATATATATAAAGCCTTTCATCACCTGCAGTGTAATGAATAAGCTGTAGCCTACTCACCACTACCACCACCATCACTATTTTCATCTCAGTCAATCTGAAATATGGTTATTGAAACACTTTCAGTATATTGTTGAACCTTTATCTTCGTATTAATTATTATTAATGTTTCGTAATTTCTCCACTTTTACTATCTTTCCTCCCTCCCTCCTCCTATATACGGTTTTTCTTATACCATCCACCTTCTACAAATACCATACATACTACTTACCATCATAATGGTCAGACAAACTTGGGTCGGTGGGCGAGGATATTTCCACACACAATAGCCGAAGGTATATGGCCAGCTAACTCCGACTTTTCAGCCTAGTGGGATGAATTTGTGTTAGTGTGATAGCCCCTTTTCCTACTAAAATAATTAATACATGTGTGTGGGTGGTGCTGGTACCACTCTTCTGTGCGTTACTAGTAAAAAAAAAAAAAGAAAACAAAAATCATAAAAGTAAGCAGACGGGAGATTCCTACTCGCCGCTAGATAGTCAAACCAAGGATTTTAGTACAGGGAGAAGGATATGTCACTCAATGTTATTTTGGTGTCGTCGCTGTGGCTAGCTGTGACGGTGGCGCCTCTAGCGGCCATGGGGACTCAATACACTAGCTACATCTGCTTCCCTTTATCGGGTTTCATTTCTCTCCATGAAACAATGGCAGCCACCGTCCTCTAAAAAGTGGCCCGTGTGCGAGGGGCCTAATTATCGTTAGCATAGAAATGCTCAAAATCAACCTATAGTAATATAATTTATGATAAATCATTTTGATTTTGGCAGTTCATATATATATTGACTGGTTCGGGTCCGAAAGGGCGCCCAAACCCTTAAAGTACTGCCCACACCACAGCAGGAGATACCCTCCTATGTGGACAAGGCATCGGAGCTATTATATAAAAATAGATAGATGTGTTACCTTTATTTGTGTTCCAGCAGCTCCACCTGACTTGTGTGACTATAATGATGAAATCTATGTTTATTCAGGCCAGCTAGGCATTAAGGGAGTAGTAACTGTTGGTGAATCTGGAGCAAATGATTCCCCCAAACTAGTCCAGATAACAGGCCACTATTATTTTTGCTAATCTGGTCCTGTTTCTTGTCATACTTTGGAGGAATCAAGGCACTCTAATGTACCAAAAGTGTACTATCCCCTTACGCAAGAATACTATTAATGCATGAACCTGATGCCCTGCACATCCCACAATAATACAGCAAGTTTACTAACAGATATTGTAGACCCATGGCACTGCCACCTTGGCAGCTAAAAAGGTATAGAGATAAAAAAGGTTCCTGGGTCACTGGCTGCTTGGAAGGAATGTTGAGTCAGTCAGTGCAATTACCAGCTTGTTACCAAAAAACTCAAATTATCCTTTAGTTGAGAAACAAGGCAAAACTGAACTGACTTTTTCCAATACATGGAAAGTATGTTTACATTTCATAGGTAACTCACAAACATTTTAAAAGTAGAGTATCACAATTAGAACAAGGCACATTAACCTTCTCCGTATCATGACTGACATACAGTGCTTTACTCGGGACTGTATAGTCGGTGGCAAACGTCGTGTTGCCACAAGTCATGAAGTATAAAATGGAAATATATACTTCACAGGCTCATAAACTGTACAACCAGAGAAGTTTATTAAATTTCCCCCTGGATATTGTAATTCTGTATGGTGAATGTGTTTGTTCAATTATTAGCCTTTGGGTTATCCTTCAAGAAGCTGGTGAGTGAGGAGACAGGACTTTTGCCGCCACCTGTACCATGCAGTTGTTGTTGTTGTAGATGTTCCTCATGCAGCATGGCCAAACAACCTCCAAGTCCATCAGGAAGACGATGGCTTGCAATAGGTTTCCAATCAGGCCCTGATGACTGTATGTTGTGTTATTGGCAAGTATAGTTGTATGTAGTCCAATCATCCTTAATCAGTTGATAATGTGAGGTGCTGTGTGAACTGGCATCCATGGTGGATTCACCCAGAATCTTCTAACAGCTCAGAAGGACTGAGTGGTGCCCACACTGCATCCTGCCAGGTGGATTCTGTCTATTGTACCTCAAAGTATATTGTACCTCAAAGTATATGCCACCACTCTTTCCCATATCTGGCTGACTCGTTCACACTGTTGGTCATTTCAAACTGTTAGCTGCATTCTCAAAGGTCTCTCTGCTCATCCCTTATGTGTCATCATCTTGTTTATTAGTCATCTTATTTTTATTGCAGCTTTCAATAATCATATGACCATGACCTGGCATGTTAGTCCTATCATTATCATCATCATTTTCATCATCATCATCAATCAGGTCACATTCATCACTATTTTCACCAGATAGCATCAATGGTGGTGAGTCGCTAATCACCGACGTATCTTTTGTATCATCATAAGTACCTAAGCCACTAGAGGAGTCCTCAGGGGTGGAATCTCGACTGGGGTGAGGCATTGATGAGGATGATGGGGGAACATTACGTCCCACATTGGGATCATATGGGACATCTATAGTTCCCTCGGTACCCACCAGAGCCATCTTGTACACCAATCGGTCAGGGTGGTCCAGTGGGAGGCGGGCCATCTTCAGTTGCAGCTTGTATGAGTTATGGGACACAGACCAACATTCTGGCATGAAACGAGGCTTCATGGTATCAAGGAAGTGCTGTCTCCATTGTTGTTCCAGCTTGTTGAGGCCTATCTTGGCATAGGCCTGGTAGATTCCCAACCCATGAGTCACATGACCCTCTCTGTACACCTTCACCTCCAGGTTGGCTGCCTCTATCAACAGTGCTGTAGTCACATCCTGTCCGGGGTAGAACTCCTGTAGTGTTTTGAGGAACTTGTCATGAAGTGGAGAAGGGATTGTCCCTGGGGGTTTCATTAAGGCACGAGCTGCATCCCTTACTGCTTTACGGGGGCCATCAATACTGGCCTTGGCTCGGGGGTCCGTGCTGACAGGGGCCCCGAACTCCTCCCCCAGTTGGACACGGAGGGTATTGTCGACCATGTTGCTCACACGGTGGCAGGGGAAGCAAAGCAGTACCACATCATGGTTCTGGTGGTGCTTCAGGAGACGATGGAAGTGGCGACGGTACTCATGTGGTACAATACTCTTCCTAGTGTAAGAGTCCTGACAGCCACACACTACACACACATTCAGGCGAGACTGTAAGTAGAAGGCTCCATCACCACTCTCTGCCTGGGGACGCCCTGCTGGCTCAAATTTAAGGCGCACTACAAGTGGCTCCTCTGACACCAACACTCCTAGACCTTTGTCCACATACCACCGGGCCTTCTTAGGGTCCAAGGTACACAGGGGATGGTTGTCAGGGGCCAGAAGCTGACAGTTGTGGTAGAGTGGACTTTTCCTTTTTGGAGCCTCTCGCACCTGACTTGTCTTGAGGGCTGGTGCTGGCTGGGTAACTGCCACCACACCTGTGAATACAATAAAATAATAAGGAACAATTTTACCTCCCAACATGGCTTAAACCAATAGGTGGCAGGACTCTACAGCTGAAACCCTCCTTATAAAATTAGTAAGAAATCTAGTCCAATATCATCAATATCGGGCAACACTTGGTAGTACCCTACACTTTACTGTACTGTATCCAGCTTATGGCATCATCTCCTGGGATCTCTTCCAGCAAGCCTCCAGAGAAACAACTTACCACTCCAAGCAACTCCCACTAAAAAATATCACCTTGCTCTAGCCATGAGTTCCCCTTAGCCTCCTCCAGCTAGGTCATATATCCATAATTATGGAATTGGCATTCTTGTATCATGCTGGCAATAAGCAACTGTAATTTTGGGCAAGCATCACGATCCTGTGACAGTACATCTTTGCCCCTTTAAAAGGAAAAAGTTTGAGGATATAGAAACAAGAAGACACATTGAGTCAGCTAATCACAAACACACACTGAACCAACCTCATGACCCAGAACTTTTCACTGCAAATAATTTGTAGTTTTTCTGAACTTGTGTACTCATAGTTTGCTTGTTATCCTTGCAAAGGGTATTATTACCAGACAAATATTATAAAGGCTGCTACCATGGATCTCACTGGTTGAAACATGATTCTTAATCCCTTGGTAGCCACCTTTTATACAAGCAATGAATATTTACATTTGGTCAGAAGAAAGAAGATCATGGTAACCACACCAACACTAACCTTGTTGAGATTTGGAGGAGAACTTGAGGTTGAGGAATGGCAGTGCTGCGTTGCGAAGGAGAGATGAGAGGTGTGAGTGCCAGAGTGGGGTGGGCAGGAGGAGGGACAGGAACATAGAGGAGGGTGTACTCACTTGGCTTCTCTCATTGACAACACACAGGTGAGCTACTATGGATACCAGTAACTTTATCCCCACCAAGGCATCTTCCGCAGCATACTGCCTCTGTCGAATCACTCTCTTATTTCAGTTACACATTGAAGACAATATCTTTATAAATTTAAAAAGGCATATAATAAGGTTTCAGTGGACAGATCCTATTGGGTCATTCCACAAATCAGGACAATCAGTGTACTGTGAGTGAATTCCGCTCAGGTAGGCAGAGAGTACAGTACAAATAGTGTGCATAGATTGCTACTAGTTATTTCACAGGTCTGCAAAAACAATCAGGTAAGGTGGGTGTAGCTAGAATTTCCTCTGCTGGTGTGTGTGTGTGTGTCTAATTATAACCTAGTTTAGAAGGTGTGTGAGTTGTATGCCTGTCTGTAATGGTGCATAACTTTAAGGCCAGAGCCACCCACATTTCACCCTCATTCTTAATATTATATGGATTGGATGTATTGTGGATATGAATGGGTGGTAAATGTAGGGTTGATATGGATGTTGGTGACTGAGCAGCAGAAAGGACCCAAATGATGATAGTCAGGAGGGGAAGATGCAACCATTACCACCACCACCAACTCCACTCCACTAAAGGTTATAATATTCTATATGGACCAAAAGCCCAGTCCACCTGGATTTTCCTAGCTAAATTAGATAGTACTTACCTAACTATACAATATGTAGTTTTCAAAGGACTGAGTAAAGCTTATGATCATCTATTTACATTTTCCATTGTATAGCCTAATCAAGTTAATACAACAATTGCTCAACAGTCTTTTTCCTGTACAGTATAGTAACTGACTGCAAATTTTTACTTAAAATCTTACATATATTGTATCCCCCCTCCCTCTGTGTGTGTGTGTATTATCTTCTTACCTGCCTAGGCGTGAGTTTCCCGGCCTCCCAGTCACTGGCTCGAATCCTCCAGTCCTTGTCCATGGTGATGTTCAAGTAATGCTCAGCCAGACCACTCAGGCCCAACCTTCCATCCTGTCCAGGACACATCTGGGCCAGGTGCCTCAGGTCTACACACCCACGCACCTAAATAATACAAAAAAATTTAGACCTGAAATTATTTAAAACGACTGTGTATACAGTCGTACCTCAATTCTCAAACGCCTCCCTTCTCGAACATAACATAGTTTGAAAAATAATGTCCCGGTTGTCTTACATAAACTCGGTTCCCGAACCAATCAGTCGTGGACCGAACCCCCGAAATAACCCAACTGCGGACCCGGACGACCCTTCGACCATTCTCGGCCCACTCCAAGCTTGCCCAAAATGGTTTACCCTCACCTGTCGCTCAATCCACATCCCTGCTAAAATCTGCTGTGAACTTTCTTGTTTTTCTTTTTCTTTTTGGTGTTTCTTTTTTTTCTTAATATTCTTATTAAATAAGCCACCATCGGCCCAAAGAAGGATAATGAAAGCAGCAAATCAAAAAGTAAAGTTCTTAGAGCCACAATAGAGGTGAATAAGATCTCATAGCGAAGTACAAGAGTGTTGATCACGTGTCTGACCTTGTGTGTCTCGCACCTGACTCCCCTTCCAAACAATAACAACCCTCCTCCTCTCCATGTTCTTCACCACCTTTCACTTACACCACCAGCTCTCCTCAGTACAGTTTAAGTGCAGTAAAACTTTCATTTATTGTTTTTTTATTGTGTTTATAGTTTTTGTGGTTGACTTTATGCATGTACAGTAAGTATTATTATACAGGTATAAATAAGCAATATTTTTACATAAAATGCTTCATATTGCATAATTTTTGGAGGTCTATAATGAATTAATCTAATTTGTAGTATTTCTTATGGGAAAAATTGATTCAATTTTTGAACAAATCGCTTTTCGAACAGCCTTCTGGAATGGATTAAGTTCGAGAACCGAGGTACAACTGTACAGTATTCTTTCAAACTGTAACTGGAGAAAAATAACTTCAGTACAAGTACAGTACAGTACAGTAGTGTAGTCAGTTTCCAGGCATAAATTAGAGGAGTCTGTGGTTTCCAATTGGCAAACAAAATTCTGGCTTCCTTCAAGGAAACAAAGAAGTAACTTTTGATAAGTTAGATAATAAAATTGCCTATGTTTACTAAATAAGTTATATATCTATAGTACATATTATTAACACAAAATTCATACCAATAATCTACTAGGATTCTGTCTTTACTAACTTCTGCCTATTGTATAGTGTTCAAGCTTTACTTAACTGTGATGTTACAACTCAGGGGGTGATGACACTTTACCCATATTACTTAATTATATACCGGTATGCACTAATATCTCCTCTTGCATGTACGTTATTCCATTGATGATCCAAGGAAGTTGCAGGGATATTTAAGCAATTAATCTTGAGTATTTTGGAGTAATTTTTGATGATGAAACACAACATTTTATAAGAAGCTAACAAGTAAAAAAAAAGGTCTGTGACCATATTTTTCTTGTCCAAGCCTTCTTTCTTTCTCTCTTTAATCTTATGTTTAACAAAGGACAAAGTTTTCATGAAACCTGGGTTATTTATAGTCCACTGCAAAACTAGGCCTCTCGCTATGGAGGTATACTGGCTTGAAATTCTTCCACATGCTGGCATACAGGAAATTAGGAAAGGGTGTATAAAGAATCCATGATAACCTTACCTTCAGTCCATAGTCAGATGTCAGGTAGTTGCTGTCTTCTATTGAACCAACACCAACTTTAAGGATGCTCTCATCTTCTAAAAACTCCTGAAATGTTAAGTTTTTAATCAGTGCTTATTCTTTATGGTAACATGTGCTAAAAGACAATGGGCAACATTAACTCTCCTCGACCTCCTCTTACTAAACTCTTCCAAGGTCTAGCTAAAATAAATACAGACACTGGCACACTGACAGATAAAAACCAGGAAATTGGCAGACAGACATATAAACAAGGATGCTGATAGACTGATAAATATCTAGACAGACACTCTTATTGATAAACAGATTCAGATTCACTGACAGATAAACAGACACAGATTCACTGACAGATAAACAGACACAGGTATCCTAACAAAATAAATACAGGTACCAATAACTAAACCAAGGGAGAGCCTGTAATTCAATAAAATACTTACGGCCAGACTTGGTGGGAAATTGGGTGCCAGGTTGGGGAGTCGCACCAGGACACAGGTGCCAGAGAAGGATGCTAGCTGTAATATTGCCACTGCCCTCCTCTGTCTCCCGGCTTGCACCCACTCACAGTCCAGTCCAACCGCACCCTCCTTTCTCGCCTCCCTGGATTAAATAGCCAAAGTAGATAATGTATTTCCAAATGCTCTCGTACATCACTCACTCCCTCTCATTCTCCTTGTCTTTTCTCTTCTTCCCTCTTCTTTCTTTGTCACTGTTTTCTTCTTTGTACAGTATAGCATAAGTAGAAAACTGTGGAATACAGGAGTAGGAGAATTCTTACTTGTAGAGTATGGGTAACACAGCCTGCCACTTTTCTGCATTTTTGACAACATGGATGGTCTTGCTGGATGTTGTAATGTCCTGCATTAGTCTTTTGGCATGTGCTGCCCTCACTGCTGTCCCGACCCTTCTCCGTCCCAGATACAGGCCCACGCATGCACCCAGACCTGCTGTCACGCCTCCAGCCACCAAGAGAGCTCTCTGATTTGGAGCTTCCCACACCATTCTGTTGACAAGTGTGCAAATATCAATACAGTGTATCCTTTTTCTAGTATTTTTTCCCAATTTTATGAAGCATTAGGGATAGAGAGGGTCGACATTAAATTTATGAGTGGATGGGTCCCCCTCAACTCTCAACCATAAAAGTCATCACCAAATCTAACAGTGATCTACTTATTTCTCATATACTTATCTAGGAAATTGATCCATTCACAGCTGAAAATAGTTTAAAAGCTACTAATAGTGTGGTAATAATTATTATGAAATACAGTATGGTACAGAACCTGATGGTTTGCTTACCAGGTACTCTTAAAGATTTTCCGATAATAGAAACATGGAATTTATTGGTGTTTAATTAAATGTTGGCTAATAATCCTATACAAGTTGTTTGTGTAATTTTTTTTTGTATTTTGAGTTATTTTTATGAAATTTTCTTTTTATTTTGTATTTATCATAATCAGAAATGTTTTTGGCCCCCTGAACCAGTCGAGGCAAAGTACTATGATAGTTACAAACTTAAAATAAAGGGACACAGATATGTGGCAATCTCCTTCCTATTTGCATGATTAATTGGGGCAACCTACCTGGACCTAACCGTGGCAAACTACCGGGACAAGTGATTTCTGCTCAATTTTATGGACAAAAATTAATAGAACAAAAAAAAATATATATAAGTACCGTATGAAAATTTATGAAAAATGCAAAACAACAAGGCAGAGCTCTCCTGAAAAATTATCACATTATTTCTCTAGGCAGGGAGGAGACCTCGTACAGTATTATCTAACATTTTATTTAACAGCTGTTGTTGTTGTTCTCCCGGGGCAGAATGGCCTCCTGCCCCACAGATCCCTGGTACACTCTGGTTGCAGTGAAAAAACAAATTAAAATAAAGGAGGGGCTGGCCCTATATGCCTGGGCTACCGAAGCACATCCCAGGGAACTGGGACTAGAGCTTACTGGACCAGGGAGTCTGGGGGCCTCATTGGGGAGAAGGTCTTTGATACCACAGCCAGTGGTGTGGGCCCAAGTCCACGTTACCACAAGAGCTACAAGTGGGGCCGCACCTTCCATGAGACCAGCCCTGAAGGGACCATAAGGGGGAGGGAGTTTACACTGCTGCATGCAAAGGGAAATACACCCCCTGTGTGCTGGCGGTCCACACAGCAGTGGAAAAAAAAAGAGAGCCTCCAGTTACAGTACACCTCACGTGGATTTTTAATCCATGTGGACAGATCTCGTCAAATCCACTAGAAAGTGACCAGATCCTATAACAATCTTTATTCTAGCCCTGTGGAGGATGGCTAGTGTTCACAGAGAATAAAGTCAGCCCCCCTGGGTAGTTTGTTAACAGTAATTCTGCCCATTTGTTCCTCAACCTTCCATCTTCAAAACTTCCTTATTTCTTCTATTGAAGTCATAGATGTGAACACAGAGGTGTATGACCTTGTTAATGAATACCTAATACTTTATGGTAATTGGTAATAAAGAAAAACAAATTGAGAACTTGTAAAAGCACCTGTGCCATCACTGAAATACCGTCGGAATGGTCTAAAACACTGAAAATATAAAGTCTAATTAACATATTACACTAGGTTTGGTTAGCTTATTTACCAATTTCAATAACAATCACATTACTTCTCACCTTTATATGATTAACGATACCGTAGTAGAAGTAGAAGGTCACAACACTTGTTTACTCCACCACTGATAGAAGATACTGAAAGAATGTCCCACCCTCCCACTCCTGCTGAATCAGATACGTGTATTATCTAAAAATGATGTAATATGACCTCCCAGCACTGTTAAAAATGTCCTACTCTTGCTAAATCTACGTGAAATATAAAATAAAATTTCTATTATGTCCTACTCCTGTTAAATCTACGTGTAATATCTAAAAAAAATTCTATTATGTCTTACTCCTGTTAAACCTACGTGTAAAATAAAAATAAAATGTTCTATTATGTCCTACTCCTGCTACTTCTACGTGTAATATCTAAAAATTATCTATTATGACTTACAAGTACTGAACCTTCTCGAGGATTTCACCATGTTTGTTATACGAATGGCAGGAAATACCAACAATACATACTTATATTATTTTATTTATTATTATATTAATTGAACTGGGAATCTATCTATCTATATATATATATATTAATTGAACTGGAGACCTATACCAAGTTTACTTCTATGATTATTAATGTAGATATACCTATGCTGCTTAAATTTATCACCAAAAATACAGTCAAATTGATAAAAAAAGTGAATGACACCTGTCAATGTTATTATTTCCGGCTGTTTGTTGTTGTTTTGATGGGATATGCCTTTCCAACGGCACGTCATTTATACGCAGTCAACAGCACTATAATAAGTATTCAGGTGTGCTTCGAATACCTATAGAGACAGTAAATAAATGCACTATAATAAGATCTTCATTGGAATGTGTTCGTTGGTGAATTGGACTGTTTAAAGCTTCAACTAAAACCGTATATTTATTAAGTGCTCGTGCGGCTGTACTTTACGGCCACTCCCTCTGTCATATTCCTATTTTTATTTCTATATTTGCCTCTTTTCTTTCTTTCTACTTCCTTCCTGCTTGCTGTCTCACCTCTCTATCACCTTTTTCTGGCGCTATATGACCTCGCTGTTGCGGCACCTAATATCAATCAATCAATCAATTAATCTCTATCTTTGTATTCATAAACTCACTTCCTTGACTACCAGAATCCAGATATGACAGTAATGACCAACTAAAGCTAAATATAGTTGAAAACAACAGAACATTTAGTGCTTACTCGGAATTTCTGAGTAAAGTAGACAGTCAGAATGATGCATTCTTGTGAAACACACTTGAATAAAATAATAGGAAAGCATTTGAGAGCCTGTGGAATGTTGTGTGTGTGTGTGTCCTTGCATATTGACTGGAGTGCTATTGCTGCTATACCAACCTCGCAACATTATTTTATACTGTATTATTTTTGTAACGACGGATCACGCAGCTCAACCCTGTCTCCAAGCAAGCGGATGTGAGGAGAAGACAGCCCACGTCACTGGCTAGGGTTTACAACATTAAACAAGGGTAATATAGTATTGGACAGAGAAAAAAAAACACACACCCATACAGCACGAAAAAAGTTATATTAAGAATACATACAGTACAATGTTTTGCCAGCACTTTAGGGCCTCATGAGGTAGGACAATAATAAAGGAATTCCATCAGTATTATATGTGTGAGAGAATATATATTCATAGTTGGCTTATTATTATTATTATTATTATTATTATTATTATATATTTATTATTATTTTGCTATGTGGGTGTTCTCAAACCATCTTCAAATTCACTGCATTATAAAATAACTTGTGTCAGTACTGAAATGGGTTTTATGGGACTTGTAACAATAATTGCACCATAAATTATACGACCAATGGTACGTTTATTGTTTATCCCATGGTGGTATAATAATAATAATAATAATAATAATAATAATAATAATAATAATATACCTCCATGGTTTATCCTGGCGAAAATGCACCGATGCCTTTCTAAGTAGTAGACCATAGAAAATAATTACACACTTTTATGTGCATATAATCCAGCGTTTGTAAGTTGCAGATAAGTACAGCCACAATCAAATAACCACCATCAATTTCCTTACATCGTGCAAATATCTCAGTATCATATCAAACTATAATCATACAACACCTTACGTTAACTCAACCCCATCAATTATTATTATGAGGTGCTGCAAAATCATACACGTGTTGTTCTTTATTACCAAGATATTTACTACGATGGAAGGAAAGTGTCGGTGGATATTTGATTGTAGCTGTACATATTCACCAGGTAGGCTATATATTTATAAAAGAAGTAGCCTACATAGAGTGACTTCATTCTAGTTATTCCTTTTCAAATTCTTTATTATTATCATCATCTTCATCCTTCTCTTCCTCACCAGTATCCTCAGTCGATCATATTTTACTCATTTCTAGTCGTATATTTTTAAGCATATCATTATTATTGTACTTACCTTCTCTCTTGATTCTTCTCTCTTTATCATCATCATAATAATTTTCCCCCTCTCTTGACTTTTACTTATATATTCTCTCTTTTCTTTTTCCTCCTTCTCTTCTTCCTCCTCATCATTCAGTATTGTGTTCCCAGTCATTTTCTTTCATTCTCCTTTCCTCCATTCTATATTCTTTTATATTTCTTTTTTTGATATGTATCCTAGCTTCCACCACCCTCACTCCTAAAACATTTAATTTCTACCATCACCCTCAACCTTCTAACAATCTAATCTATTAATAATTGTCCTCACTCGTCCTCACTCTTCAATAATTTTCCTTCTGTCACCTTTATTTATTCCTCAATCTTTTAACCATCTAATCTAATCTAATCATCATCACTACCAACATCAATATCATCATTAAAACTAACATCCCAAGACAGTCCTCATAATGTATCCTTTCACCATGTACAGCACCTCTACTCATCAATCTAGTAACCATCTAATTTAATCTAATCATCGTCATCGTCATCATCGTCGTCATCGTCTTCCTCCTTTTCTTTACTACTCTTATCCTCGAGTGAGAAGGTAGGGAGAGCAGAGACCCCTGGTGGCATGGACTGAATACAGGTGGCTCTTACACACTCCAGGAAGGCAGTCATCTGAAACACCCAACAAAGGGGGACACTAATTAATGGCACAAGTTTGCTAAGGTAAGGGAAGGGTGGTGGGTGGAGGTATAATATGTAAGGAATGTCGTGGGTTGAAATATTGAACTGAGAAGGACGAAAGAATAACCCGCTTGGCCTGCTTAGAAGACACTGTGGCAATTCTTTTCCAAGATCTAAATGTAAAATATCTCTATTATATAGTTTACTGTAAGTAGTCCTTGTTTTTCTATAATCTAGATGGAAACAATATCACCTCTATACAATTCAGTGATAAAACTAACATATGATAGAAAGGTGTATACAATTTCTTTCTATACAATAAAAATAGTATTTTTGTTCTATAATCTAAATACAAACAATATCACCTCTATACAATTCAGTGATAAAACCAATACTTTCTATACAATATAAGGTCATTATCAATAATCTAAATACAAATAATTTTATCGCTATACAGTTCAGTGATAAAAAAAAATATGCATATATGGGAGGAGTGTACTATCAAAGACAAAACTCGTGTCGTGAAAATTGGTGAAAATATATGTTACAGGTCTAACCAAACAGAGACACGAACATTACAGTGGTGGGGCTTTCATTATTTAAGTTTCACGAGTTATATCAAATCATCGGACAAGTCAACGACACGACACGACTTTATGTCTCTGATAGTACAGTCATGGTCAATAGTCCTGTATGCAACACCTTCCAATGAGATGGCTTCGAAAAATGATCCGAAACTATATAGCAGTTGGTGGTCTCTGCAATATTGGTTGATGATAAGTTTCAATCAAAAGGCTCGCTTATATCCACCAGGTTTGCAGGACTTTGGACCATGACTTCTTTATCTTTCCTTCCCTTTCCTTCTTTACCTTCAAGTTTGGTGGCTCAGGACAGTTGGTGATGGCTGCAGCAACAATGTCAATGATGGTAGGATGAGTGAACACACCTTTAGACACCAGTTTGTTTACCATGGCTGGCCTTGCTAGGGTCCCATTTGGTGTTATCTGGAAACGAACGCAGCCAAGCACACTTACTTTATTTAATTGAGGGGAAAGTTTTGTGTTGGTAATAATTCTGGAGCAACTGAATCCTCCAAACTATTCCAAGCAACAGACCACCATTATTTTTGCTATTCTGGTCCTTCTGTTTCCTGGCATGCTTTGGAGGGATCGAGGAGCTCCGATACAACCAAAGCAAATTACCCCCTCAAGAAACACTGTGATGTAGTCAGAATATTGGAGGTAAATGAGTTCTTCAAATATTGCCACGAAACACACACACACCTATATGGAAGGAGCTTGTTTGTTTCGTGGCATGGTCAGGAGGAATCAGAAGCCTCCAAGTTTCATACACGATCATCACAGGGACCTTAATTAAGAGGCTCGTATATACCGTTCATTTGTTTTGGTCCAACTGTACTTTACCACAGACAATACCACACCCACCCCCACCCCAACACACCCCAACCCAACCCCCTTGATGGAGTGACCTAAACTGTCCTCAAGAGATCATCACCAATTCGACTTACAACATATATACACCAGCACTAATAATATATTAACAGAATCATATTTATACATACTGGAATGTGTGATGGGATTATTTGGGTCATAGCACCACGAAAGATAGCACCTGTATGTATGTATGTATGTATATATGTATGGATGTATGGACAGTATGTATGTATGTATATATGTATATATGTATGCATGTATGTATGTATATATGTATATATGTATGTATGTATGTATGTATGTATGTATGGATGTATGGACAGTATGTATGTATGTATGTATGTCTTGGTTAGTCATCGTATCAGTACCACGCCATCGTAAACACTATCAACCTGCATACGTCAACATTATTTTATACTTCGTCATATCAACATTCATACATCGTCATACATACATACATACATATATCTAAGTAAGAGAGGGGTGGTGAAGTATACTGACATTCATACAACGTCATACATACATACATACATACATACATACATATAACTAACTAAGAGAGGGGTGGTGAAATATACTGACATACATACATACATACATACATATAACTAACTAAGAGAGGGATCGTGAAGTATACTGACATACATACATACATACATATAACGTAATACATACATACATATAACTAAGTAAGAGAGGGGTGGTGAAATATACTAACCAATCCTGAGGTAGTGAGAACACATTTTCTGAATTGTGTGGCTGTGACTGTGTCGTTGGGAATGACTCGGTCCACGATGGATTCCGGGTGACCTTCTGAGAAAGCTGGACCTGCATGCAACAATTTAATACGAGTAGTTACTATATAAATCTCATCTTGTCATACTATGTTATGTTATGTTATGTTATTATAATATTACAGTACAAATACATGTCGTAACTTATGTTTGTATAATATTACAGTAAATAATATACAACTCACCAAGCACTGATATAACCTGAGTCTTGGGAATACCGAGAGTTTTGGCACAGTCGAACACTCCCTTCACCGGCCCTCCCGTCCCACTGGCCAGCTTCTTCACCAACTTACACTTACTGGTCCGAGCCATACACTCTCCAGGTCCCAGTCCACCACACGCTGGGTCCTGTACTGGGCCCAAACCTGTAAATGTGGTAGTGGTGTTGGTGGTGGTGGTGTTAGGGATGTTTGTGTGTGTGGGTTTGTGTGTCAAGATGAATTAGTCTCTCATACTCTCAGACTTCACAACTCAAACCTTCCAAAATAACATTATAGCAACAAAAATAGCAGTTTGACACACCCCATCTCTTTCAGTCTTTATTCCAGTGTTTTTCTGCCTATCTGTCTGTCTGTCTGTCTGTCTGTCTGTCTGTCTGTCTGAAATTGTCTGTCTATCAGTCTGTCTATCTGTCTATCACCCACCTAGAACTGTCTGTCTGTCTGTCTGTCTGTCTATCACCCACCTAGAACTGTCTGTCTGTCTGTCTGTATGTCACTCACCTGGAACTGCAAGAGAGTATGCCTGATGAAGTAGTGACACAAACAGCAACGCCATCAGTAGGAGAGACAGGAAGGAGGAGGAGGAGGAGGAAGGGGATGGTCCTGTAACTCCAACACACCCTCCTTCACCACCAACAACACCACCACTACAACCCCTTCCTTCATCACCACAACCACGACCCCCTCCTTCATCACCACCACCACCACCACCACCACGACCCCTTCCTTCATCACCACCACCACCACGACCCCTTCCTTCACCACCACTACTACCACCACGACCCCCTCCTTCACCACCAACACCAGTACCCCCCTCCTCCATCACCACCACTACCACTCCTTCCTTCACCACCACCACCACCACCAACACCACTACTACCCCCTCCTTCACCACCACCACCACCATAACCCCCTCCTTCACCACCTGCACCTGCCATCACCACACTTTTCTCCTCAAACTTTCTGTAGGGGAATGCCATGAATTACAGGATTAGTTACTCGTGGTCGAAATATTGGTCGAAGCAATTTCTTTGATGGGGAAGTGCAGTGTTAGTAAATCTGGACCAATGATTTTTGTGTTGGTAAATTTAGAGCAACTGAATCCTTCAAACTATTCCAAGCAACAGAACACCATTATCTTTTATCTTGTGGTTCTGTTTACTGGCATACTTTGGAGGAATCAAGTCACTCCAATGTAACAAAAGTGAATTACCCCCTTAATATATTCCCATTCTGCAAGAAATAAACTACTAAAAGATCTGTTCCTCTCACCTCATCCAACTTTTTTTTTTTTAGCTTTGAGTTGAGTCCACCTTGCACAAACACACACACACACACACAGACAGACACACTCACAGGACGCTGGTTGACGGCAGACTAAACCCGCTCCTTGGTCTACCCAGCCTTTTATACCTGGTCATGACGTCACTCCTAATTCACCAATCAGGGCTCTCCTTCTCACATACGCTCACCCAATCACAGTCAAGTCTTTCTTTCTTTTAAGGGACCGACCCTGTGATATCGTCGGAAAATTGGAGGTAAATGAGTCCTTCAAATATTGTCACGAAACACACACACACACACCTATAGGGAAGGAGCTTGTTTCGTGGCATGGTCAGGAGGAATCAAGGCTCTCCAATGTACCATAAGTATACCATATGCCCCTTAACACTCTTACCAAATGCCCCCTTTCAAAATACAATTGGTGCAAGTCTTAACCTCTTCCTTTCTTATTGAGAAGGGGTAGCGCCCTCCTACAACCTCGACTATTTCTTCTCCCTATGCTGCAGAGCGAGGGTAGATCCTGCACTACATAATTTTCTACGACTGGTGTGACATTTATTCTTGTCAGTGTCAACAAGTTGGTGTGGCATTAAGGAGGACTGTTTGTGTTGTGTGTTGGTAAATCTGGAGCAACTGAATCCCCCAAACTATTCCAAGCAGCAGAACACTATTATTTTTGCTCTTCTGGTCCTGTTTCCTGGCTATACTTTGGAGGAATCAAGGCACTCCAATGTACCAAAAAAAGGAATTACCACCTTAATACTGAGATAGAGAAGGTGAGCACGTTGTAGTGAGACTGGTATTGTTTGTACTGACTCAGCAATCTATGGAGATGACTGCTGCTTAAGAGAAAATAATGTTCACAACAGCATTCTTTTGAGGGAACCACGTGTAGTCTTAAGGAGGGGGGGGGGATTTTGTGTTGGTAAATTTGGAGCAAAAACTGAATCCTCCAAACTATTCCAGGCAACAGAACACCATTAATTATTTTTGTTCATCTGGCTGGTCCTGTTTCCTGGCATACTTTTCGAGGAATGAAGGCACTCCAATGTAACAAAAGTGAATTACCCCCTTAAGGTATAATTATTGATTCCACATCGTGTTTACGTTTGTGAGGAACTCGAGAAGGATATCAGGGGACTGGATAATGAAAAAATGAATAGCCCTGACCACATGATGAGCTGGATACTATATATATACAATACTATATAGAGGAATAATATCATTGTACAGCCACAATCAAATATCCACCAACACTTTCCTTCCATCGTAGTAAATAAATATCTTGGTAATAAAGAACAACACGTGTATGATTTTGCAGCACCTCGTTATAATAAATGAGGGATTTGAAATGACGTAAGGTGTTGTATGATTATATTTTGATATGATACTGATTTATTTGCACAATGGAAGGAATGTGTCGGTGGTTATTTGATTGTGGCTGTACGTAAGACTTCCAAGTTCCCAAAGCCAAGGGATGTAACCACGACCATTGTAATACTCACTGGAATTAATTACAGGATGAGGTTTTTATGTGTAAAGAGAAAGAATGGACTTGAAGATAGCTATGATCAAACGGAGAAAGAAAACTGGACATTTTTACGAGTTTTCATCTATCCTGTATAAATAATAATTGCGTAAACACACACACACACACACACACACACACACACACACACACACACACACACACAGTCACATGCTAACAGTCTGGAACAAAATGGCCTCTCAAGACCTCACGTGTATAAGCTTCGAATGCTACACACACACACACACACACACACACACACACACACACACACACACACACACATAAGTAACCAAGTGTCAGTACACACAAACACACACACACACACACACACACACAAGTAACCAAGCTTAAGCACACACACAAACACACACACACACACACACACACAAGTAACCAAGCTTAAGCACACACACACACACACACACACACACACACACCTTTAGAGATGAAAGGTACCAATGCCATATTAATCATGAGACTACATAAATATAAAACAAAATGACTGTGAATGGACACTTGCTCTTCGGGTAACTGTAAATTGAGAAGATATAAAAAATAGAATTAACTTTATGAATTAATCCTACACGTGGTTGGTTATCTTCCTATTCTTTATGGGGGAAATTTAATGTTGGTAAATCTGGAGCAACTGAATCCTCCAAACTATTCCAAGCAACGGAAAACACCACTATTTTTGCTCTTCTGATTCTGTTTCCTGGCATACTATGGAGGAATCAAGACCCTCCAATGTAACAAAAGTGAATTACCCCTTTAATGCATTTTCCCCTGTGGTGTCAGATCGGAACAAGAACAACAACAACAACAACAACAACAACAACAACAGCAACAACAACAACAACAACAGCATCATCAACAACATGACCTTGTACACCTTGGACTAATTTATGACCCTGGATGAAGAGGCTATATATGTCAGGTCAATCATCACTTGGAAATAAGTAATTAGGTAAGTAGGGAAGTAGTGTTGAGAGAGAGAGAGAGAGAGAGAGAGAGAGAGAGAGAGAGAGAGAGAGAGAGAGAGAGAGAGAGAGAGAGAGAGAGAGAGAGAGAGAGAGAGAGAGAGAGAGAGAGAGAGAGAGAGAGAGAGAGAGAGAGAGAGAGAGAGAGAGAGAGAGAGAGAGAGAGAGAGAGAGAGAGAGAGAGAGAGAGAGAGAGAGAGAGAGAGAGAGAGAGAGAGAACAATATTTCTCCCCCTCTCCAATACTAATCTACCGCACCTTCTCATCAGTCACCACCCCCACTATACAAGAACATTGAGTCAGCCGTGCACTTGAACACCAGCCTGGGATTACACACCACCACTAGAACAATAGAAGGTAGTGCCGCGTCATGAGCGTGTGACTGCCGGCCCGAGGGTATAAAAGGCCCGGTGCTGACATCTGGCAACTTCAGTCCTTGTAGGGACATTCAACAACGAGGAGGTGGGTACGTGGGTCATACATTTTGATATATTGTTTTAATTAATTATATGAATATAAGCCTAGTGTGTAATCATTTAAATATTTGGTTTTGTTTACGAATATATGTTTATTTTGTTATGATTTAATTTGTTCGTTTTAATTACGAATGTTAATTTTTCTGTTTTAATTTTAATTACGAGTATTATCCCATTTTGAAAAAAAAAATAATATTTAGTTTTCATGACGAATAATATCCGATTGTCAATAAATAATAACTGAGAAGCAATTAGGACTGTAATTTGATAACGCTTGTTTTGAGACTAGGGATTATAATTACTATTTTTATTTACTCGAGATAGTTTTAACCTAATATGTCCCCAATATTCACAGGCGAGTAAAACTGTCTGGTGAGGGAGTAAAACATAGTGAAAAGTGGCGGGATAACTCCGTAGACTTCAACACAAACACCATAACTACTCATTGTTTTGGGTGGTAAATCTAGAGTAAAATAATTCCTCCAAACTATTCCAAGCAACAGAACACTATTATTTTTGCTCTTCTACTCTTGTTTTCGACCCTGTAATTGTGTATGAGACCTGGTGGCTTCTGATTCCTCCTGACTATGCCACGAAACAAGCTCCTTTAAATTAATGTGGGTGGTGTTTCGTGGTGGCAATGTTTGAAGGGCTCTCAAACCTCCAATTTTCTGACTATATTATCGGGTTCCATAAGGGAAAAACCTCTTTGAGATGAATTGGAGGGCTACTGATTCCTCCAAACTATTCCAAGAAACAAATCCCCTCAATTTCATTAATAGATCGAGTATCTTGTTTCGTGACATAGTTTTAAGGGTTCAGTAGCTCTCCTATATACCGTCACGAATTTACGCAGTCCACAAAATTTTATACAATACAGTTCCCTTGTCGCATTTTGTTACCTGGTACATATTGAAGAAATCAGTAGCGTTCACTTACTGTATCTTAAAAAAACAAACAAACACACACACACACAAAAACAAAACAAAACAGAGTACATGCGCTATCGGAGTAAACAAACCATGCAAAATTTACTGATCTATACAAAACTATACTTATATACTCCAAGATACTTCAATCTTCACCGGCACTTACCCTGATCATTCGTGACCCTCTTCCACAGCTAGAGACAAGACACAACAACAGCATCAGCAGCAGCAGCAGCACGTGGGGTTATAATAGTAATGAAGGAGAGGATGGGTACTGCTGGTGGTGTGACTGTTGTGATGGTGGCGGTACTCCTCCTCGTCACAACGCCCCCTCTGGCCTCGGCTCAGCTCTTCCAACCCATAAAACTTCCTCCTGGGTTTGACAGTGAGTTGTGAGCAGTACAGACTTGATGATATCGTGTTAATATAGTCAGGAATATTAAATTGACATCAACCACAATACTGTATAATAACATCTTATCAATAACCTCTTATCGGAAATATGGAATGTCAACCACTACCCCTTCCATTTATAATCCATTCTCACTACCACTACTACCATCATTCCAATTCTCATACCCACACTACCACCCCTACTATCTACATCTATCACACTACCACCCCTACTATCTACTCTATACATCTATCATTCTCACTACCACTACCACCATTACCCCCCTGTGTGTGTGTGTGTGTGCAGTGTCAGCGTGTGGTGGTGAGTGGTCTGTGGCAGGGTGTCAGGTGAGGTTAGCCCAGTGTTCGCCCATTACTCGTGCCCTAAGTGGACCAGCTGGACCCGTCACGTCTGTATTGGCCTGTCTCGCCCTCACATCACTTCCAGCCAACCCCACACCGGACTTCTTCATGAGTATTGGTTAGTATTTACTGTTTATTTTTTATCATAATTTGTCTGTCTGTCTGTCTGTCTGTCTGTCTGTCTGTCTGTCTGTCTGTCTCTCTCTCTCTCTCTCTCTCTCTCTCTCTCTCTCTCTCTCTCTCTCTCTCTCTCTCTCTCTCTCTCTGTGTTGTCTTTTAGGTAAGACTGTTTTCACAACTCGAAATTTTGGCTTTGTACTTATATTTGGAATTAGTAAAATGTAGTAATTATTTTTTTAAATAATTTGTGGTGGTGTGTCAGTAACGATATGGTAGTGTATTTATAGTGATATTAGCAGTGTATGTGTTAGTAATGGTCATACTGTAACAGTGACATTACGGTAAAGTGTGTGATAGTAAAGATATGGTATTGTATTTATATAACCACCTCAAACACTAACTGCCTCAAACACTAACCACCCCAAACACTAACTACCTCAAACACTTACCACCCCAAACACTAACTACCTAACACTAACTATTTGACCAAACCATCCATCTCAAACACTAACTACCTCAAACACTAACCACCCCAAACACTACCTCAAACACTAACCACCCCAAACACTAACTAACTATTTGACCTAACCATCCATCTCAAACACTAACCACCCCAAACACTAACTAACTAACACTATCCAGGTGCTGCGTTCCTTGAGGGTAAGCCGGAGACATTGGTGGATCAAGTTGGTCCCTCACCGACCTACCTTGACCTACGACGATGTGTTCTCAACTCTACAGGACTCGTCAGTATTGTACCTTCTACAGTAGTTGTAGTTTAATAATAATATACAGTACCTTCTGCAGTAGTTGTAGTTTAATAATATTTACATTGCCTTCTGCAGTAGTTGTAGTTCAATAATATATATAGTACCTCCTGCAGTAGTTGTAGTTTAATAATATTTACATTGCCTTCTGCAGTAGTTGTAGTTCAATAATATATACAGTACCTTCTGCAGTAGTTGTAGTTTAATAATATTTACATTGCCTTCTGCAGTAGTTGTAGTTCAATAATATATACAGTACCTTCTGCAGTAGTTGTAGTTTAATAATATTTACATTGCCTTCTGCAGTAGTTGTAGTATAATATGTACCTTCTGCAGTAGTTGTAGTAAATAGAATAATTGATAAGTAAAATAAATAAGATAAATAAAATGTGAAAGTAAAATAAAAGTGTCAAAAGTTAAATGACACCAGATATTAAATTAAAGGTAAATAGAATAATTGATAAGTAAAATAGGCCCATTAGTTAAGGACCCTGTGATCGTGTATGAAAGTCGGCGGCTTCTGATTCCTCCTGACCATGCCATGATACAAGCTCCTTCCATATAGGTGTGTGTGTTTCATGGCAACATTTGAAGGACTCATTTATCTCCAATTTTCTGACTACATCACGGGGTCCCTTAATGTGAAAGCAAAGTAAAAATGTCAAAAAGTTAAAAAGGACACCAGATATTGTCACCAATACCAACAACAACAACAACACACCCATCTAACTCCCTCAGGTGGGTGATAACATGGCCCTGAACCGAACAGTGGTGAAGGAACGTCTTGCCTCGGAGATCCCCTCACAAGGCCTAGCGGATGCTGTCGTGGCGGCCCTTCCCTCCTGCCCTGACCCCGTCGACTACAGCCTCGCCCCCCTCATTGCCTGCCTCCGTGCTGCCTGTATGTCTTACCTTGACCCCCCGTTCTCACCCGCTCGTCCCCCAGCAGTTCCCAATCTTCAGTATCTCGGGGCACCTTAGTTAGTTTAGTACTGTCTCGGGCCTCGGGGCCTCTTGGTTCTGTACTGCCTTGGGGCCCCTCAGTTCTGTACAGCCTCAGGGCCCTGTAGTTCATTAACTATTATTGTATATATCCATTGATATAGCTAGCTAGTCTGTCTCTAAATATATTTGCATTAAGGAGATAATATTGTGTGGACACATTTGGAGCAATAAAATATTTCAAACTATACCAAACAACAGGCAACCTTTATATAGTAAATATGCTGGGTCTATTTATTCTTATAGTATTAATTAATCAGTAATCCTAAAATGCACAAAAAAGGGTCTTGAGACAATTGGGCCTTATGCAAGAACAGTAGTGGTGTTGACGATGGTGGTGTGGCACCGGTACAATGACTCCATAGATAAACAACAGAGCCATCGTACTGTTCTTGCATACAAGCCAATGTGACCCCTCCATACTAGCAGTTGTTGTAATTACCTACACTCTATTGTTGTTGTTGTTGTTCACTTTTTATTGAGGGGAAGATGCATTCGCTTACAAGATGTACAATAAATACCAGGTAACGTGTATAGAAATTCATTCACGTACCCAAGTTTCTCCCTCAGATAATATATATGTAAAATAATATTATTAATACTGTATGTAACCCCTGTAAGGTAAGTATTGCCTTCAGTGATGTGGGCAGTACTTTAATTAAGGGTTTTGGTGCCCCTTCAGCCCCAGCTAATCATATTCAGTTCTTCAACTGTCCTTCTGTTTCCTTGTTGCTTGCTGTCCCAATTTTCTACCACCTTTTCCCACTGGTGAAGGCTGGTTCTATCCAGATATGAGGAATCTGGCATCCTCTACCATACCCTCACCTGTTCTGTCTGTCTCTCTTACTATTTGTCATTCCTTCTGGGTAGCTGGTGGGATTACGTGATTGGGTAGTACAACAAGGTAGGCAACTGTTGATGGGTTCATTGGCTCAAGGTACATGACCATGAGCCAATTGTCTTCTTTTATGTTGCCTTCGACGAAACAGATCTCGCAATTTTCCTGGCTCCCTTTTGGGGGTCTGAGCATCTGTGCGGCTTTACTTCCAGCAGACTAGGGGAATGCTCGGCCAAACAGTCTGGGGAACTACAATAACAACAACAACCAATAAGTAACGAGATCATGTGGTAAAGTGATGTTTGATGAGTCTAAATTAAATAAAAGCAGTTTGTTTACGGATGTAAGATATGGTTTATACTTCATTCGTCACATAAAAAATGGGCAAATTGCATTAACTTTAAGAAAAACATATAATTGCCATCTTTTAGAGACTAGAATCAACTCAAAATATGAAAATAATAAAACTCAGTACCTATACAATGCTCCAAAAGTAGAAATAACACTGTCGATCGCTTGGTGGGAATACACTACCACAGGACTCTTAACTTTTAAGGCAACTAATTTAAGGGGGAAGTACAGTGTTGGTAAATCTAGAGCAAATGATTTCTCAAAACTATTCCAAGCAACAGAACACCATTATTTTTGTTAATCTGGTCCTGTTTCCTGGCATACTTTGGATGAATCAAGGCACTCTAATGTACCAAAAGTATACTATCCCCTTAATTAACCCTCTCAGTACAATACAGGATCTCATGATTATTAAACCTAAGGGCCATATTCAAGAACGTTTGTGGTGCATACGATAGCGTGGTACCGGTACAATGGCTCCATAGAAAAATAATAGAGTAGTCGTACGATACCACACCATCGTATACACCACAAATGTTCTTCCATACGGGGCTAAGAATCGTCTCTGGTACTCCAAAGTGTTAAATATGGATTGGGTCACTGGTGTATAAACATAATAACAAATAGATGAAATGAATGTTCCCACCAGTACTAGGACTGTACTGTAAGAAATAAAACCAGTATGACATAAAAGACACAGCTTTATTATTGTAGTAAACTTAGCATATGGTGTGAGTGAACATGGAATAGCGATAATCCTGAAGAAGCTACAGGGAATCAATAAAGCAACAACGGCAGACCGAGTGTGACAGTTGTGAGGGTATTGGAAGGCAGCCCCAGTATTTTCAACAGGGATGCTCCACACTCAAACACCCACATCAGAATCTCACATCAGAAGGGATTATTGAAACAGAAGCTAAACTCTTAACTCGGCCAGGTCTTTTAGCGTGGCTACTTGAGCTTTTCGATGGTACAGTACATGTATTATTAAAACACAGGGAGGTTTAAGGACCCTGTGATCGTGTATGGAAATTGGAGGCTTCTGATTCCTCCTGACTATGCCACAAAACAAGTTTCTTCCATATAGGTGGCGTTTTGTTACTGTGTTTGAAGGACTCGTTTACCTCCACTTTTTTTACTACATTACAGGGTCCCTTAATGTGATTGATCTTCCTCCACTGCATAATAAAATCTAACATTAAAGGGTTTTCAACTTTACTATGATGCCTTGATGCAGCACCTTCCCCTTTGTTATATATATATAGTATAATAATATCATCATCTATGTCTACTGTATGGCCATTCCTGGTGAGGTCTGAAGCTAATAACTGTGGCAGTGGTCGAGGGCAGCGAAGAAGTATGGAAGTGCAGCATGTGACTTGCACTCGGAGGGACACAAGTAAAAGTTTCCCACACTATGTACCATCATTGTGTTTCTGTATGTATTAGCCTATAATGATGACTCTCGATCCATTCTTGTATTTTGTGACTGAAATCAGTACTCAGAATATCCTCTATTTAAGATATGTGAGAAATTACAGTTAGCCTTATTTTAAAATACGATACAATATGTAGGCTAAATATCATATCACATTATTAAAGTTGGTGCTGGAAACATAATGACGCCAGGAAGTGTTGGTAAACCTTTTCAAAATTCTAACTGACTGAGAAGAATGGGGAATAATATTATTGCCAGAAAACTGGAAAACATTCCTATCTTAACTGCCATGTATGATATCATGTGTTCTGATTAATACACATACAGCAGTCATGATCTTCTAAACAAATTGGAGAACACATTAATGAATAACCCACCACCTTACTGTCACACGCTGTAAATACTGTACTATAATTGTGATACTGTTGAAGTGGCAGTAGTACCAGGCAGGGTGGAATAATGCTTTTGGCACTTTTGTCCTGTCCTCATAATATTTTCATGTATATTGTGGAGCCATAGAAACTTGAATGCTTCTGTCTGATTTATGAATTCATCTCAGACAGCAATCTCTCCATACTGCCTCCTCACTATCGATGACTTTCAAGGAAACATAATGTACCATTACACCTACACACACATACAGTATGTATATTTAGCGTGTGAAATGATATGTGTCTGGGATTGTGTGAGTGTGCATGTGTATGTAGGATGACTGGAATATATAAGTGTTCAATGAAAGTTACATTATTACAGTATGTGAGAGCTGTGCTGGTGTGAAGGGGGTATATATGGTTTTTCAGTTTCAGTGGAGGGACAAGGGGATGAAGGCTGTGTGTATGAGGGAGAGGCTGGGTATTTGGGTAAACAGGCAGGGAGACAGGTTGCAAGTTGCATGAGAGGGAAAGGCAGGGAGAACAGGCTTTGGGGTAAGAGGATAAAGGATAAGGGATGGTGCAGGTCGTGGGTAGTGTGGGGTGTTACTGTACCTCACCTATGGGTAACCACCACAACAAATTAACAAGTGATGTGTTGCTTAAAAACACCCCAGTGAAAACATTCTGAATGTAAAAGCTGTATCTTGTAATGTTAATACAAAATTTACTATGTTATCAATAAATTGTGCAACTATAGACAAAAAAAGCAGCAAAAATATGGAGCATTTATAAAAAAACAAGCCAACTGCATACTCAACTGCAGTAAAACAATTACAGTTGCCTGAATCTCAAGCAATATAATAAAGCTATATTGTGCAAAACCCTCTGCTTAAAGAAAAAATCCTGTAGTTAAATAATCACTCCAGTTAGTATCAGGGTGAGTTATAGTGTATTAAGAAGATAAGATGATATTAATGAGTTGGAGGCTATTGAATTTCCTATACAACCCCTGAAACAGGCTAACTCTACTGAGGGAGTCTGATTCTTGGCTCAGCTTGAAGAAGTCAGCAGCTCCTATTTCACCTAAAGCATCTTTACCTTTTAAACCAGGGTGAATGACGAAGCAAGCTAAAACCGCTCCTCAGTAATGGTGCGAGGAAGAGGGTGTGTGTTGAGTGTGTGTGTGTGTGGCAGGAAAAGGGAGTGTGGGAGACAATAACTGTGGCTCCAACACACACACACACAACAACACACACCAATTGACACTCAGCTACGCACCTCCTAAAATCTAAAGTGTGGATGATAATGTTCGTCCCAGAAAATATAAGATCACTGTTCTCTGTAAAGACAAATTACATAATAAGCAGCCATTATCTCAAAACATGCAAATATTTACTGCTGCTTACCACAAACTCTGTAGCTGAGTGAAAATGAGTCAATGTCTAAACAAAAGGCAATCCAAGATATGGTGAACATGATATCCCAATCTTATCATTCACCACATTTTGGACAGATACACTTGTTTATATGAACTTGGGATAAAGCTTCCTATCCACATAATTATAATGTAATTTACTTTCTAAAGAACCTCAGGAGGAGTTTTCATCATGTATTTCCTGGGTTGGACATGAATACTTAAAGTCTATAAACCATACAAGAATAAATAGGTTAAAATGTAAAGACATAAAACCTGAAGATTAAAGAGATTAAACATAGGTGACTGGACGTTAAAGCAGGACCCTTAACACAAGACCCACACAATCTTCTGTATATTTTTACTACAAAATATAAACTGTTCTTTTTCCATTGTCTCAGGACTATTGGTTGTAGTGTCCCAATATCATCTCTGTTAAACCATCAAGAGGTAATGATTAAGGCACCCTGTGATGTAGTCAGAAAATTGAAGGTAAATGAGTCCTACAAATATTGCCATGAAACACACACACCTACATGGAAGAAGTGTGTTTCGTGGCATAGTCAGGAGGAATCAGAAGCCTCCAATTTCATACACGATCACAGGGTCCTGAAGCACTGTGCATACCGTACTTACTGATATCATGTTCTACAGTACATTGAATGGAGTTTATTACATATATAAATAAATCTAATTAATTATTTAACATTCAGGATGTGGCCGAGTTCTTAAAGAAACACTTGACGTATAACTGCATGATGTACCAATATAAAAATTGTTGTAATACAAACTTTTTAAGTAAAACTTGAATTACCTACTATACAGTACCTCTTAAATAATGTAAATATAATCTACAGTACTGTACTTCCTTTCACCTCATCCCTGTACAAATACACAAACCAGGGAACACTTCAGAGTCAAGGAATAAATGCAAAGAGATGATAATAAATACCATCTAATCAGAAGGTTTAATTGAAGTACTGTTGTGCCCATGATTGTGCAGTAGGTCAGATGTTATGTACATGGCCAGTATGAGACACCAGGACCACAAACCAGTACAGGGGATGATAATAATAACAAGCATAAATGGCAGGTACTGGAGAAAATAGAGGATCTTCTCTTTGTACAGTATTGTGACTATAAGGAGCCCAACAGTGCCATGACCTAGAGACGTGGGAAACTTGATCAAGGGATCCTCTAACACATAATAAGAGCGTCAGGCATAATTAAATCACAACATATATCATTGACACCATATTAACTACTGCTGGCACTCACTATGCAGCCTACGATACATTATGAGTATGATTAGCTTATATGAAATTGTATCTTGCGTAATCACGGGCGATGGGACTCACACGATCAAATCTGATATTGGTAATGTTCACTCTCAAATTGTGCCACAAAGCAAACCACCAAAACTGATGTAGTTTGGTTCTTGACACAGTCAGAGGGAATCATTAGCCTCCAGTTTGCAGACGATACACAACGAGTTCTGTGTATTAATCTGGTTAACCCATGAGTGTCAAGTTTGTCTTTTGCAATTTTATTCCGACTAATGAAATGACGACGATTAACAACAATGATATCTTGGCGAAAATGATAACGAAAGAATGTCAGTGGTTATAACAAAAAACTGCCTCTGTTTCTATGTCTTTTGTTGGCGATGGCTGATGATGTTCAATATTTCTTTGAATGCAAAACAGTAGTGGTTAAGACTGCCCCATCTAGTTCACTGCATTAAGAGCCGAGTTACTCTCATATTTCTGTACACTATAATGGCCTGTTTTGCACTGCACTGGAAATTTCTTATTGACATGGTAAATATTTTTTTTCACACATCCAAGGATAATTTACTGACACCCAATAAAAGGTTTGTATGCTATGGGAGACTGTATGGCTACTGTATGTTAAGCACCTATCGTCGATGAATACAGTTCCGTCTAAAGCTAATAAGAATGATGAGCAAAGACTGAAAGGGTAACATGACTACAATACAGTGCGTTGTTTGTGTTAGGCTTCAATCAGACACAATGTTATGTAGATGAAAGCATCATTTGAGGATGAGCCAATGTTGATAACATTATGCTTGCCACCATTTATGCACTACTGACCTGAAGAAGCAGTATCAAAATGTCATCTATAAAGGCTTTTTCTTAAATGAAGTTTTCATGTACACATATATTCATGATTTCCTAAACATCACTTGAAACCACAGGCATCCCAGCAGATGTCTAAGTGAATGAGAGATGTTAGTACAGTGGTCTGCCCCAACCGATTACATATCATGATACAGTATATAAACAGGCAGGTCAGGGATGTTGGATATCAAGAAGTGTTTAGAGAATAATGAGTGTATATATACGGTCGGCTTAGTGTAGTTATCTTATGCTTTAGACACCAAAACTGAAAGGTTAATGACTGCAGTTTCTGAAAATGTTAATCCTAAAACTGCTACAGTACACTCAACACATGTCATCACAAACTGCTATAGAGAAGATAAGATTTGATATCAACAACTTCTCTCTAATGATAAGTATCGTCACCCAAGTTAGTTTTTCATCACATAAAATAGTTGATAAATTGAACACCACAACAAAAAATTAATCAAGCTTTTGCAGAGTTGTTACAAACCTAGAACTGTAATGTACAAAATACAAAACATAAATCTGACTAAAATATTATTAAATTCACACTTAACTACTACATACAAAAAAGCAAACTGGCTAATGGAAAGTAGTCGATCTAAATGAATAAAAAGGATATTAGCAAGTTTCCCGTAAACTGTATATATGCACAGCAGTAAAAAGATGCATAATGAGTACATAATTTCAGTCACAGGCAAAAGATTAATAACACCCACTGCCAGCACTCATTATGGATATTACGTATGTTATTCTATCTAGCACACAGGTATACAGTCTTTTATAGTCCACTGCAAGACAATACATCCAGTAAAGAGCATTATATAATTCTCCCACACACTGACATGAGGAAGTTTAGAGTAGAGATGGCTAGGGAAGAAGAGATTTAGGATTATTTTGCCTTTACACATAATATCTTTCGTTTGCTCAGTCACTCCTCTTTCCTTTCCCAGGGCTCCTCTCCTCTGTCTTTACTTTTCCAAAGGTGACAGAAACATATTAATCTTTGTAGGAAGTGCTGGCAAACCTACACTGTGACTTAACAAGACACTGGTATCAACATCAAGGGGTTATGGTGGTGTTGGTAAAATGAAGGCACAGGATTCTTCTGAACTGTACCAAAATTCAGACCACCTACACAGAAGCAGTCTATACATAGGAACAATATGGAGGAATCTGTAGCCTCTATTTTACCAAAGGGATCCTACCCTATTAGCTGAAAAAGTAATACAAGCTGTGCTATAAAATGTCGTTTACAGTAAAGGCTTGGGTTTGTGAGTAACACGAAGAGTGTGAAGGACAGCGATTGTGCTTGGCTTTGTGGCATTGTACTTACAGTTTCTGCGTTGGGAATAATATTGTGCATTTGAAGAACTTAAACTGCCATATAATGTTGTGCATATAAAAGGACATTCTGGGGTCTTATGGGTACCTGAATGAACACTGGCTTCAAGTGTCTTGGTACATATAACATTAATTTTTTATGTTCAGTGTCATAATTACTGTATCAGGTTCTGCAGAGAACAACTTTTTGATGGTTGTACTTAAAGCATTATAATAATAATATTTACTGACTGAATAATATATGTATGTTTTCACTAACACAAAAATACACAATATCCCTTACCGATACATAAATTCCTATGTATGTTCTATGTCCCTTATAGTATGAAATTACAAAATTGATACAAAATACACAGAAGTAGCAGTTATTAGGATACTGATATGAGCAAGGAGGAGGAAAAGGGCAGATGGGTAAAGAGGAGTACAGTAAAATGTTTTTGGCAAATTGGAGGTTACTGTTTCCTCCAAATGTGCCATGAAACAAACCAACTAAACTGAGGCAGTCTGTTCCTTGGCACCGTTTGGAAGAATTAGCAGCCTCCAGTTTGCCAATAACATCTCTTAAGTGACACAGCATCCTACTACTACTACTACTACTATGGGTCACAGGAGTACGAGACAAGGACAAGGAGGAGGACAAGGACGACACATAATAACAACAACAATGGCCGCCTCCACTAACGGCTACAACATCATACACTTTATCTAAGGTAGGGTTGTAATAATAATATCTCCATGATTCATATAGTTGTGGGAGAGTTGGAATAAATACAATACATGTAATAGTGGAGGATTTGGGGGAGATAATGCTAAGCAGTTTTTTATTCCTTTTGTATGACTTCTTTTTCTTCCTTTTCTTCGGCATAATCATCTTTCTTGGCGTTCCTCTGCTTCGTCTTGCCATGCGGTCCAAGATGTCAGCAAGGTATGAATATTCGCTTCCCCCTGTGTGGTTTGTTTTCCTTTTAAATAGGTGTGAATCTCTCTTTCTCTGTCTCAGGTGGCGATTCATTTTCCTCTGAGAGTAAAACTGACACAACTCAATGACATGTGGTGCCTGGTTGAAATGCAAGCGGAAAGTTAAGCTAAATACATGCCAACTCTTCTCACAACAGGAGGTTATTGAAGAACCAACACTCCCCCTCTCACAACAAGCACCATGTAAACCCAAATTTGAGGCTGGACAAACAGCACTCCATCTCTTTTTACACCCAGCAGCACCGGGACAGAAGAAATCACCGGGAAATGCATCAAATGAATTATAATATCCTTCACAAGCAACAAGCCACCACAGCCCACCCATCCTTGTCCTCATCCCCATGACCCAACTAGCACACCTTAACCAAAGAGTTTGTCGAAGCAGACGTGACAGTAGGGCTTGTCGTTCTGCTCCTTGAAAGTGCCCTTGTTGAGTTGTTTCAGGCAGAAGGAGCAGACAAAGTGCTCTGGGTGGTACTTGCGGAACATGGCCGTGATGCAGCGACCTGAGGGCAAGCAGGAGTGTGGATTAGATATAGCACGATACACAGTAATATTTTTCACCACACAACTGTAATAAACGATGACGGAGTTCGAGCAAAAATATATAATTCTGACACAATATTATTTCAACCAATATACTATACTAATTATTGGTTTTATTAAGAATTTGTGGGGTTTCATACTGGGCAACAAACAAAGGAACAGATATTGTGGGATAATGATTATGTTTAGATACAAAGGAAAAGATATAAGGAAAAGAAGAGATGACAAAGATATAAATGCAGACAAACAGGGACATAATAAAAGGTCCAGAAAAAAAAAACTGGACAGAAATAAATTTGTAATTGAAATACAGGGACATACAAGTGCATTTACTAAACTGGTATGAATTCAAATGTAATGTGACATGACTGAAAGGTACAGTTATGAGCATTTATAACTGGTACAGACAGCGTTGTTATTTCCCTTCTCCTGTACCAATTATAAGTGGTGGCAATTGTACAGTCACGGTCAATAGTCCTGCAACACCTTCCAATGAGATGGCTTCGTAAAATTATCCAAAACCATTGCTGTTGGTCTCTGTAATATTGGTTCATAAGATTCACTCAAATGCATCTTTTATTCACCAGGTTGCAGGACTTTTGACCATGACTGTACAAGTATAAAGGAACAGAAGGAAATAAAAAGTATATAAGGCAGGGATGCACAACCTTTTGGGCTCCTCGGGCCACATGATCAAACTTAAAACTCCCTGAGGGCCACAAGATTTATGTTAAGCATAACATAGGTGTAAAGGTGCTTAATGGTAAAAATATAGTACTTAATGACTTAATCCATTACATTACAAAACTATGATTAATCCTTACCTGACATACATGACACAGTCTTCTTAATGAGATTTTTGACACTGTGATTCATAGACAAGTTTCTTTATGTTGGGTTGAAAGTTTGTTGTTGTTATTTTGTACCATTTATTACCTACTAAGGGTCACCAGAGGGTTGCTTGAGGCCCTTGGTTGTACATCCCTGATATAAGACATAGTACTGTACATACCTGTGATGGGTTTGCTGCAGCCGGCACACAGTGATCCGCGCTTGGCATGGTAGTGAGTCTCGCAGTATGGCATCCCCTCGTGGTCGAAGAATGAACCCCCATTGAAAGGTTGTCGACAGTCCTGGAAAACACAATACCATCAATTACCGTTCGTTACTTAACACAAATTATTTACTATATACTTGGTCTGGCATGCAATTCTATCTGACCTACTGATCGTAATCTGGATCAGGGCATATTTTCTGGCACTTGTCTAGAGAAAAAAATTAATTGCTCCATATACAACTGACAGGATTGGAAAGGAAAATAAATCATCTCTAATTTGTAGTAATGTTATAGGCATACAAAACACAGACGGTGCAAATCATTGATAATATCTCTCTCATACACACACGCACGCACGCACAGACGTAAGGTGTCCCATAATGAAAAATAAAAACTTTTGCAAATGATCTATAGGGTGTAATAAATAAAACTCAGTAACCACTTAGATATAACTTCATTTATCAACTTTATTCATACAAAACACCTCAGACAACATTCGATGAAGTTATTATGGTGCTTCCTACTGGGACAATAAACATTATACAATATATTATACAGCACGAAATATCATTTATAATTCTAACAACCCTGAAGAATACACAATAAAATTAATTATATGTAAACAGTACCAAATCTAAGACTACTGGATAATCTCAGACACAACTTTTTCCCCTGAAGTTTAAGGAGGTATATAGCACATTGTTTTGAGTGGTAAATCTGGAGCAAAATATTCCTCCAAACTATTCCAGGCCACAGGATACCATTATTAGTCTTCATCTGGGTCTGTTTCCTGGCATACTTTGGAGGAATCAAGGTGCTCTAATCTATCAAATGCATACCATCCTCTTAATTAAGCCAATCCACATTCAGGGGAGATTTAAGTAATGGAGAATGAACTACAGGCAAAGGAAAACAGATAATTATATATATTCAAAGGAAAGGGAAAACACGATAAAAACAAGAAGTACCAATACGGGAGAGGAGGAGGAGGAGGAGGAAGAGTAGTGAGAGGAAGGGAAAGGAAGAAGGTGGAGAGAGGAGGAGGAAGGGAAGGAGGGAGAGGGTGGTGGAGGAAGAGGTGGAGGGAGAGGGTGGTGGAGGAAGAGGTGGAGGGAGAGGGTGGTGGAGGAAGAGGTGGAGGGAGAGGGTGGTGGAGGAAGAGGTGGAGGGAGAGGGTGGTGGAAGAGGAGGAGGAGGAAGAGAGGGGAAATAGTTGAACATTTATAGAAGTATGTGGGCGCCTCTCCCTCTCAAACCTACCCTCTCTCACACCCAAGCCAGACCCTTTCTCTCTCTCACTCTGTCTGTGTGTGTGTGTGTGTGTGTGTGTGTAGGCGACTTCCGTACCCCGCCCATTCTCTCTCTCTCTCTCTCTCTCTCTGTCTCTCTCTCTCTCGTAGGATGGTATTGTCTGCAGTGATGTGAGCAATAGTTTAATAAGGGTTTTAGCGCCCCTTCGGCCCAGCCACTCCCTTTCAGTTCTTCAATTGTCCCTCTTTTCATTTTATTTCCTTCCTGCTTGCTGTCACACCTCTCTATCACCTTTCTCTGGCGCTATATGACCTCACTGTTGCGGAGCTAATATCAATAAATCAATCAATCTCTCTCTCTCTCTCTCTCTCTCTCTCTCTCTCTCTCTCTCTCTCTCTCTCTCTCTCTCTCTCTCTCTCTCAGCGTTGTGTCTTCTAACTAACTAATGGTACAGACAGTCACATCCATTAATTAATCCTCACAACAACAATATATTGAAACGACCTCGAAAAATGAAACAAAACCACAACAGCTGTATAAAATTCACTCCAATGCCGTCACAGTGGAAAAAAAAAAAAAAAAAAAAAAAAAAGGCGATTCGTTCAGATATTCGAATTCCCGAGAGTCGAGCCCTTTAACCTGTCGATAACTATGGAAAATATTCGAACATTCGGATTCTAACTTAAACCCCCCAGTGTTCCCGGAGAATAGGGGGGAGGGGATAAATGGGGGTAGGAGGGGGGGTAAAGAGAAGGGGGCTAGGGGGAAGAGGGGGGGAGGAGGGAAAGGGGGAAGAGGGGGGGAGGAGGGAAAGGGGGAAGGGGGGTAGGGGGAGGGGGAACGGGGTAAGGGGGTAGGAGGAAAGGAGAGAGGGGAGGAGGGAAGGAGAGAGGCGACGAGGGGGGAGAAGGGGGAGAGGGGGAAGGGGAAAGGGGAGAAAAAAAAGGGGGGAGGGGGCGGGTGTTTACAAACCTCTGGCCTCAAGAAGTTCATGATTCCCCCTCCAAAAATATCTAACATCAGTAAATATTAACACTGTGGGGTAGTCAGAAAATTGGAGGTATATGAGTCCTTCGAATATTGCCACGAAACACACACACACACACACACACACACACATATAGGGAAGGAGCTCGTTTCGTGGTATGTTCAGGAAGAATCAGAAGCCTCTCCAATTTATTTCCATACACGATCACAGGGTCCTTAAGGTGGTAATTCTTTTTTGGTACATACATTGGAGTGCCTTGATTCCTCCAAAGTATGCTATAGGAAACAGGACCAGAAGAGCAACAATAATGGTGCTCTGTTGCTTAGAATAATTTGGATGATTCAGTTGCTCCAGAATGACCAACACAAAACTTCCCCTTTAACACGGTGGGGTAGAGTTATGCCTAGACACGCCCCTCTCTTCACAAGACAACATTAATGAAGGAGTTATATTAATTTAGTTAGTCTCTCTCTCTCTCTCTCTTCTGTGTGTGTGTGTGTGTGTGTGTGTGAGAGAGAGAGAGAGAGAGAGAGGGAGTGTCCGAGAGTGAGTGTAATAGAGAGTGAGAGAGTGACACCGGACACAACCAAATCGGAAAAATAACTAGATGGAACCCTAACTAAAACATTACCAAACCCAAGTTAGTTAGTACCTATAATAGCAAGTAAGTTTTCCCTTCCCATGTGACCCAGTGGCCATCGTATTTGGTCTGCATGACTCGGGGACAGAAATAGCGGCGGCGGCAACACGCACGATGACTTTTTCTTGTAAACAAACTCTTTAATTATATCTTCTTTCTCTCTCTCTCTCTCTTTCATTGCTTCGTTCTTCATCTTTAGCTCACTAACAAGGGCACTCATATCGTCTATAATTAATTGCTTCAGTGTTTCGTTTCTCAAGAAGATCAAATAGTCCACAGTATACAAGATACAAGTGGTGATAGGGTGCCCAGCTGAATTTTTCTGATACCCAGCATCTGATTAGGTTTACATTGTTAGCTTCTCTCAGGGTCCTAATAGAACAATTAATTATCAGGCAAATCTTTTGTTAATACCTGTTCAATGTTGTTGTTGTCACCGAGAAGTAAGGTGCTGTTCTGGGCCGGTTGGGATCTCCTAGTAAGATGTCGAGGGTATGTGGGGTTGTGGGGTGCTGTTTAGTTGTTTTCGTCAACTTGTGGGGTGGTCTTTTGTATTGATGTTGCCTGAGATGTCTGAATGCCTCTTGTCTGCTGCCTCTCAATCACCGAAGATCCGCTCATTCAACGTTGTTGCTTGTGGGTGTTGTTGGGGGGTCAGTAGGTTATTCACCATTGCTTCAGGGTCGGGTTCCAGTTCTGATTCCCGGTCGTCACGTTCCATCCGTTTCTCAAGCGCTGCGATTTTATGCTCCTGTTGGTCAATGACTGAGTAGGCAGTCCTGATTTCTTGGATAATTAACTCGATTTCAAGGTCTTTCTTGGCGAGTTTGTCCCTTCAATACTTCCATGTCGTTTACTAGTTGCTGTAAACTCACTGCTTCCCTGTACGACGGTAGTTCGGGTGAGGTTTCACTACACTCATTTTAATTTTGCTTCAGTGTTTCCTTTTCATGGCCGAGTATTATGTCAATGAGTTTGTCTTTTGTTACCCATATTTTACTATGACCTAGGTCGCGACACTGTTTTGAAGTTGTGCTTTAGTTAAATTATTCAGAGTGTCTAGTAGGGTTCACGAGGATAAAATTAACTTGAGAGGGGTTCAGAAGTATCAGAGACCTGCCTTGGTGGAGTGTTGTCCGTCGCCATGTTTGTTTATGTTTGATGGCAGTCACTTTTATATCACAGGATCGGTTTAGTTTACACACATTAACACTATTGACCAAGTTTGTTGTCGAGTTATTTTCCTTTCAACGAGTACACAGGCTATGAGTAGATTAGAGTAGAGTAGTGGAGTAGAGATTCTTTCCGTCTCATTTCCTCATGTCACTCACGGTACATAACATAACAGCTGCAGTATTTGGGAATTACTCTCACTTCCCTCCCTCTGTGGCTGGGTACCAGTTCGAAAGTCGAGACGTGGTGTGTAAGCAACAGTTAACCTGGGCCACGGTAACGGGCTTTGATTGAGCCTTGTAGTAGACGATATCCTAATAGTTTATCAATGTCAGGAGATAATAATGATGATGATAATAATGATGAGTAGTAGTAGATGGGGAATGATAATAAGAGATAAGATGACTGTTGCTCCTCATAGCAACCAAAAATATCAACACAACAACATGTACTGAAGTTATTAATACAAGATGTTGTTGTTATTTATTACAAGTTGATTTTGTTGTTATTCCACGCTGCCGGGTTTTTCACAAGTTATTATTATTGAGAGAGAGAGAGAGAGAGAGAGAGAGAGAAGAGAGAGAGAGAGAGACAGAGAGAGAGAGAGAGAGATGAGAGAGAGGAGAGAGAGAGAGAGAGAGAGAGAGAGAGAGATGAGAGAGAGAGAGAGAGAGAGAGAGAGAGAGAGAGAGAGAGAGAGGGAGAGAGAGAGAGAACGAGAGAGGAGAGGAGAGAGAGAGAGAGGAGGCAGAGAGAGAGAGAGAGAGAGAGAGAGAGAGAGAGAGAAACTCTGTGTGTGTGTTCGTGTTGGCATTGGATCTGGAGAACGATGTGTGTGTGTGTGAGTGTGTGTGTGTGGTGTGTGACAGTCAGCGTTGACACAGTTTCTCCCCCTCTGTGATCCTTAAACCCATCCCATTCCAAGCTTTACACACCCTCGTCACACACACACTAAATAAATCCCTTTACCCCTTCAAAAATAATCATGGCACGAATTTCAATCAACAAAAATAATCCCTAGATCCTTTCAAAAACATATACAATAAAAAACATTAAATATAACTACTTATCAATTATTATAACCCACTTTGCAACACCAAACACGAAAGGAAAGAGGCACATACAACAACCACACGAAGGAAAAATAATGAAGGTGGAAAGGAGGGACAGCATAAGAGAGTATACCAAAGGGAGTGGCTCAAAGCAGAAGAGGATAGATGCTGTATAAACACATCCACTTTTGGTATATGGAGTGTCTTGATTCCTCTAAAAAAATAAGTCAAGAAACAGGACCAATGAATAAAACATAATGGTATCCTGTTGCTTGGAATATAATGGAGTGCCTTGATTCCTCTAAAAAAAATAAGTCAGGAAACAGGACCAATGAATAAAACATAATGGTGTCCTGTTGCTTGAAATTTATTGGAGTGCCTTGATTCCTCTAAAAAAAAAAAAAAAGTCAGGAACAGGACCAATGAATAAAAACATAATGGTATCCTGTTGCTTGGAATAGTTTAGAGGAATCAGTTGCTCCTCAGAGACTCACAC
>JAWQEG010001064.1:0-2500 GCA_033782935.1 Petrolisthes cinctipes
TCATTCTTTTTTGGTACATTGGAGTGCCTTGATTCCTCCAAAGTATGCAAGGAAATAGGACTAGAAGAGCAAAAATAATAGTGTTCTGTTGCTTGGAATAGTTTAGAGGATTCAGTTCCTCCAGATTTACCAACACAAAACTTCCACCTTAGCCATACATTTGACTGTACAAAGACTGCCCGCTGTAGTGGTGTGTGTGTGTGTGTGACTGTGTGTGTGGTATTGGGAGGAGTGAGGGCCCTGAGGGGGAGTAAGTGTATGTGTGTGGGGGAGTGGAAGTGGTAATGGGTGATTCAGATAATGGAGGCGGGAAATGGCGATTTTATTCCTTGTCGGGAGAGTTGGCAGCCCTGCATGAAATCACTCCCCCCCCCCTCCCCCCGTTTCCATTCTCTTCCCGCTCGCCCAATCAGAGGACAGGTAGGAGATAGCCAGCACTCCCACGTGATTGGCTCTCAAGGTGTGTGTGTGTGTGTGTGTGCGTGTGTGTGTGTGTGTGTGTGTGTATTCCCATGGTATTTGACCTTTAAGGGGATGGATAGTTTTTTGATGTCGAGTAAATGTACAGTATGTAGGGTTTACTGTGATTCCTCCAAATATGCGAAGCCACGAAACAGAAACCCCTGTAAGTAACACGTACGTACATACATGGCTCATAATTATGTTTCCTGAAATAGTTTTGAGGATTGGTATATTACTCTCTATTTCGTCCCAAACAAATTATCCCCTCAACACCTTACAATAGTCTCCAGTATGAGGTCAAGTAAGGTGTTGAAAAGTGTCGATGAAGAGGTAATATTGTAGAATGGAAGACAGACAATTCATATCCCTCGCTGTTTAGGGAAGATTTACTTTTTGGTAAATTGGATGGCTACTGATTCCTCCTCGCTATACCAGAAAACAGAATGATGCCTTCAGTGGTACTAATGGGGGATCTGTTTCGTGGCACAGTGTGGAGGAATCACAGACCTTCCAATTCACCAACAAAAGAATCTCCCATAAACAAGTAATGGTAAACGTTGCTACAAGACTGCATCAGCATCTGGTATTTCATTATTCCGATGGTAGAGAGATAAGAGAAGTGTATCAGAGGCAATTTAGCAACTGGCATCTGATTTTCCTCCGGGTTAAATGGGATGGGAAAAAAAAAAATGTTGCCGGAAATCAGTAAACACACATAATATTACAAATTCTGCAAGGGGCCAAGGGCAGAATTTTTAAAGCCACTGTGCTGTAATTAGAAGTGTACTGTACTGTAATTGTACCGACAGTGTTGGGTCTCGTCATGACTAATTTAGTGCATGTAGTGTTCATTGGAGAGAGAGAGAGAGAGAGGAGAGAGAGAGAGAGAGAGAGAGAGAGAGAGATAGTGTGTGCAGTTACTGATAATGTGTAGAGCGAAGGATCATATTCCGTAATTTGGACTCGAACAGTAATGGATGAGTTGGTCATAATCTAATTATGCCCGATTACCCTGGCTATTGAGAGAGAGAGAGAGAGAGAGAGAGAGAGAGAGACTGATGCAGCTGAGTATGAAATGATACAATATAACCAATTTATACTTTCATCTTTGTATATATTCAGGCTATACTTGGTTCTGTCAGGGGATTAAATGGCTTTAATAATGTTGATGTAGCTGGTATTGTCAACGTTAATTCTCATTGTCATATGGATTTCCTTAATTAAACTAATATTAAACTGAGATATTGCATGTAATAGTAATTTTGTTATTATTATTCCTCTAAAATCTCTGTTTCATGTAAATGTTGAAAATACTGTGTTTTATTATGTTCGTCAGAAATCTTTGTCTTCATTGTATAACATTAAACATTGCCTCTTATCCTTTTTTATTTGCTCTTTAGGAGGGCGAAGAGTTGGATGTGGAGGAAGATGGGGAAGAACAATTTGAGAAGGTAATATATATATGCCTGTATCACGTGAAGCGTACAGTATATTGTATCGTGGTGCGTAGGTTGTGTCACGTGGTGCGTCGCTTGCATCACGTGCATGGTGGGTAGATTTGTATGACGTGATGCGTAGGTTGTATCACGCGAGTCGTACGTACTGTAGGTTGTATATATAGCACGTACGTAAGTTGTATATATAGCACGTACGTAAGGCATTGGTTGTATGACGTAATGCGTAGAATTGATCACGTAAACTGTAAACTGCATCGCTGTATGCGTTGGCTCTTATCACGTGCAAGGTAGAAAAGTTGTTATTGTATATATACTTGCTATATACCCCACTGGTACACCACGAAGGCCACACCAGCCTAACAGACAGACAACCAGCCAATCATTCATTCATCGTATGCACTCGTGTGTTGTGTTGATGCCGCCAGTCTTTGTTGTCATTATCGTACCCTCTTGATAAAATTCTTGTACACTCCATAAGTTCTGTACTCTCTCTCTCTCTCTCTCTCTCTCTCTCTCTCTCTCTCTGTTTGTTTCATATCTGTCTATATTTCTTTCCTGTACAACTCCCCTGTTTGCTTTTC
>JAWQEG010001064.1:7500-317500 GCA_033782935.1 Petrolisthes cinctipes
GGAAAAGAATTCGTGTTTATCAAAATGTTGAGTTGTGAGAGAGTGAGGCTTAGGGATTCTCGTGAGTGAGGTTGAGTGTGTGTGTTTCTTGGTACTGTGTGAGGAGAAGGGGGAAAAGGAGAAGGAGAAAGGAGGAGTTAAAGGAGGAAATAGGAAGAAGAGAGGGAGGGGGGAGACAGAGTTTAAGAGGGGATGGAGAAGTGCATGGCAAGAGAAGGGGGTGATAAAGGAAGGATAGGAAAGGAAAGGGAAAGGTTGAATTGAGGAGGAGACAGAAAAAAAGAGAGAGAGAAAGAGAGAGAAGGACGAACAATAAATGGAGGAGGAATTGTATGTGTAGGAAGATATGGAGAGACAACGAAGAATAAAAGAAGGAAAAAAATTAGGTGGAGGCGGAGGAAAAAGAAGAGGAAAGCAAAATTTGAAAGAAGGAAGAGAAGTAGGTCGAAGGAGGAGAAGAAGGAAGAAGAGGAAGACAAAAATAAGAGAAGGAAGAAAAGTAGGTGGAGGAGGAGGAAGAAGAGGAGGAATGCAAAAATAAGAGAAGGAAGAAAAGTAGGTGGAGGGAGGCGGAGGAGGAAGAAGAGGAAGACAAAAAATAAAAGAAGGAAGAAAAGTAGTTGGAGGGAGGAGGAGGAGGAAGAAGAGGAAGACAAAAAGTAAAAGAAGGAAGAAAAGTAGGTGGAGGAGGAGGAAGAAGAAGAGGAAGACAAAAATAAGAGAAGGAAGAAAAGTAGGTGGAGGAGGAGGAAGAAGAAGAGGAAGACAAAAATAAGAGAAGGAAGAAAAGTAGGTGGAGGGAGGAGGAGGAGGAAGAAGAGGAGGAAGACAAAAATAAGAGAGGGAAGAAAGGTAGGTGGAGGGAGGAGGAGGAGGAAGAGGAAGACAAAAAGTAAAAGAAGGAATAAAAGTAGGTGGAGGGAGGAGGAGGAGGAAGAGGAAGACAAAAAGTAAAAGAAGGAATAAAAGAAGGAGGGAGAAATAAAGGAATAAGAGGATCAAGTACTCGGCAAGTTTGTGCCATTATCGAAACCTCTGTGGTACTTGGCTAAAGTCTTACCCATTATACTTTTATTAGATTTATTTTTATTTTCTCGCTCTCACGTCTCCACTCACTCACATTTCTCTCCCTGTCTTGCCCACTCACGTCTCCTACACTTTCGTCCACCACTCACTCACATTTCTCTCCCTGTCTTGCCCACTCACGTCTCCTTCACTCTCGTCCACCACTCACTCACATTTCTCTCACTCTTTTGCCCTCTCACATCACTTATTAGTCCCTCTCCAAGCCACTCACACCACTCTCTCTCCCTAGCTCTTTTACACACTCACAGTCACTTAACCACTCACATAATATCTCTCCTTCTCTTGACCAACTCCAGCAGAATGACAAGGAGACGAGGCCCTTCGCCATCAAGCCCATCCCCAATGCCAACATCAAGCCCCTCATCGTTTTCATCAACCCCAAGAGCGGAGGGAACCAGGGGGCCAAACTCATGCAGAAGTTCCAGTGGCTCCTTAACCCACGCCAGGTGTTCGATCTCACCCAGGGAGGACCGAAGGCTGGGTAGGTAGACAAACACTTACATAAATTTAATTAGTATCAATTTCTTAACTAGGGAGGACCGTAAACTGCATAGGTTGGTAGACAAACACGCACATAAATTTAATAAGTATCAATTTCTTAACTAGAGAGGACGGTAGACTGAGTAGGTAGACAAACACGCAGATGAATTTAATAAGTATCAATTTCATTTACTTATTTTTTGTTTTCGATTTTAACTAGGGAGGACCGTAGACTTGGGTGGGTAGACAAACATGTACAGAAGTTTAATATGTATCCTTTCATGTATACTTTTATATATTTTTATGGATGTATATATTATAATGTATGTTGTAGTTTAGGATCGGGAATTTTTCAAGCTTTTTCAAAAATAGGGTGATGCCAAAGTTGTTTTCCCCACAGATGGAAAGATTTTTTTTATTTTTTTTATTTTTTTTTTATTTTATTTTTTTTAATACTCGTCCTGTGAAAGAAAGTCGACGGTCAGTATTTTTTGTGAAATGGATATATATGTAGCTGTCATACTCAGGCCACTTTTTTGCGTGGTGATTTTTATTTTAAAGGTCAAACAATTAATGGTTGACTATTAATTTGTGAGTTATTATACCGACCAAATGTAGACGGTTTAACGTTACACATACATGGAAACCCTAGCTATCAAAACTCATACATTTATTTATTCACTCGTCTATTTATTCATTCACTCATTCGTTCGTTTGTAGATGCATTCTTTCATACCTGCAAGCTGAAATATTTTCTAGGAAGTAGTCAGTAAAATTATTCTACCTTTATTATTCTTTTCTTTCATTCACTCACTCACTCACTCGTTCATTCATTCATTCACTCACTCATATATACATCCATGCACTCACTCACTCACCCATTCTTGCTTCCATTCAATTATTTCTTTCTTTCATCCTTCCATTCATTCAATCACTCACCCTTTCATCCATCCATTCATTCAATCACTCACCCATTCACATATTCATTCAGATTCCGTCTTGCCCTACAGTCTGGAGATGTTCCGGAAGGTGACCAACTTACGTGTGTTGGCTTGTGGTGGTGACGGTACGGTGGGCTGGGTTCTCTCTGTGCTCGACCAACTCAACTTCCAGCCTCCTCCAGCAGTCGCCGTCCTTCCCCTCGGCACAGGCAACGACCTCGCCAGGGCACTCGGATGGGGCGGCGGGTGAGTGGTTGTTGAGTACAGTATATCCTGAAGGTGGGAACTTGAGGGGTTAAGTGATTGTGGGTGTGTTTTTAACTGCTGGGGAAATGTGGGAGCTTTGGAATTGTGAGAGAGAGAGAGAGAGAGAGAGAGAGAGAGAGAGAGAGAGAGAGAGAGAGAGAGAGAGAAGAGGGGTTTGTACTCTGGAGGACTAGGGGGAAAACTAGAAAACTTTGAGGGGGACTTCAAAGGGACTAGGAGGGCTTTTAGGGGGCTAGGGGCTGTGCTGGATTAAGGGGGGACTAGGGATGGAGGCAGGGACTGGGCTGAGGAAGAGAGAAAGATGAAAGACAGAAAGGGATAGAAGAGAACACAACCTTAAAACAAAAAAAATCATCAGTTATTACCAACCCATATTATACCCTCAGTGTTACCAATATCAAATGTTAAGTTGTAGTCTTTCCTGAACTTTATTTTTAGCCTGGTTCCAACAGACTCTAATCACTTTTAGACTTCAGACTGCACAATTATTACCCGGTAAAGTTTAGATCAGAGTCCGACAGCAAAGTTTTGTAATCATCGTGTTTACTCACAAGCAAACAAGAGTTATTACCTCACCTTCGTGGACTCCGCTTGTGAAGGTCATGGCAAGAGGTGTAGAAGGAAAGAGAGAAAGGGTAAAACAGGGAAATAAAGAGAAAATAAAATAAAGAGGAAGAGTGATAATAAAGAGACGGGCTTGCACAGAGAGAGAGAGAGAGAGAGAGAGAGAGAGAGAGAGAGAGAGAGAGAGAGAGAGAGAGAGAGAGGTAAGATTAGCTTGGTGAAAAAGTTTTGGGGTCTGGGAATGGGAGCAATTCAAAGAGGTGAGTCTCCAGTGAGTTCTGCAGGGAGTTTGGGGGTGAGGGGGATTAAAATGATCCAGCCTAGGGAGGAGGAAGAAGGAGGAGGATTGGAGGAAGGAGAAAATAGGAGGGTTATGTTGAGGAGGAGGAGGAGGAGGAGGAGGCGGCGGCGGAGGCAAAATAGTAGAGCGGAGGGAAGATTAAGTAAAAGGAAGAGAACTGGAGGAAGGTGAATAGAAATTTGAATTGAGGAGGAGGAGGTAAGAGGATGTGATAGGCAGGATATAGTTAAGGATGATTCAGAAGAAATTGTGTATAGGAAAGGAACGGAAGAGTAAGTTGGTGATGTTTAGGAAGAGAACTCTGGTATTATAATGATGACAGATGATGTGATGTTATTAATGAGGAAGTCTATAGTACGGTGCAGGGGTTGTTTTGCTGCTCCAATCTATATATATATAAAAAAATCGGAAAAAATAACTAACTCTTCTTCCCATTCCCTCAGAAACATATAAATATATTTATATAGTTGAATCTTATCCTTCTTCCCTCAAAAACGAAATAAAACAACAACATATATTATAGCTAACTCCTCTCCTCCTTCCTTCTTCCTCCCTATAGATACACAGACGAACCCATTAGTAAGATCCTGTGTAACATCGCTGACGGGGAAGTGGTTCACCTTGACCGCTGGCGTGTGGATGTTGTCAAGAACGAGGACTACGAGCCTACTGAGGAAGGCCGCGACACACTCCCTCTCAGCGTTGTCAACAATTACTTCTCGTTTGGCGTGGATGCTCATATTGCTCTAGAGTTCCACGAGGCCAGAGGTGAGATATTGATCCTGTGTGTGTGTGTGTGTGTGTGTGTGTGTGATTTCCATGTTACTGCAGTAGAGACGTTGGTTAGGTATGCTCTGTCATGCTCGAAACTCTACTCTCTCAGATCGTCATTATTTGCATTGCTTCTGCGTTGATGCCTCAATATATAGTACGAAGAATATAAAATACTAACAGGGAACTTTAGCACAATTTACAGTATGATGGACATTAGCCGAACCTGAGTTAATTAAGAGACGTGTGGTATTGTTTATTGGTGAATTGGAAGTTACTGCTTGGTTCCTCAGAGCTGCCCTATATGCTACGAAAAAGAGGCTTATTTAGTACTGTATAATCATGTTGGTGATGTTGTATGGAATAGGTTGGAGGAATCTGTAGCCTCGATGCAGTTCGCCGATGGTATCATGCAGTGTTCACCATCACAAACACCATCACCACCCGCCGTGTTTGGGTGATGAAAGAGCCGTCCGTTCGGGTTGGGTGAGTTTTTATTCAATAGGGTTTTTATAACGAGATAAACAGACCCGTAAACGCACACAAAGGAAGCGTGTTTAGCGCACAAAGCACATTTACAGCCTCGTTAACCACCACCGGCCTTCAATAATCGCGTCGGGTCCTGTTATCAGAGATGTGTGATGTGATAGTTGATGAATATAGCCAGGCAAAACTATGTGTGTCTGTCTCATACATAGTACACAGTTTTTCCCCGATCTCCTGCCAATTCTCCCGCCCAGCTGCCTATTTTCCCGCCCACCTCCCCATTCTCCTGTACACATTGACCTAAATCCCTGTCAGAAAAAAAAAAAAATAGAAAAAACTGAGGGATGAGGTGGAAGAGGAAGAGGGAGGAAACTTCTACCCTGGACTGTACATGAAAGAGAATAATAGAATAATGTTGAGTTGAGCAGTATATATATCCGTTTCAGCCGTATACGTGTGACTGGTGCCGCTCACTCCATAAACAAACATCACCTCAATTCGGGTTATTTTCCCATACTTGTTTTCGGGTTATTTTCACAGTACAGATGCATCGTACTGGTATTACATGTGTCATCGTCAACACCACGGATATTCTTGCATACGACACTATGAATCACATGGAGACTGAATGAATGAAGTTGTAAATTAATGAAAGACTCGTGTACATTTCCTGAGCCAGAACGAGAGAGCCTAAAATTAGTAGAAAAATATTGAGAGGCCTAATTTTATGCAAGACCATACTACTGTCTGTAATATAGGCCTAGGGTAGCTTAGATGTAGGTTTTGTCCTGTGTGTGTGTGTGTGTGTGTGTGTGTGTGTGTGTGTGTGTGTGTGTGGAGCAAAAAAAAAAAAAAAAGAAAAAAAAAAGTCTGGTAACCCTTTTTTCAGCATCTGATGATTCCTTCCTTTGTCTTGAAAATGCCACCATTTAGCCACGTATCCCCTTCCCCTCATACGTGTCACCCCATCAACTTTATCTCTCCCATCAGCCTCTTCCCTTCCGCCCCATCTGACTCCTTCGTTCCTTCCGCTCCATCACACCTACACCCTTCCCAATCACCTTATATATAAACCTTAATTCTCCTTCCCCTTAAGTCTGCCCATGGTGTTTCATTTCGCCTCCCCAGTTCTTACATGTACGGTATACACTGACTTGACAACACTTTAATGCACACTTATAATAGTCTTTTCACACACTCGTACACTCTCTTGCTTTCTCCAACACCCTAGCTTCCACAAACACTCTTACACACACTTACACTTTCGCACACCTTTCTACACTACTCCACACCCTTCTACACTCTCTCGCACCCTTCTACACTCTCTCACACCCTTCTACACTCTCTCACACCCTTCTACACTCTCTCACACCCTTCTACACTCTCTCACACCCTTCTACACTCTCTCACACCCTTCTACACTCTCCCATCGTCTCCATTTAGCCTCCCTCACCTTGTCTCATTTTCTTCTTCACCCCATGCACTCCTCTCACCTCCTCTCCCACACCCAACTTCTCTCCCATCCCTCCCACGCGAGCCCATACACACTCCATTTCCCTTGTCCAGACTTTGCAACTAATTAAACTCCTGCCACTCCAACAGAGGCCAACCCGCAAAAGTTCAACTCACGCCTGCGCAATAAAATGTTCTACGGGCAGGCGGGCGGGAAGGATCTCCTGCAGCGCAAATGGAAGGACCTCTCTGACAACTGTACCCTCGAGTGTGACGGCAAGGACATGACCCCTATCCTGAAGGAGTATAAAGTCCATGCTGTGGTCTTCCTCAATATACCCAGGTGAGGAGGAGGCGGGGGCTGTGACGGGGGGGGGGGGGACATGTGACAGGGTGAGGGAGGAATGGAAAGATATAGGTAAAAGAGTGGGTGAATGGGTGAGTAAGGGAGTGAGTGGGAGGGGTGGAGATAGAGTGAGGAGGTGAGTGAGTGGGTTGGATGGGACAAGAGTTATATATGAGTAAATGAGTGAGATTGAAGAAATGGGTAAAGTATTATTTAATTGAGTGAGTTAATATTTTACAACTCTTCAACTATTACTCCTTTCATTGTTTTTCCTTCATACTGTAGGTTATATTGCAACCCTACTTATTTATCTCCTTATTACACTAGCACATGTTATATTGCTATTTTTGTTTTTCTTCACAGTAAAATAATAATAATAATAATAATGCTGAGAGTCTCCGAGTTTCAGAAACAGTATAGGTTGACAGAATAGGAATGCCAGGATTTTGTAGGATCAGAGATGCGGCAGGCGGATTTGAACGGGAAGTGGAATTTTGAGCGAGGCGAGAGTGGTGGGATTGCATAGGATGAGTTGTGGGATACGAAAGAGAGGAAAAGGGGATGGGTTAGTGGGGGGGGAGGGGGGCAGAGGGTTTAGGAGGTTAGTACATACTGAGATGGGTTTTGAGGGGGCGAGAAAAAGAAAGAGGCGTGGGAGAGTTTTTTTTTTTTTTTTTTTAGGGGGGAGGGGGATTTAGGACTGAGGATATAGCGAGTTTGTTATACGTTGAAGAGGCTGGGGTGCATGGAGAGGTGAGAAAAGTGGAGGCAGCAGGTGATTTTAGAGGATAGGTAAGGGACGACGGGAGCGAATCCGAGAATCTTTTTATGGTATTAGGTGAAGGAATAGGGTTAATAAGAAAGGTACTATAATATGTATCCTTCCCACCTACCTACCACTAGCTATGGCTCCGGTACCCACCCTTGGAATCGCAGCTCTGGCATCGAACAGCAGACCGACGACGGTATAATTGAAGTCATTGGGCTTACTACGTACCAAATGGTGAGTTTGGAAGGAAGGAAGGTGTGTGTGTGTGTGTGTGTGTGTGTACAGAATACAGATATTATATGCGAACTCCATTGTATGTAAAGTTTCACCCCACAATTGGAAAAACTCTCCTGATGCTCAAATAAGTACATTTTAAGTAAAGGACTACAATTCTTTTGTTTTACTTGCACAGTTTTGGCGATAATTGTTAATTTTAGACACAACAATAAACACATGTCCCAAACTCCTAATTTTAATTCTAAGTTTGGAATTTGGATAGTGGATGCCGCCACCCGCAACGATTTGTAAATCAGGCGACTTTTCATTTGACCTTCAATGCTTGCCTCTCTCACAGCCTCTCCTGCAAGCTGGTGGCCACGGTACAACCATATGCCAGTGCAAGCAGGCTAAAATCATCACCAAGAAGACCATCCCAATGCAGGTGGATGGTGAGGCTGCTCGAGTCAACCCCAGTATCATTGAACTCACCCACCTCAACAAGGCATCTATGGTCACCAAGAAGAAAGCCAAGAGTGTCACGTGGGTTCATGGAGTTGTCGTATATTTTTATTACATTGCAGTATTAACTTCATTTTATTAGTAGCATTAAACCACTTATTGTTTTGTATGGTAGGCCTGTATGACTTTCATGTTATTATTAGTATTAAACCACTTATTATTTTGTATGGTACAGTATATGACTCTCACTGTTGTGCTATCATTACTTAGTGTTTTACTGTATTTCCAATAAAGTTCTTGGTATTAGTACAGAAGTACTGAGTTCAGTATATTGTATATTTTAGTATCATTACCCACTATTTTGGACCATTCTAAGACACTTTTAATCTATGGTGTTTCTCTTGGAGATGCCCCGTTTTCACCCCCAATACAAACATGGGGGACCCGTGGGAATGCTGGGTTATGGATGGGGGAAAACACGTATTTCAGTTCACTATGGTTCTGCCTATATAATACACTTTCTACCGTTAGTTCCGTTGCTTATAGTGATAATCCACATTCTTAAAGACCCGTACAATCATGGGTTTCGGGTGGGGAGACTGGCTACTCCTTAAACTATTGGCTAGGGCCGCGCAGTGTTACCACATCCGGCTAGGTCCCGGGAATTTGCCCCGGTCACTTTATGATAGTTTAAACCAGTTATATCCTGGAAGTTTGCCCAGGTTAGGTCCCGGTAGTCTGCTGTGGTCTAGGTTAGGTCAGGTCAGGTTAGGTCAGACTAATTTCCAAATTAACCATTTGTATTGGGGGTGAAAACAGGGCATCTCTGAGAGAAAAACCTTAAATGAAAAATATCTTAGAATGGTCCAAAATAGTGGGTAATGATACTGAAATATACTATATAGTGAACTCAGTACTTTTGTACTTTTACCAAGTTCTTTTCATAAATTTTAATCCTGATGGACTATCCTAGTTACAGTACTTGTCTCCAGTTGTATTTACAGTAGCTACCTGTAATTATGTTTAGTCTCCAGTTTATTTACAGTAGTTACCTGAAATTATATTTAGTTACTTGTGCCACCTTATGCCACTGACTACAACCCCCCACCCTTCCTCCTGCAGGATCCCACACCTGGAACAGCTACGTCTGCAGGTGTCACGTATTACCATGTTTGACTACGAGCAACATCATTATGACAAGGAGAAGCTCCGCTCTGCCTCGTCCTCCCTCGGCATGATTATGATTGACCAGGACGCCGACTTGGAGCAGGTGGGCATCGATTGAGGCGTATGGAACAGTTACTTTTAGGAACTTGTATTTTTTGTGTGTGGATAGGAGATGACATTATATGTGGTCACTGACTTTAATAATTGAAAGTTTGCCCATGAAAGCGGATAGGGATAAGGCTGCATAAATAAGGAGAGTGTAGTTTACTTAAAAGGAACAGCAAAATTAGATCAAACATAGATAATTCTAATTGAAATTTATAAAGTCATTAATTTTTTTAAATAGATATACTAAAGGGAACAGTATGCAAAATCATGTCCTGTTTAATTAGAGATACCCAGACACATTGCATTTGAAGGGAGAAATTCTTCCAATTTTTTACCCGGAAAGCAGTGAGAACTGGCACTGATGCATTGTTCCCTCATTACAATTTTTAATGCCTTCAATTATTCGTGTTAGGTCGACTCACAAAAGTTATTAAACCCTGCGCTGGCCTTCTGCACAAAGGATGTTTTTACCTTCCACCCTGACGTTTGTTTATTAGGGAAAGAAGTTAATTATTTTTATGCAAAATTTGTATAATTTTTTTTCCAGGGAAGAGAGTGACTTATTAGGAACATGTATGATCCATATGAATATTCATTCTTTGAAATACTCCCTCCCAGACTATTAATGTGATCACTAAGCATTATAATATCAGGAACTCTTAGTTGATTATAGTTAAAGAGATTTAATATTCTGTACTGAAATACAATGCCTATGATCAAAATGTCCTTTTAACCATGTAACACTATCTGGCTAGTCAATTGGATTTAGCCATGAAAAAATATTCCATGGAAATGCTGAATATCATACAAAATGTAGCACCAAACTGAATACTTGAATCATTAAATATGACAGAGAGCACATGTACAGTACAGTTTATACAGTACTGTACTTGTTGCTCCACATCTGTGAGTTCAAAAGTTAAAGGAACATCTTTCCTGCAGGTCCGCAAGCACATCAACCGCATGATTGAGGAGACAGGTAAAGGGCGCAGCGGACGTCTGCTCAGTGACAGCTGGTGCTTCCTTGATTGTAAGTACCTCAAAGTACAGTTAAGACCCTTTCCAGTTTCTCATGCAACTGCCCCATTATAGTTAGTGAATAGCCTCTGTGTGTTTAATTCTTGCTGGAAGAAGTTTTTTTTACTACTGATATGTTCTCTCCCATTACAGCATGCACAGCAGAGAGGTTCTTCCGTATTGATCGAGCACAGGAACACCTCCACTACGTCACTGACATCTGCACTGAGGACATCTTCCTGCTGGACCCAGAATTGACAGATCCCACAAACATGGGTGTCAGAGGGGATGTCAGGTGAGAGGGGAATCATGAAATAATTATGGAAGGGGGCAGAGGAGTGTGAGATGGTATGTAAGAACAAAATTAGGAGAATGAAAGGAAAGGCTGAGGGATAGACATCTTGAAACTGTAGTGCCCAAATGGAAGACATTTTCAAGACACCAGAGACAGTCAGGTAAGTCATACAGGTTAGAAATAGATAAGAGGAGCAAACAAGAGCTATTAAAATAAGGAAAAGTTAGAATACATTATATGGTTATGATAGTTTTGAAGTTAATGATACCAGAGACAGGTTATTAAAAGTTCCTCATTTAAGCTGGAAACAAAAGTTCATGAGTTCCACATTTTTCTCTATGACCAGAAAATATATCTTGCCAGAGGGAAGCAATACCTGTATTGATGTCCCAAGGATAAACTATTGATATTTTCCATAAACAATATATCAATTCCTAAATAACACACTGTGGGTCTAGGACTAATGCCAGATAATTTACAGAATTACTAGAGAACCTATATCATCCAGTAGTTAAATATTTTTGTCTACATTCTTCTTAGACATACTATGTTTTTGAGGAATGATTATTTGATTAGTAAAAAACTCATCAAATAAATATATGTTTGTGTATATTTTACAAAAGGGAGTGTGATTTCCAGCTTAAAAGTGAAGCCAGCTATATTCAGCAGTGAAAACTCAAATAAAGACAAAAAGATAAAATTGAGTAAGAGAAAGCAAAAGAATTAAATGAACCTTAGAAGTGTAGTGCACAATGATAGGGAGGTTGTATGTATTGTAAGAAAGCCCTATTAGTTTTTCTTGCTTAAACTTCTAATTGATGCTGAAGAACATAATATTATAGATTATATTGTGGCCATCTTCAGACATTATTCATAACTTCAAATAACCTTCCTAAAATCTCAAGGCTTTACTGGCCAAAGGAATATCCCCATCTTTCATGAGTTAAGCAAGTTGGTAAGTTAGTAAGTGCAAAAATTAGCACCTATTCTTCAGTTCCAGTAAGTACAGTACAGTACTGTAATAGGTAAACCAGCTATATATTTTGCATGCTTTTATCAATAACATTCTCACAGTACTATTAGTGAATGTGATTTTACTATTGCAATGCTTAGAAGAATGTACATACTGTAACTGCAGTATTTGGTCTTGATAATTAAGGGGGCTGGATAATGTCAACAAACTGGAATGGCTGATTCCTCCAAATTGTGCCACAAAGCAGACCATCTGCTCAATACTGTACTAAAGTACAGTAATATGCTTAATGGAAACAGTTTAGAGGAATCAGCTGTCTCCATTTTTCTGACAACATCTAATCCCTGTAATCTCTCCCCAGTTGTTTTTAACTCTGTATAGTTGCAGACAGAGGTTTCCTCCCTCTTTCATTTAAAAAACTGAGAACTGGATTGTACAGTATGTGAATATTATAGGTAAGAGAAGGGCTTGTGTACCTTTGGGTTTATACAAGACAAAGATGTAAATATAGCCTTCATGTCAACATATCTTGAGGTTGAAACAGAACTCATGTCTGCAGCTGAACTTCTCATACTATTGGTTTGTTTATACTTGTACTTGACTTATACTGTACCTAAAGTTTGATCTGAGAATTATTCCTCTTTGCCCCTTCTTTCTTCAGATTCTTATTATACAATTATAACTTGTTTTGTAGAGTTGAGTCCATTTGGCAGTTTTCAGTCCACAACTATTCCTGGTGTTTGTCTCCTACCCATCTTGGGCAAGGGCATTCCTGTATTCAGTCCGCGGGATCCACAAAGCACTTACGCCGGTGTAAACCATAGTATAATTTATGGTTTACATTGACGTAAGTGCTTTGTGGATCCCGGCCAGTAACTACAGAACTCCACTGATTCACTTCCTGTTAGCACTTACCTATTCCCCCAAAGTTGATATAGATTGAACCCCCCTCAGACTCTTTCGAGGCTCCCTTCATTTTGACTTAACCACTGAAACCTCATCATTTTACTCGCCAGCCTCACCCAAGCAAGCACAAGCACATTAATTTTTTATTAGAATAATATTTTGTCAAGTGCTTATTAACAGCAACCACCTGCAATTTCTGGTACCATAAATAAAGAATAGTTAGCCAATACTTTATAGAATATTGCTCTAACACATTTAATTTCATTTTTTGGTGGTACATACAAGTTTTTTTTAGATGCTGTACTATTACCATACCCTACAATATACACTTTGATTTTGGTGAAAATTTTTTAATGCTGTAATTTGTAAATAAAATGTACTAGAATCTTAGGAACTTTTTCCCATAGATCAAATTTTTATTGTACAGTAATTAGATTATAAACATTGTAGCAAGATTGAGCATACAAATATAAAGGCCTCTGTAAGGGCCATTAAAGATGAAGCTCTGTGATTGCAAGGGGAGACTGGCACAGTGGTTGTATGGTGAGGTTGGTTGGTGTGATTAGTGTGTGTGTCAAATGAGTTGTGTGAGTAATGTGAGGGTGTGTGTAATGCTGGCAGCGTGGACAACGACATAGACCACAGTGAGCGGTTGGCCATGGTAAGCGACTCTGACTGTGGCGGTGGCTCTTACCACCCCGCCACAACCCGCAGCTCCACCACTAGCCTGCCCCACGACACGTCCCTCACCCTCATCCCAGGCCACGATTCTTCCGACTCAGGCGGGGAGGAGAATATACGCAGGTAACAGCCGTCAGCAGCTCGGGGGGACCTGACTTACTTGCGCTAAAAGAAAAAACTGAGTAGTCTCTCATTGTTGGATAACTAGAGATTACAAAATGCTTACTGTCTCCAAAAATTCATGTACTGTAATCGTGTATGAATAGTGAAACTAGCGGTCCATTGGTAGCACATGCCATTTTGATAGCAATCATTGGGGTTGGATAAAAGGATGCCTATAATATACTTAGGCTCACTCCTCATTTTCCTCTATTAACACCAAATTCTGAATATTAAGTAAATCAGGCTTTGCATAAAACACTGGCAGTGAAGGTAAAGTGGCCATTCTACCTAATGTGTTCTTCAACTGTGTTAGATGAATGCTATATCCTCTGTTAATTTTGGTCTTATTCCAGAAATATTACCAACTCATCATAGTCTACCATTATGAGATATTCTATGAACTCTTACTTCATTGAATCACCTCTTTTCCAACAATATTAGGGGAGAGCTTGAGTAATCTGAAATTTGAGTGGGAATAAAACACGAAATTATAACATCTACTACCAGTGTAAAAAAAAATTCTCTTATGGTATTTCAGTATAATACAAAACCTCTAAAGTAATTGCCAACTTAAGACATTGGTTTATGGGTAATAGTTATAGATTGTCTGCAATGTGAAGAGTACTGATCCTCCAAACTGTAGCCAACCATAAGACATTTTGCCTGAGTATAGCCTAGGTCATGTGTTGTATGGCACAGTTTGAAGTAATCAGTCACGTTTAGTTTCCAAGCAACAACATAAAGAGACTCCTTATAAGATGCACATAGTACAGTATCATCTCTGAGTTATCGTTTACTGTGCTGTGGTGAAATAGGAATCAGTAAGTATAAGTAAGGTTCCCCCAGTTACTGTGAAGAGTGTAGTGGTGTTGGCTGCTTGAAGTCTGGCTCCTGCTGTGAATTGCTGCTGTGACCTGCTGCTGTGAAGGGTGTGGGTGTTGGTGCTATTATCTTTGTGCCCTCAGTTTTGGGCACTTAATCCCTCATATCTCAGTCATTGCTTATTTTCCTCCGATATCTTCAGTTCTTGCATCATGTTTTACCACTTAGCATCACCATTCCTTTGACCTAAAATCTTGTTTTCAAATGTTTTTGATTACCTGCTTTCCTTCTAGTAAAACATGTAAACAGAACTGTACTAATTTTTTTTACTTGCTTCTATGTTGTATAAGACATGCATAATTATCATCATAACCTGTATATGTGTTTTCTTTTCTTTAACTCTACCACTTCCTTGCATCATCAAACTTGTTCACTCTCCACATCACTGTACATAGCTTCCATTCAGCTTTGGCCTTTTGAATGAGCGCTGAATATGTAAATCATGTAGTACTGTAGTAGGCCTACAGTAAATTTTTTTTTTTTTTTTATCCTAAATGTCTGATTTTCTCATACGCTTGAGAGTATTTATGGATTTCTCTGTTGACAATGGAAATGTGTTACATCTTAATGTTTAATATTTATTTGTGACATTGAATTTCTGTATAAAGAGATTTTACACACACTACTTGTGTGTAAATTCAGCTTTTCAGTTTCTCATGAAACATTGACAGATCCAGGGCCAGGACCATTATAAAATATAAGGAATATTTAAATCACCACTTGAGGGAGGCTTTTACTGATGATAATACACTATTGCTTCATGTCACTGGTACTATCAAGTGAGGAATGAAGTGTGTAAAGACATTTCAGCAATTAGGATTCTCCCCAAATGTTTTCAAATACATTCTGAGAACTAAAAGTACTTCAGGTACAAAGCACATAAACTCCACCAGTACACACTACCTGCATACAGTATATGGTTATTGAGGAATGTACTTTATATATACAAAGAACCGGACTACATTTTCAGTATTCTTGTTTGGAAAGTGTTTCTAAAGCAATATTAGGCTTGTCTGATTCTGGCACAGTATGTGCTGTATTGTCTCCATTACTGTACTGTGTAAAAAATATTTGGAATTTTGTGTACAGTACTTGTGGAACATACTATACATTGCAATCCATTGGCATGCATGTTGAGCTGTTTCTGTCTGTATATAGTGCTTAACTATGTGGGAAGAGGACTAAGATTTATTGATACACTGGAGGCTCCTGATTCCTTTGAAACATGTCATAAAGTAGGCTACCTCAGTATACTTGTAGGTGGTTTGTTTTGGAACACAGTTTGGAGGAATCATAAACTTCTAATTTGCTGTTAACATTTATCCCACTTCCCACTGTTTTGCCATGGTGTTAGGGCATGGCTCACTGGTAGAGACTGCAGCAACAACTCACCCAAAGTTGAGGATCAACAAAAGGAAAGTTATGGGCCATCTGGGTATCTGCAAGAAAAGTCCTGTGCTAGACAGTGATGCCAATGATATGAAGGCTGTTTGTAGTAATTATGGAGCCATCATCATCTCCAAGCCTGTGACTTTTTCTTGCATATGGCCATTCATGTGGCTTGTATGGTGGTGCTCAGAATTAATTTCTTTTTATCTTGTAGAGTGATCAGCCTTGAAAAAAAATTAAATGGGTTTGAAGGTCAGTGTTCTATACTGTAAGTTCCTGTGTTATATAAAGTACTATACTGTAAACTGGATTTGTGCCTGTACACACTGATACAGTTTAAAGGCATTATGGATACCATTCTTGAACCAGTTCTCTGGAGGTTTGATATGGAGGGACTGATGCTTTTGGTGAATTGAATGTTGATCATTCCTCCAACATGTGCCAAAAAACACAACTAGGGTTTACTTTTTTGTGTGACACAGTTTATTGACTGGCTTCCAGTTTACAGACAACATCTTACCACTTCAATATATTGCTATTGATAGTACAGTAGAAGAAGCATACTGTATGTTCTAATTATAAACTTTGCAGTTCTATCATTCCTTCTTGAATTTAACTTTTAAGGGGTAAAGGTTTGTTGGCGTCTTGTATGCTAAGGATTCTTCTAAACTGAGCCACAAAATAATTTGGCTAAACTGAGCTAGTGTGTTTCTTGTCAGAGTTCAGAGAAATCAATATCCTGCATTATCCCAAAAGTATTGTGTCTCTTACAAGAACTGTAACTTAATCTGCCATTGTTCATTGTTTTGAAATGCCTGTTATGTACTTTATAATTACAAAAGTTTGAACTCTATGCAAAAAGAGTCATGGGCTAGAGGTTAATAATACCTATATTTGTAATATAGTGTGAAGGGTCCATTTTACATCAATATGGAACCACATGCTGTACCTCTCAACGTCATCTCTTAGTCCATGACTGTTCTTTCATATGGATCATTGTACAAGCTGAAGAAGTGCATGTGGGATCAGGTACAGTAATATTATATTCATAAATTGTGCATGAAGGGCATGTTAGTTTTCTTTATTTGGCATTATTTTGCATATCATAATTTAAAGATATGCTGTGATACTGTATAGCATTTTTAATTGGGTATTACAGGTACACTTTTCACAACATATACCTTTTTTAAATTGGTATGCCTCTATGAAAGATAATATTTTTACCTACATGTAATGTTACAGTACACTATTTACATGTACTGTATATAGGCATGGTTTCCAATTTAGCATTTTTTTATCCCCGAAAGTATAAATTTCAGATGATGGCGCATTAGAATTGAGATTTTTGTTTTATACAAGAATATGCGCATTCTCAAATTCCCAATAAGTTCAACAAGCCTCAAACATTTTTGCTATCTTCTTTGAAAAAATTGCTTTATTGGCATCATTGTCTAGGATACTCTATTTATGTACAAACCCATTTAATATTTATTGTTGCTTTTGTATCCATACAGTACTGCTTGCACTGTAGGCAATATCAACATGTGTTTGTGATTTAATTACTATTCTTGTAATAATATATATGAGTAAATATGAGATGCAATTAATGTTTTATTTTAGAGATTATTTTATATTTAATTGGATATGGGTTTGGATGGGATTTGGGGCAGGTACTGTATATAATAATATGCTATCTAAAACACTGCCTTAATTGCATCTATACAAGTATGAATTATGAATCATGTCTACATGGGATAGGATTTTGTCAGCAAATGGACTAATGTGTTGTAATTCCTCCAAGCCAGGTGCAGTAATCTATTTAGAAAAGTCCATGATACTGTCCCATATGCAGACATCATGCACTACCCCAATTGCCAGTTAAGAGTTTGGACATTTTTCCAGCCCCGTGGTGCTGTGCAGCATTGCATTATTAGCTCATACCATATATTTTCCTTTCCATTCTCTTGGCACGATGACGCCGCCTGGCCGCTACGTCACTCATTCAGCCTCCATGATCGAGTCTTTGGCCCAGAGTACTACCCCCCCAGGTACACCCCTCCTGCCGTGTCTAGCTGTTGCTGCCGCTGCTTCCATCTGTTATTTTGTTTTGCACTTAGGGCCATATTCAAAAACGTTTGTGGTGCATACGATGGTGTGGTACCAGTACGATGGCTCCATAGACCAACAACAGAGCTGTCGTTCAGTACCACACTATCGTATACACCACGGATGTTCTTGAATACAGCCCTTACTTTCGTTAATTTACTCACTGTTCTCACCATTTTCTCTATTGTTGCTTATTTTTTGTGTGTCCTGTTGAGATTCAATTTATTTGTTACTTTTCATTTTTATTGTTGTTTACGTCTGTTAACGTTGTGGCCTCCTTTCCTACCCTCCCAGCCTCCTACATCCATGTCTTGTTATTGCTTCTGTCTCATCTTATTGTCTTCTACCTCTCCTCCTGTTTATGTATACTGTTTGTCTCATTGTTGTTGTTGTTCCTTGAGCTGACTGGCCAAACAGCCCCAATCCTTGAGGAATGTTTTGCTGGTGTGTTTTGCTTCTGTATCTAAATGTTATTGTCTTCTGCTGTTGTTGTCCGTTGTCCATTTTTGTTGCCAATTTTTCTTATTACTTATGGTTTCACTGTTCACTGGGCTGCCTGCAAGCATGTTCATATTGTTTTTCCTCACATTACAAATTTTTGTTCATGTTTCTGTTGTGTTCTTTTTTCTTGGTTCAGATTACTGTTTTTAGGTATATAAAACCAATAAGGCTCTTACCTAGCATTATCTTGCAAAGCATATTGACATGTAGTGTACTGCACACATATTACCAAAAAAAGAAAGTTACTGTAAATTGAAATATATTATGATGGAAACATTTCATAATTTGTGTTTTTGTGATTTTTATATGGTGTATAGGATTGTGTTTGTTGAACAGAGCAAATAATTACAGGATAAAATGAGGAAAGTAAGTGAGTAGCTTGGAAACTTGAAAGTTTGAAAACTTGACCTATATAGCAGGCACATAATAAGATGTTGTTGAGTCAGAGGTTACTGAGGGTAAGAACTACTAGGTGCAGTCATAATCCATAATTTATATTCTGGTCCGTTCATATTAATATGAACAGAACTGTATTGCGGAAGAGGATATATTTTTAAAAGTTATGACAGATACTTTTATTCTTTTCTCTCTTCCACAGTCATCTCCTTGAGAAGAACTCAGATGGGATAATAAAGGCTGCTAAGCAAGGAGACATAAAAATGGTGAGTAGCAATCACTGGCATTTATACTCTGGGCAACTATCAGTGTGGGAGCAGAGGGAGACCTTCAAACTGATTTTATGAATATGAACATTATATAGACACCCAGACCCAAGGGAAGAATAGACAGTAATACGGTACTTTAAGAGAGAAAAATTAGAATGCTTCAGGAAATAAGTTACACTCATATTTACTCCCCCAGCAAAGCCATCAAATTTCTCAGCATTCCCCCACTAATACAGTACCCCTAAAAGTTAGTGAACTACAGATATTTGATACTTCCTCTTCTATTTCTACAGCTGAAAGACCTACACAGCCAGGGATACTCGTTGTTATCCATTGATGCCCAGGGCCAGACTGCACTTCACTACAGTGCTCGTCATGGACACAAAGATGTGGTTCGCTACCTCATCGCCTCAGCCCCACCATCCATATTTGACATGGTGGACAATGAAAAGTAAGTCAGCCATCATAAACTCTGGTCTTGTTCATCATTTACAAGTCCTTTTGCTTTGCCCATTTTGTAAATCACACATTTTTTATGTGGGCTAGACAATACTGAATCCAGTCTGCCTAAAACCTAACGTAGCTTGACTTGATCTGGCCTGACTGAACCGAATTAAATCAAACCTTATAAACTTCAGTCTTGCCTAGCTATATCCTTCCTTCCTATCCCATCCTATTAAATGTAGTCAAACCTAACTTGACCAAGTATCATCTTCCACAACAGAGGTCAGACAGCACTGCACCAGGCTGCACAGAACCGTCGACGGACTGTATGCTGTATGTTGGTGGCTGCTGGTGCCTCACTGACCATCAAGGACCTCCAGGGCAACACTCCTCGTGCCCTGGCCCAAAGTGCCGATGATCAGGAGCTTGCAGCATATCTGGAGAGTAAGTGTCAGTTGCTCAGCCTTGGGGGTTCTGGGCTGGAGAGTGGGGGGGAAGGGGGAGATTCCATTCGCCACCAGCACCCTGCCTCGCCCCACTCGCACTCCCTCAGGGGTTCACGCCAACATACACTGAGCAAGAGGCAGAGGGTTGAGAGGCTAATTTAGGACCCAGAGGTTATACTTCTGGGGTTTTGAGGCTCATTATTAGTGGAGAGGCTCATTCAGGGTTATAGGCTCATTTTTAGGGTTGCATGGAGTTCTAGTACCAGCTTAATTGCTTAGCTTTGAGTGAGGTTGTTCGAGTGGTTCATACTGTATACGATTGTTTTCTATTTTATACCAGTTTGTCCCAGCCAGCAGAGGACTGAGAGATGGTAGGCTCATGGGCTATATGCAAGAAAAATCATGATCTACATAATGACGATGAACGGCACAATGGATTCATAACTTTATATGAAGCCTGTCATTGTCATCACCTAATCCTTGATTTTTCTTTCATATGGCCCTCTTTGTAATAAAGTGCAGTATTTAAGATATATATACAATACTATATATATAAATATATACATATGCTGTGCATCTATTTAAAAGATGCAAAACTTTGATGTATGAACCAGTGTAATTCAAACATTTTTTTTTTCACATTTTGTTTAACCTGTAATTGATTTACTTTTGTATTAATGACGACTTTTGATCATCACAGATGATAGGTCAATTTCATGTTTTAGTTTGTAATTTACAGGAAGACTGAATAGACTTGTGAGTATTATAGTGGTTAGAAGTTTCTTGTTACAGTATGTCTGAGGTATGATACTTTGATCTTTTGATGCACCAAGATTTTTGTAGACATGTTCAGAAAACTTTATAAGAGTACATACTAGTGCTACAGCTTTGGCTAGCATCATCAGAGATATTTTAAGGTTTGATATGATATGAAATCTGCAGAAGCCCTCGTGTAAAGAATGCAAGAAGGGCTTTGTGGTTCGTAAGAAATATTGAGGATATTCATGACTCTTGCAGTGTGAGGGCTTTTTACTTGAAGGGAGTAAGATACTGTTAGAGAATTAGAGGCTACTGATTCCTTCAAACTGTGTCACATAGCAGACCACCTTTACCAAGATACTGTAGTCTGATACTCTGCACAGTTTGGAGAATCAATATATTGGGTAGCTTCCAATTCGCCAACAATATCCAGGCCCCATATTGATCCAGTTTGAAAATACAGTGCAGTATAATGTGTAGTATATAATATATAGTTGTTGCTTGACTTATAAGCATTCCACAGTTTATACAAACAGATGAAATATTTTCCTGAATCTCTTGTAGAAATGAAAAACGTGGATGTCAGGTTTCTTTTTTTTATAGGCTCCAATTTACAGTTAAGAATTCTCAAATTTAATGGGAATGCCTCGAAGCTAAAAGCTACCAGCTTTGTATTTAATGATGATCAGTCTTCAGAAGCATTCAGGCTGAGTTTTAATTTGTTTGATCCTAATTCAGACTCTCGTTTGCTGTGTTTTGTACTTAGGTGGGGACTGAGAGACAGTTCTTGCTAGGATGTTTGTAGGTTTTCAAGTTAACCTTCACGTTTACCCCACAAACCACAGCTCACGTGATCACAGCATGTTAGTCGAAACTAGAGTCCCCGGAGAAAGAGAGAATGGTCGCTACTCCCATTTTAGTGTTTACAGTGTACTTGTCATGACTGATGGCAGTGTGATACTAATATACTTTAGTGAGTGTTGTTAGGTTTCTCCAGGAAACATAAGTTGACCAAGGTTACTAAGCTCATCATTCTAAAAGAGACATCATTGTATTGCGCTGTCAAAAGTGCTGGAATATGCAGTATAAACACCAAAATGGCAGAAGTGATCACTTTGTTTCTTGAGGGTCTCTATTCTAGACTTGTGATCACAGCTTCTCCTCAGTACAGTCACAGTCCATATTTTGTAGCCCACCGAGGACAAAATGAAGTGCATTAAATGCCAACCATCCAATGTTTATGATAGTTTATTGTGTGAACACACAATGCAGACCTTGTGTTTTGTTAGTGTGTAAACACTTTAGTAAACAGACGTACAGAAAGGATAGCTTTGGTTAATGTTAACTTGATCCATCCTGGATGGGTTATAAGGTATGGAATGTATCTGTATCACTGCTGTCTGCCATGACAGCTAGTTGCAGTTACAACTTTATGTGAACAGACCTGGTTTTGATTGTACATCAGCCAAAGTAATACCATGGTACAATCACAACAGAAAGAGCACGACAGTTGTAATGCTGTAACTGTTAGCTATTATCACAACTGGTGCAATTGCAGCACTGTGATTACAGCTGTTGCTGTCTCAGCAGTTGCAGTCACAGCTTCTAATATAACAGCTGTAGCAATCACAATTTAATTTGATGACTTGTTACATTTACAGTTTGTTATGAACAGAGCAGTTGTGATCTTGATTGTAGTTGTACTCACAGCTGTTGTGAGCACAGTTGATTTGGTTCTGTTTGTTGTATCCTGTATTCCTTTCTGGGGGCATCAAGATTTGCTCACCACAGTTGAAGTTCTGGCTGTTTTAGTTAAGGATGAGAGGCCTTTCTTGTTTTCTAAATGCAGTACTGATTTTAGGCAAGCTTTTACGTGTTGTCTTCCATAAGTGCCCCCTGACATCTTATGTTCCTTGGATGATACACCATTGATCAGAGGAGTGAGAAGACAACTGTGTGAATGATATATAATGCTGTCCTGTACTGTATTATTTATTTACGTTACACCTGGCCATTCCTTCAGTGAAGGTTAATTTGGTATCTCGTCAGAGCAGATGTGCATGATTGTTACATAACCCTGCATCTGTGCTATAGTGGAATGCCAACTTAAGCCTTCTGATAAATTCACTAATATAAGAATTTTTATTAAATAATATGAAGAAAAACTGAGTAACAGGGTAATAGCCTTGCTGAAAGTAATAGCCTTTGCTAAAGAGGCCCTTGTTTTAGTACAGTAATTAATTACTATTCATTTTCTTAGATGGAATATAAGAATTTAGATTTATGATCTTCTCAGCTAGGTGATGACAGATGGAATGGACACTTCTCACATCAATATATATTGAAAACTTCTTTAAGGTTATAATTTGGAATATGTTTTCTATGAATTTTTAGCATTAGCAGAAAGAAAATACTGTTGAATGGTATGTGTAGTTATTACATTTTTTTTTTTTCTTTGGTGGACTCCATGATTCTGTTACTTTTTCAGGCCAAGAGAAATTCAGTCAGCCCAATGCTAATCACAATTACGTTGACTAAACTGCCCAACAAACAAACAGTGCTAAAAAAAAAGACTAACCTCCCTCATAGGTAAACGGTGGGTGGTGGTGGTTCTGTCAGCTGGTCGTTAGCTCTGACCTCTGGCACCGCACAGTAACCTAGCTAGCAGTGCTCTTAGACATCCTGTACATGAATCACATTTTGCACCACTTATAATTGCCTCCTCAGTTTAGTTATACATAAATAGATGTAAAAGTTGTAGTTGTGTAAGGTATTTAATGAGGCTATGGTTTTGGTGGTGAAATGGAGGCAGTGAATTCCTTCAGGCTGTACTGGAAAACAGATCACTGAAGTGTAGATGATTTGTTTTGTGGCATAGTTTTGAGGATTTGGTAACCTTTAGTTTGCCAACAACATCTCAGGCCCTTTAAGCTTATGCACATACCCCCCTGTGAATAATATATAAAAAAATACTTTGTATGATGATAATATATACTGCTAATAATCTTTTGGTAACTAATAGATTTTGGTGGCACTAGTGATTATATATTGTATTTGCCAATGATAAAGAGTAGTCATTTATCAGAGTAGAAGTTGAAACATTACAAATTACTGATGAAATGTGTTGTGAGAAAACATTGTTGACCTATTAAGCTCAACGTACATGCATATACTGCAGCTAATAATTAAATGTATGTGTACTGTATATGCATTTGTATATACGTTTTGGTATGATACTGCTGCAAGGGTGATGTAGCACTACAGTTTTTACAAGGAAAGGTCCATATAGTGTCTGCTCACAACACACAATTTTTTATGCAAGGTTATGTTTTGGATGGAGGTCACTTAGAGCCAAACACCACTTTCATCAATTCTCTGTGTAGGTTTTGAGATGAATTTGTAACCCATGTCAAATATAGAGTGTCTATCTGAGACACATGGAGAGCATTGAAATAATTTTGCACTCTTTAGATGAAAGTACATTACATGAATATCAATCTGTCCAAAACATACAAAAAACAAAGTATTGTGTAGGTAGTGAACCAAGAGAGTGGATTACGCATCACCTCGCTGTTTCTTGCACGCTCTATGCCAAAGGATTCTGCTCTGGCTCTGTTCTGTACGTATGAACAACGCTGAAGTTACCCCTTTCAATTTTTATCCCTACCCCATTACTTTTTAAAGCATTGTAGACTATGTACCTCCTCCCCTCTCCTTCAGATATTCATTATGAGTTCCAAATGGTCACTTAAAACTAGAGTACTATACTTTGTAAAAATATATTGTTGATTATCTCCCAGTAGTTCATATTTCTTTGTAATGATACAGTGAGTATGCTCTTTTATATAAGCAGTATCCCCTGTCCTCTACTCTCATATCCTCTCCAGACTTGCATGTGACTGTGTAAATATTGAAGGTCAAAATCTGGTGTGACAACTCAAATATGCATGCCATTTTTTTAGAAATCTTCTTAGAGACTATTTCAGTTTTAAATACTGTCAACTTACAATGTTTAGCAGAGAGCTTTCAATTGATAGAACATGGCTTCTGACTGCTTATGTCATGACATGCATTGATTACTTTTCTTTCAAATCATGCCAAATGCATTCAGAGCAATCACTGTGCTGCTTTTGTGCCTGCTTTTAAATTGTTTCATTTATTAACCATTTATAAAAGAAGATATACATTATATAGTAACAGAAACGGATAACATGGCTTGGCCCCAGAGGCCACACGTTATCCGTTCAGAGCGGCAGTTAGTGCCCAGGTTCTAATGTATTGAGTGCTTTGTGTTTCAGGTCAGGAGCAGTTCCAGACGATGGTTCATGAAGACTTGGAGACCACAGTATGATTGCGGCTCCCCGGCCTCTTCATCCCTGGTCCATCACTCTTCTTCATAACCTTCATACTTCAGCATACATGAACACACATGCATACACACTATCATCACATCCATAATACCATATGCAGTTATCACCTACATAGCCTACACACAGTCATCACATGCACATATGCAGACATCACCAACATGCACACAAATCCTCACATATACAGTCACCTAATTATGTGCAATCACTTATATTACACAGGCACTTAGGTACCCACATTTGGTTTTGCACATACATGTAGTATGACATGTCTGTCAACAATCATATCCATATTGTATGCTTACAATCAAATACTGGCCCCATGACACCTGTCATTCTTGGCATCACACACCAAATACACAATCAATAAGCTACACATGTACTCATTTGTGGCTCTTGTTGTTGTTATGTACTCACTGTATACCACAGTCAGCTGCATCTCGATTCACCCTCACTACTCTGCTGTTTTCACAAGCTCAGCAGACTGAAACTATTACCCACATTATTACACTCTTACATACAGTTCACTGCTGTACCAACCTATTGATGACTACATAACTATACTTTTTCAGTCCATTACAATACACTGATCTACTAACCCACAGAAAACTCCAATTATCACACTGGTTACTACAGCCTGTTTCATTCTCACTTTACCAACCAGTAACTAGACATTTACACAATACTTTGTCAAGGATACACAAGGACAGTACCTTCACCAGATGCATATAAAACATGACCCTTAAACACACTGAGTCATCATACAAGTACATTTATAGGTACAGACTTACACATATATTGACACACTCAAAGGTGCTGGTATATACTGTATGCAATGGAAAATATCTCTTAAGACCACAGTGGGTTAAGCAAATGACATCCATCCATCTCTAGTCAAGCTTTTTGTTGCAGTTTCCAGGAGACTGAAGTTTAAAGGAGATGAGCCGAGTATGGTATATGAATGAGGAAAGAGTGAGTGTTTAAATCACAATAAGAAAGTGCAAAAATAAACACAATTGCAAACACTGATGTGGAAATTCAAAGAAATGGAAGACATCTTTGAAAAGCAAAAACTTGTGAGATGACAGTAATGTTAAAATAAGAGAATTTTAACTTGCAACTGATATATATATATATACTGTATATATTTATATATGTATATATATATATATCGTTGTATTAGTGTTGATGTGCACATGGGGTTGTGTTGTATGATGACTCTTGGGTTCTGTGGTAAAGTACCAAGTTGGCAGGCAGCTGGTCTGGTCTTCCACTGTGAACGACTTTATGACAATGAAGAAAACGCAGCACCGGTCGCCAACTTTAAAAGAAAGTCATTCCAGTCAAGTCTAAGATATTTAATGTGTATGTGTACTTGCATGTGTAGATTTTTGAAATCCTTTTATCTTTTAGTATATAATTATGAGCTAAAGCCAGCATATGATCCCTTCCCCTTGTAAGCTTAGTGGATCCTCCCTTCCCCCTGTTCTTCAATGATATGCTCTATAATTATATAAGTGTGTATGTATGCATGTATGTCTATATATATATTTGTATTATATTTGCATACATGCATATGTAATCACTATATATATGAAATCTTTTTTAAGGATAATATATATATATTTAAATTTTCAACCCATTGTGTACTTTAATATATCACTGCTTTCTCTCATTTACCTTTATCTTGTATGGCATATGTAGGTAGGTACAATATGTGCTATTGGACATATCAGTATCTTAGTGATTGCAGCTTCTTGTTTGAATCAGTCTATTAGTTATCCTGAGAAAACTGCTCGGGAAAGGTTACTTGGAGTATGTTCTTTGGTGTAGCTGGTGTCAACGCTGAATACAACACCATGTGATGGAATGAAATGATATAGTCTTGTACAGCTGATGGATATATATAGTATATACTACTATGGTATACTTTGATATAATTTAAAAGTGTATGATAGCCTGTGGAGTTGAATAGGCCAGGAACCAGGAGAGATGAGGTTACTTAAAACTACTTACAAAGGCATAGTGGTTTTTGCTCCTCAGCAACTCACACATGCCAGCCTGGACTGTTTGGTGGCACATGATGCCGTCTCCCCCTTAAATGCCAGGCATGAGGCTGGCATAGGGTGCAGAGCAACATAGGTAAACAAACTAGCAAAACTAAGAGCTCTGGCCAGTGCAGTTTCATCTTAGCATGATGTGGGTCAGTTCACAAATGATGGAGAGACAAACCTTCACAAAAAGTTTACCACTTCTATAGAAGGATAATTGTTTTAATTCCTATGGTTGATGAACCAAAATTAGTTGATGTCAATGTATGATATACTGGTATAGTGCAGTACATCTGATGACCCTAGATTTTTCAAGTTGTACAGAAGTTAATTTGGTTGAATTAATATGAACCTGTGCAAAGGCTAGAGCTAAAAAAAAAAAAAATGATACATATTATATAATGATAGTTGTTCTAGTAATATTTGAACGATTAATTACCATTTAGTTAATAAAAAGATTTGATAACCTTTATGCACTAGTGTTTAAAGTATATTACTGAGCCATTGTTAACAGATGCCAACCCTAGGATTGAGGTTAGTGTGTAGACTGAGCAATCTGTCAGCAGTCGCTCCCATTCTGATGCGGGGAACAGTGCATAGGGGTCAGATCGCACTCACTTCATGCTTGCACCAAACTTCCTACCCTTTAATGAGGAAATTCTGTGTTCAATTTTCAGGTGGGCAGAATCTTTTATTTTGGGAGACTAGCCAGGCTCTGGTAAGACCTAGGGGTCATATCTAGAATAGTCCTGGGTTTGACAGTGACAGTAATGAAGGCTCTGCTTACTTTAAATTGAGCTGATTGTTGCCTTGACCGAGAGTTTTCTTGCAAATTCAATCATTCATTCATTATGCAGTAGTTATGAAGCAAGTGGATATCAAGTGCAGGCATGAAGAAACTATGGGTAGTCTCATCTCTCTCGTCCTGATCAAAATTTTACCCTATTTGTATACCTCAGGCATGGCACACGAAAGGTACTGCAATCGACTCAGTCAAGACGAGAATGGATATGTTCTGGTGCAATATAGTGTTGGGTGGGCAGAATAAAGTCTTGGGAGAGTAATGTAGTTGATACTTAGTCTTACCATATTAGCTTCCTTGTTTTTGCTCTTCAGTAAATATCTTACATTCCAACAAAAAAATTAAACTAGTTTTCTCAACAATGTGTTGCTTCATTTCCTTGTCATCTAAATTTATTCCTTACTACTAAATCTGTGATCTTACAAGTGCTGAGAAGTTCTCTTCCACATGTCATTACTGAATAAACTTTTAGTCTTATCTTGGTATTTTTTCACCTATCATCAGTGTTGTGACAACTATTGCCTTTGAAATATATTTAAGTAAAATTTAGAATACTATGCTGTAATTCTGCAATTCACATTTAAAAAATTGGGTATATTTTAGTTTTGATCATTTTTTTTTTTTAACTTACATTTTAAGTTTTATGTATTCTGTCAAGATTTAATTATGAATTTAATCTTAGGTTTGCCTTTAATGCAGTTGCACAATTTTCATCTTGCACTTATTTGGCTCAAATTCTAGGCTTCTCGATGCATGAAGCGTACCCCCCATGGGAAGGGGGTGTTATTGCCTACAAAGATGTGAATATACTTTTACTGTAAAAGGACCTTAACCAAATAAGGCCCGGGACACACGAGCGCTTTGTGGTCGCCCATGCAAGGACCACACACACTTGTCAGTGACGGTGTCATACAGTAGCACCGCTGTACCGCCAGTATGGGGGATGGGAAGGCGAAGAAAAATCCACAATGATAGACAAAAGATATATATTAGTGAGTGACATTACCATACAGTTTCGGCGACGATTGTCGCCCTTTTCAGTGTCCTTGTGTGACGACCTCAAAGCACCGTGTGTCCCGGGCCTAAATCCCATAATAGTGTGGGGGTCAAGAATCAGACACATGGCATAATTTCATCAACTCATTCAACTATTGGAGGAGGAGAAGGACAATAAGAGATATGGGGATATTTTCGGTGGTGTTGTATTTTAATTCAAGGTAATGAAAAGAATGGCCTACTGATTTCCTCTGGCAATATCCTCATGGGGGAAGATTTTTTACAGTGTTTTGGGCAGCACTCTAAAGGTTTGGGCTCCCCTTTGGCCCCATCCACTCCCTTTCAGTTTTTCAATTGTGGCTTGGCAAGGGCATTATCCTGTCAGGCTCTCATACCCCCTGTGACAGGTGCTGGGTGTAATCCTTGGAACCCCTTGAGTACAGTACAGTTACTGTCTGTAGTCTCTGTACATGCATACTGTACGGTCTGTACCTGTGTGGCCTTGATAGGATGGAATTCATTTTAGATAACGAGTACCAAAACATGTACTGTACTGTGGCCTACAGCAATTTAGTGCAGTACGTATTGCAAGAAACCACAAAAAGTATGCGTGATATAATGCAGATAATTCGTTGACTATATAAAAACACATAAAATCTATGAAAGAGCCGTTGAACACATTGAACTGTCTATCTCATGGTGTACTTTGGTTATCTTGAGTTATTTCTGGCTACAGTAGGCATTATTTTTGCCCTATTATCTGTTCCTGGTCGATTTATTGGCTATTTATTTTATACATTGTGACGACGTTGGACAAAAAATAACACATTACACAAGCATTCAAAGTTGGCAAGTTGGCAACCCTAATTTCCCACCATGTATCAAAATAATAACTTCATGGCCTTTAGTGGTATCGTTTCCCAGAGTGTTGGGGCTTGTACTAAATATAAATAAAGATCTTAATTAAATAAAAAAAAATATATATAGCCTTGATTTTACTTGTCTCATTGGGGCGATCGAAGTCTTAAAACATAACAATAGCCTATACTTTAACTCCTAAGCAGTAAGTTATGTATCAAATAATATCCTTAATTAGTGACCCCGAAAGGAGTTATATAATGAAAGCAGATTCAAACTACCCAAACCATCTAACAAACTACCACCTTGACAATCATTACTGGCCTACTAATTACTGGTTGTAGTCGTTTGTCATCCTTTGGTGGAGTTATTAGGTCTCGTAGTTACTAAGATGTTTTTGTGTGAGTGGATCTTGCTTTAGTTAGATAATATACAAAAATTATTTATTTAATAGTGGAAATGTGTTTGGGAATATATGCTTTATGAATTTATAACATTTATAAAAAGTCAGCTAGTGTATCCAAATAATTGAAGTTGATGCAACTATTATTGGCAGTGTCTCACGATAACACTACATCATTTGTTATAATTATCACCGTTGGCAGGTATGGGTGTGGTCACGTGATGAGAGGGAGTGGGTGTGTATCGGGGGTAACCAAGGTGATGACTGGATTTGCCCTCTTTCTTTCTTTTTTCTTATCTTTCTTTTTATTTTCTGCCTATCACCTCTTGGGGCATTAAGGCATTAAAAAGTTATAATTAGTAATATAGTAGCAACAGCAGTAGTTGTAGTCGTAGTAGTATAGTAGTAGAAGCAGTTAATTTGTTGTAGTAGCAGTAGTAGTATTTGTAGTAGTAGTAGTTGTAGTAGAAGTGATGTTAATGTTTTTTTGTTACTGTTGTTGTTGTTGTTGTTGTTGTGGAGGAGGTGAAGGGTGTCTCCCTTGTTGATGGTTCGAACCGCCTCCACTTCTCTCGGAACTGGAAGACATCGGGGTCCCGGTGCTTTGAGATTTTTGTTTTTGGTAGAGGTCGATCCGAGCTGAAGCGGACAGCCACTACCGCACGACCACAAACGGAGGCGGCTCAGCTGTCTGACTGTCCTTCCTCCTCCTCCTCCGGCGTTCCCCTTCGTCCTCCAGTTCCCTCTCGCTCTGGTGGAGTTCCTGGTCTCTGTCTCCGTCACCTGTGGTGGTGGTCTCCCCACGTTCGCACGGCTGAGCGGACGAGGAGGCAGCAGACGGGATCGGTCAGCAGGCTTGTTATGTCGTTTCCTGGTGATTGGTGAGGTGGTGGTGGGTGCATGGTTGTAGAAATGGCGATCGATGGCAAGCCACTTCTCCTGAATATGTCTAGGAGGATGTCGGAGAGACGACCTAGCCCTAACAGCAGTCTTGCCAAAAGTTGATGTAGATGGGGACGATATCTGCCTGCTGCTGCCGTCGTTGCGGTGGTTGAGCGTCGGCCGCCCTCTCCCACGGGCGTGGAATGAGCTTAGGACTTTACCATCATCAAGTCCGGCTACGTTGGTAGCCTTCACGCCCTTCCTCCACAGTGAAGGACACCCTCTCTCCATCCCCCAGTAATGGTGGTGATGTGGTGGCAGCAGAGAGAAGGATAGGCTACCCTTCCTGTGGACGAAGTAGTTCTGGTTGTCGGCAGTAACGAAGCCGCTATATAGCCCCTGAGATGGTTAAACCACTTCACCCTGCCAGCGAGACAGGTGGCAGAGGAAGTGATGTTGACTGCAGGCCATGGCTGTGCGATGAGTCCGTGCCAAGACTTCAGCTGCAATCTTGCCCTCACTGCCGGCTTCCTTCAAATATTGCCACGAAACACATACATACACATATATGGAAGGAGCTTGTTTCATGGCATAGTCCGGAGGAATGAGGAGCCACTAAGTCTCATGCACGATCACAGGGTCCTTAATTAAGGGTAGATTGTTTTGTTGGTAAATTGGAAGACTACTGATTCCTCCAAACTATATCGGAAAGCAGACGGCCCTCAATGGCACACTAATATGGGATCTGTTTCGTGGCATTGTTTGCAGGAATCAGCAGACGTCCAATTCACCAACAAAAGAATCTCCCCATTAGGGACTTTGTGATGTAGTGAGAAAATTGGCGGTAAAGAGTCCTTCATATATTGTTACGAAACGCACACCTATTATAGCTTGTTTCGCGGCGTATTCAGGAGGAATCAGAAGCCTCCAATACTCGTACACTATCTCAGGGTCCATAGTGTTGAAGCTGTGATTGTTCTTTTATAAATATGATCAATAAAATAATGATGATAAAACAGTACAGTACATTAATGGGGTAATACACTTTTGGTAAATCTGGAGCAAATTATTCCTCCAACTTTTCCAGGCTACAGGACCCCAATCTTTGTGTTCATTTGGTCCTGTTACTTAGCATACTTTGGAGGTATCAAGACACTCATTGTACCAAAAGACAGTCAAAAGTGATCGAAACAAGTATTGCGCCTCTGCCACATCATCTACGACACTTACAAACGACACATATGAAGCAGACAAGTGAACCCAACCCTTCGAGGCTTCACTCAACTACACTGGCTAAGAGCTGCCCCTGTTCCGGTACTCAACTAAGGACCCTGTGATCGTGTATGAGATTTGGAGGCTTCTGATTCCTCCTGACTACTCCAAGAAATATTTAAAGCTTCTTCAATGCAGGTGTGTGTGTTTCGTGGCTATATTTGAAGGACTTGTTTACCTCCAATTTTCTGACTACATCACAGCCCGGTCCCTTAAGGGGTGATTCTCTTGTTGTTAAATTGGAAGGTTACTGATTCCTCCCAACTGTGCCAGAAACCAAATGCCCTCAATAGTACTAATAGGGGACCTGTTTCGTGGCATAGTTTGTGGGAAATCAGAGACCTTCAAATTCACAAGCAAAAGAATATTTTTGGACTCGTTTACCTCCAATTTCATGACTACATCACAGGGTCCCTTAAGGGGGTTTATAGTATGGTTTTGTATGTGGGAAATGTGGAGCAACTTCATGATTCCTCCAAACAGGATACTATTATGAATATTCATTGATTCTGTTTCCTGACAACACTTTGGAGGAATCAAGACGCTCCAATGTACTGGACAATACATATTCACTTCGTTAATAGGCTTCGTTCGACCTTGACTTCGTCTGTCTTGCTTCCCTACCCCTCCCTCTCCCTCCATCCTGCCTTCTCTCCCTCCGTCTCCCTCCCCCCTGCCTTCTCTCCCTCCCTCCACTTCCGATCATGCGCAAAGTATAATGAGGATGCGCAGAGTTATGAGGACAGGTTCAAGAGGGAAGTGAGTTAACCTGTAGTTTTCTCAGTCTTTGTCACTTCCAATCACTACGTTGGTATAAGTTTATAGTTTTGTTGCTGTCTTTTTCTATCCCTCCTCCCCCCGTGCTGTTTGCCTGTTGCTACCCGCTTTTCTTATCCCCCTCCCCCTCTTCTGTATGCCTGTTGCTACCCGCTTTTCCTATCCCCCTCCCCCCCAACACCGCCCATACCCATCATCCCAGTCTACCCCAACCCCAGTTTACCCTCCTCCCCACCCTATTGTATATCCTTAGTTAACTTCCCCTATCCCTCCCCCTTCCCCCACCGATATATCCCCTCCTCCTGTACAATAATTTCTACCATACTACCACCTTGAAATTAAATTGAAACGTTAAACTTACAAACCTTCCAATATTTTTCAGTTTGATTTTACCTGAAAGCTGATATTTAATGAGACATGTATGTTTTGGGATGGAGTTTGTAATTAAATTAAAGGGTTCACTTACTGCCAATCTATAAGCTTTCAATGCAAGCTGTGAAAAGTTTTAAAGTACAGGGTGCTGTTTTTATAGAGGTGCAACGTCTTTATATGATATTGTTTGGAGATATTAATGTGTAATAGCTAAGATATACCTACTTATGTGTGTTGCGGTTTGTAAATGAAGCATAAATGAAGAATATAGAAATAAATTACGCATATAAAAATCGACATTGTTATATAAGGATATAACAATGAAAACCTTATCAGTAATTAGATGAGGTAACTACTTTTTACAATATAAAGCTGTTTTCCCAAATGCACTTTTTTGTTATAAAGTAAATAAATAAAAGATTGGCGCTTTTTCAGAGGTATTCTATTCCTAATTTGACCTGACATTGCCAGACTCAAAGTTTATTATTATTCTGAAATGAAGCGGGAAAAAACATACGTCCAAAGAACATTTGTTACTCAGAATAAAATAGTCTTTAATTTATGAGAGTATTTAACATAAAATTCGCTTTACTGCCTAGCTGTTTGTAGATAACATTGGGGGCTGGCTACAGCCCCCTAGAAATTACGGGTGCTATCCTATAGGACTCCTCTCTTTTATCATTATCTCCTCCTCCCTTCCCTCAGATAATATTCCTTTTCCAACTACAAGATCATCATTAATTACCAGGAATTTATGCACTCGCGGTATTTATCTCCTCATTGAAAAAAAAAGTAAGTTTTAAGACGTGACGGGATAGGTTTCGACTGTCTTCCTCCCTCCCTCCACTTCCGGTCATGCGCAGTGTTATAATGAGGATATGCGCAGTGTTATGAGGACAGGTTCAAGAGGGAAATGAGTTAACCTGTAGTTCTCTGTCTTCGTCACTTCCCAACGGTCCAAACACTACGTTGGTATAAGTTTATAGTTTTGTTGTTGCCTGTTGCTACCCGCTTTTCCTAACCCCCCCCCCCTGCTGTTGCCACTTGCCTTTCATACCCCAACCCCCCCCCCCCTCCGCCTATGCCCATAATCCTCGTCTACCCCAACCCTAGTTTACCTCCTTCCCCTACCCACCATCCTTCCTCAGTCCCAACCCCTATCCCTCCCCCTACCTGGTCCATCCACCTCGTTTCTACCCCTACCAATGCCAACCTACCTGACTCTATTCTCCTTTACTATTATCTCTCACCTCCTTCCCTCTGGACTTCACTTATTATCCCTTTTCCAACTACAAGATCATCGTTAATAACTGGTATTCACACACACTCGATAATTACAGAGAAAGTTCAGCCAGTGACACTAAATAAAACTGTGATGTATAATCAGGTTGGCAACAAAACAGCTGGAGGGGGGGAAGAGGGAGTAGGGTATTGGGAGGCTTTGCGAGGCTATAAGGTGGTGTGAGGGACCCACACCGTGCAGACTGCAGAGCAGCGCCGATGCGCCACTGACGGACGCCATTGCAGTTGGGGAACCGGTACGGGTAGGGTGTTCCTCTAAAGAGCCTCTTCATTAACACCGGCTATTTATTGTAAGTATACTTTTCTGGTGTATTTAGTTGTTTATACGTTTTTGAACAAGATTATATGTTGCTTTGTCTCGTTATTTGCTGTACAATTTTAAAAGCAAAGCAGTGTGTATATAATTGGAGGCCGGCTGGTTGATAGTCTACTTGATTTCGAGTAATTGTTGGACGGTTTAACCATTTTCTGTGCTAAGCCCCTGTACCTTCCCTTCTTATTGACAACTTTTTAAGATAGTGGACATTAGAAATGACCATTATTTTTGCTAAATTAATGTGTGGTTAGCATTACGTAGCCGGTAAATTGTGTGGTTAGCATTACGTAGCCGGTAAATTGTGTGGTTAGCATTACGTAGCCGGTAAATTGTGTGGTTAGCATTACGTAGCCGGTAAATTGTGTGGTTAGCATTACGTAGCCGGTAAATTAATGTGTGGTTAGCATTACGTAGCTGGTAAAGGATTCATATTCCATGCTGGTGAACAATCCTCCCCTTGCCTCCATTTTCACTCGTTCAGTCTTAGAATATTTGGAGTGGTATTAGTAAATATCGTACCGATATATATATATATATATGAAGTCACAGGTGTAAGTAAGTAATCTTAACTTTTTAAGCGGCTAAAATTCTAAAGCTTTATAATTTAGAATTAGTGTCATGGCATCCCTTCCTTGTCGGTGGATTCTCTTCCCCTCCTCACAATTTTGTCGTATAACTATCACACTGGTACAGTTTCTATAAAATATACCATTATGTATCAAATTTATGCTGAACATAAGGCCGTTGTCACACTAAAGTTAATGGTGTCACTGCGGCGGCGCCGCACCGCGCCGTATATCAGGGTAAAACAACAGTGACACAAGTTTATGTAAACGTGGTCACACTGTCCGGCCACGTCGCACCAGCGCTACCCTTGTACCACTTAAAATTACTCCTTACCATGTTTGACGTGGATTTATATATTCAAAGCGTCCACGACAAGTAGGTTCTTTGGGGGAAAAAAATGCAAAAAAATACTCCAATGAACATTGTAAGGAAAAGTCATGGATTGATATAGATGAAATTTTGTACGAGAACTGACTTGACTTGGAGTTAGCAGAAAGAGATGAGAAAGGGAAGAATCTTTTGTATCTATTTATTCTTCAACTCTGTAAATATTGAAAGAATTACAGTTATTGTGTAGGGTTTTTCTACCTTCATTACCCACTTATTTACACCATTCTAAGACTGTTTTCTTCTATGGCATTTCCTCAGCAAATGCCCCATTTCCAAGATGGGGCATATTCAAATGGGGCATTTTGAAATTAGCCTGACCTTACCTAACCTAGACCTCATCAGACTACCGGGACCTAACCTGGGTAAACTACCGGGAAATATTCGGTCTAAAGTACAGGAAATGACCGGGGCAAAATACTGGGACCTAGCCGGATCTGGCAACACTGCTACAAAATGTAATTCTTTCAATAAATACCCTAAATGCTAATATAGAGTAACAAAATTTGTGATGTAATTATATTAATACAAATTGTGCTCAATACGACACGGTATAGGATTTGCAGCTCGGCCGCAGCGGCGGAGCCGCATAGTGTGACAAGGCCTAAGGCGAGTGACTAACTTTAGGTGGTGGAGGACGTGAGGGAAATGAAAATAATATGGGTAAAGACAAAGTGGAGGGAGAAAAAAGAAACCAAAATAATGACCAAGTTACCGTAAATCGGTATTGCCAGACAAACTTGCTAAGTACATAATAGTATAAATTGTTGTATAGCGCTTTGCACGATTACAGAAAAAATCTGAAGGGAGATTATAACCAAATATATTCACTTATAATAATGCATCTATTCCCGTGTAATTTGATAACACGCGTTAAAAAATATATATTTTTAACGGCAGTGAAGTTCTGGTTCGCCTAGCATGGAAGAGTTAATGCTATTATCTTGGCTTCTATGTACAGTCTCCTCCACTGCCGCCTTCAACACTCCAGCATTGTCAATGTGTGTAACCCACAAGGTGTGAACCTCCAGTGTCGTCGACTCTAGTATCCGAAACACGTACACTCGAAACACGTACACTCGCGGTCAGAAATTGTCTTGATCCCTTGACAAGATGAATCGCAACTAACCGACTTTGATGATTCAAACAGCTGTGTATTAAACAGCTAGGCTGTTTGAGATTCATCGGGATCGGGATAGTATTTCTGACAGCAAGTGTACAACCATGGCTGATAGTGCTGGACCAGGGTCCAAGGAGTGTTGGTGAGCAACTGAACAGAGTTCGAACAAGTGAATTTTCCAAACCATTCTCAACGTTGAGAAGACTCACTTTTTCAAACTGTTCAGTTGCTTTCCAACACTCCTTGGATCCTGTCCAGCACTACCAGCCATAGCTGTACATACTACTATCCGTTTCAGCGCCGGACAGACGGTGTTTTTCGCAAATATCTCCTAAACGAATCGTTGTATCAATATAATATTTCAACACACTATCTTTAACACCCGGGCGTAATTTATGGCTGACATACCATATTCCTATATGTGTTATGCGAGGAGTTTACTCGTGAAAAATAGCACAAAGCTCGCCAGTCATGTTGACGCATTCGAAGGAAAGTGTGGCCCCCCCAACACCCTCCCAAACCATTCCTAACCACAACTACATCCCCCCCTTCTCACCCCTCCCTCCTCCTCTTCTCCCCCTAGCTCCTCGCCTCCCTCATCACTCGTGTCCCTCCCTATTTCTTCCATCACTGTATTATATATTAGAATGTTATGTAGATGTATATGTATAGATATGATTATTAACTAAGAGTATGGTACAGTACAATTCTATAGAGGCAAGACGTATTTCACTTTGATAATTACTGTACAACAGCATGTTTACATACATGTAGTATGTAGAAGGTCCATGTTTGCAGTCCTTATGGTCAACCATGCAAGTGAACACGATGTACTGCCATTACCTGTGGTCTGGACCTTCTAGGAAAAGTTATTAGATACTGTGTACCTATTCATTATAAAATGTCAACTTGGTCCAGTTAATATAATGTTATTTTGTTGACTTGTCCCTTTTACATTTATATTATCACCAAATTACAAATATATATATATATATATATATATATATATATATATATATATATATATATATATATATATATATATATATATATATATATATATATATATATATATATATATATATATATATATATATATATATATATATATATATATATATATATATATATATATATATATATATATATATATATATATATATATATAATAGTGTAGGATTTAATGATGCAAACATGATAAAACAAAATTTATTCACAATCACTGTCAAGGAAAACGTCATCGTCTTCATCATCACTGGCTTTCACGTTTGTACAATGTGGCAAGACGAAGAACAAACGCTGTCCTGCATCCACGGGGGCAAATGGACAACATTGTTGCTAATAGGTGCGCCTCGGCAGTCAATGATTTCTACCCTGTCACTACTTGTGTCATAGCCTCGGACTGTTGGGTACCTCATACCTCAGAGAGAGGTGGAGGGGATACGGGAGACTGTGGATATTCAATTAAGGCATAAATTGCTTATTTAAAAAGGTAAAGAACACATGAAACAACCATGAACGATTTTATTTGGTTGGCCAAAACCAAAATTGACTTCATCCTTCTGGTGGCCTTAGACACGTGGGTTATTATCCGGCTATACGGCCATTAACAACGGGATTAGCTATTGCTTTAATGGTCGTTTGACCCACTCTGGTTTTCATGTCCACACACAACAGTAACTGTATTAAACAATATTACTAATGAACGATACGTATATACATACTGTCATAAAAAAAATAAAAAATGGAAGGGGGATGGTGTAAATAGGGGGGTGAAGAGTTAAACGGGGAGGGGGATAATGAGATATTGGGGTAGGGAAGGAAGGAATGGTGTGGGGGGATTTCGGGGTGTTGGTGGAGGGGTTACACGAGTACCCCACACTCGTCCGATTCTCTATAACGCCTTAGATATGATGACTGGATTAGGCTTAATATCACTCAGTAAACTCCTAACATAACACATATAGTAATATGGTATGTCAGCCATAAAATACGCCCGGGTGTTAAAGACAGTGTGCTGAAATATTATATTGATACAACGATTCGTTTAAGAGATATTTACGAAAAACACCGTCTGTCCGGCGCTGAAACGTATAGTAGTATGAGTCGGTGGGAGGTTGATTGAGGGGTGGTGGGGGCTTGGGTGTGGTGTTCTACGGAGGCAGGGTATAGGTACTATTATTATTAATGTTCAATATAGGCCAAGAAAATTTATAGTAACACATCGTGGAGTCGTATCATGTTCTACGTCATAACGTTAATGATAGTAACTGCACGTAAGAATAATATATTGTGTGGAATTTGAGCATGTCAGTGTTGCCATAACATTACACACCATTAGGCCTCGTTGCAAAGTTCGCCATTGCAATACTGTAATTATTTTGTGACGATGACACAGATGTCGGTAACAACAATGTCCAACATTTGATGGTCATTATGAACAGTGGTAATGGCGTACTGAGTTATTATAAGTTGTTTCTTGTCAATTCCGACCTAAGGTAATTCACTAAATATTTTTCATTGCATAGTGAACCTTTCACAACCTTTATTGTTCACATTACTCTGTGATCATGGATCGGTTGAGGATGGAATCATAAATAATTTCATTGAGATGTTGGATGCTTCATGTTTTGGATGAATACAGTTGAGCTTTAAAGGTGTTGGTTGATTCAGAGTATACATATTTTGATATTTAACGTTGGTACAGATTACTTTGCACCTTGTGATTTACAATGCCTCATTTACACAAAACGACCTATTTAATTCAATCAATCGAGTTTAGGCCAAACACTAAAATGCTAGTAAAAACCTAAATCGTAAGTGAAACTGGCTTAGCTAGTGCCACAACTGTGCAGGCCAATTAATGTGTGTGGAGAGATAGAGAATTACCTCCCAAGCCATTCGCAATTTTAACTTTGAATGTGTTAATTTTGTTGGTATTCTCGCTCAGTCCGTCTATAACCGCTTAGTAATGTCAAAACAAGTTCAATATGTAATGATAAAATTTTACCAACGTCTGAGCTGTCAAATTTTGTCTTAAAATATCAAGTCATGACACTACCAATGTTCACAATGCTCGTAAAATGATGGAATTTGTTATAATTGACGGAAAATACAGCCATCGTCACAATGACAAACGTGGAGGAACCAACCTATGGAAATTTATGAGGCCTGATTTTGATGAGTTATGTTCTAGGAACAAGGTGACCTTCTCAAAACTCCACATTCAATTTAATTTACATTTATGCAGTAACTATCGTTAACCTTATGATGCAGAACATTAAATATTAATTAGTATTAGAGCCACGATGCGCTGCTGATCGTTGGCTTATAATAAACATTCATATAGACATCTGGCCGAGACTAGCTACTGCCTCATCAACCTAGCATTTCTTTAACGTTTGAGTGCATAGTATACTGATAATATACAATAACAAAGGACTTTCCTAACCACCACAATGTTGTGGTCTACAAATGTCATGGTTTATGTAACATATTTATATAGTCGACGTATAATTTAGTGCAGCATTTTAGCTTACAGTCTTCACGTTAACTTGCCTCCGTACAATACCTCTCCACAACACCACCCCTCCATTACCCTCCCCAACTAGCACTGGCATGTGTTTCAGATGTACGACTCGAAACTGTCGGTTCACAACTTGTGGGGTGCAAACATTGACAACACTGGAGTGATGAACGTGGCAGTGGAGGAGACTGTACAGTAGTCAAAATAAGTACTGAGGAAGATTACGTTATATTATTCGCGTGTTTGAGAATTAAGTACTTCTATCATTAATTCTATTGTTTGATTCTGGCAAGTGAATGGCAGTAATACGGTATGCCCACCCGTAACCATACCTAGCCTATTGAGACCTGCTTGAGTGTTTGGGTCTGGCTGAGAGGAATGAAACTCAAATATTTTTGTACTGTGATCCTTTGAAGTCTGTACAGTACGTATAGGGGGCTTCATTTAAGATTCTCAGTGCTTCGTCATTGGTTCTACAGTAGTAATTGTGACACATATTGTGAATTAATTAGTGCCATTAATTCACAATTTAATGGGTCTTGTACCGTAAGAATATTCAAACTGTTTGTATTGTTGAGCTTTATATAACTTGGGTTCAATGCACAAATTTTCTTCAAAGCAATTTGGTTCTTGATGCAAGTTGCGCTTGAATTAAAATTAATATGTACACCCTCCCAAAAAACTATCGGCATTAAAAGGAATGAACGAAAACGACAATAAACGTAGGATTATGGTACATTGCTTTGAAACCTTATAGATAGTGGTATTCCTGCCGATCAGTTACCAATTATGCATATTCGTATTGCTTCATGAGTCAGAGAAACTATAGTGGATGCAAATCGAAACATATTCGCATTTCTTTACCTATTAGAAATTTAAAATATTATCGTAGGATTTGCCCCTTTCTAATGCTGAAAACTCAGCTAATCCACACCGTAGTTGCCGAATGGTATATAACGTTATCTTTCTTTTTATTTATTTTATTTTTACTTTTTTTTTATATACCTCTACCTCGGGACAGGAGGCCGTCAGTCGTTGCCTGAGACTGAGGCCCCGAGATTATCGAGTGAAGCTTTGAGGTGTTGGTTGCTTCACATGTTTGTTTATACACGTCACTTTCTGGAGAGGGCAATGTCTGTTTGTGTTACTTTACAAAACCTTATTTAAAAGTATGAGAAGAAAAAGCATAAGCCTACTTAATCCTACCCTATGCTATAACTGCATTATATTTAAGACAAAATACAGCAGTTACAGCGAATCTACTCAAAGATTCCTTTTTTGTTAAAATCCGATTTGGTAACTTTATTCTCTGGGTTATCATAATCATTATATTCAATAATTCAGTAAATTCCTCCTCCAAAATCATCAATCATTAAAATCACATAACGTATATCTGTAAAAATGAAGTCGCAACTCTTACTCCACGACTTGCCTAATGCATGAATTATTTATGCTAGAGGATTTCACTTTAGTACAGAAATGAGTCCACTCATTGCCAGCAGGAATACCAACCCCACAGTTCAGTCATACATGTAGCTTCGATCTTTTCTCAGCAGGATCTAGCCAGCACTGCCGATACTTTTTTGGGAGAGTGTACATGCAAGTTTGGTAAATATTCTAATGTAAATTGCAGGGATTGCCTCAACCTTAACGAAAAACAAAGAATTTGAATGAACAGGCACGTTCTCGTTGGGTAAAAAGAAATGTAGCAGATAGTTTCGGTATTAAAACTAAAAACTTTATACCTTTTTACTAATTCATTTATGTGGTTACAGGTGTCGGCTCAGGGTTTGCAAGAGGATATATAGTGCAGGCATGCTGTATTGAAGAGGATTTAGAGGATGCTACTGTGGCTTCGAGGTTCATTTTTTGAGTATCTGAAAAATGAAGGAATAAAAGCGTACAGCAAGAACACCGGCAAAAGAAAGGTCGTGCTTGCTGCTATAACGAAGAGGATGCTGTAGTGATCTCTTGAAATATTTTTGAGTACAGCAGGGACATGAAGGAATGAAAGATGGGACGATCAAAGTTGTTTGAACTTAAGGGTTGCAGGGATGAAGTTATTTGCAGAAGGGATTGGTGATTGGTGGCAAGAAGGAAGAATGAGGTGGTGTAAGAAGGTTCGTGACACGAAGAGTGAGGTGGTGAAGAGAGAAAGCTGATTTGAAGATGATGCTCTTGTAGATGGATTGACGAACTGGCGGAAGCAGTGGAAGTGGAAAATATGAAACTGTTGAAGATGTGGAGTCGGATTAGTGGTGTCAGGAAAGTTATCAAGAATGTATGGGAGCTCCAGTGATTGAGATCTCTTGTGGGTCTTCAGATTAAAACTCAATACGACTCTTCTCATCGTTAAGGTGAGGATTACAGGCGGTTGTACCATTGTTAGTAACGGTGGTGGTCTATATGTTAATGTTAAACCTGATCAAAGTATGTCCATATATACATTAAGGATTGTATAGGGCTGAAGCCAGAAATTGTACTGGTTTAAGATTTTAAAGTGGAACCTTGACCTTTTTAGAATGTACACTAGTGTAATGCCATATTTTGTTGAAATATATGGTATAATATAACTGCCCTTTTTGAAATGCATTCCAGTTATACACTAACGAGCTTATTTGAATTTTCAGGTTGGTAACAGGTTCTTCATGCATCGCTGGAGCATCACTTCGAGGGACCCATGAGTGAGTGTTAAATACACTTGTCATTTCGGTTTAATCCCTTGTCTTTGGCAGAGGATTTACTAGAGTTCGACCCCTTTTTTTTCCCCTTTTTTTGTAGTGACCTCGTGCTCGGAGCAATTTTTGTTAGGGCTTCTGATAGGGACTCGTTAGGCAGGGATTCTTGCGATGCTGCTCTGAGTATGGGGGCTGTTGGTCTGATAATGTCAGGCACGTGGGCTCCGTACTCTAGTAAACCCTGGGAACACTCGCCAGACTTGTGGATTAAGCCTGTGTGCACTAATGTTCTAGATACTTCCAGGTGTGGATAATGATGGGGATTAGTGTTTTGGTGTTGTGATGGTGGTGAATGGCAGGTGGAGACAACTGTATTGTGTTGAGGGATCCCAAGATGATGTAAGGAAATATCCAGGTTCGAGTTGCAGCAGAGGAGACTAGTAATAAGGTGAGGATTAAAAGGTGCTGTTAACTGGTTCACAGAATGGTCTTGTGTGTAGCATTAAAATAAGTCGGTTAATTCTAAACTACGGTACTAATTATTGGACCCAAGGTTAACTGGAGAATTTATTTTCCATGATACTATGAGAATAATAAAATTTATTTCCACATGTATATCTCATTCCACTTGATTATCAGAGTAATGGGCCATTCCTTTTTCAGATTGGGGACTGCCTTCATGCTGGTTGGATAACTTTTATTCAAGCAATTCTAGAGCACCGCCTCAAAAACCAGAGTGAGTATCCCTCAGATATAATGTTAACTGAGGTTTGTTGTGTGGAGAGTTTACTAGAGTTTGCCCTGCATTGTTTACATTTCTTGGTACCTTTTTACTGAGCGTTTTGTTAGGGCTTCTGATAGGTACACGTTAGGCAGGGACCAATACAATGGCACGGGCTCAGTGGCCATGGGCTGCTGGTCTAAGAAATGTCAAACATGCAGGTGTCGTCCACTAGTAAACCTCTGGATCAGTTTGTGAAATGTGAGTGCACTGAGGTCATGTTGCAGGTGTGGATGGTGATGGGGCTGAGCATTAGTGTGAATGTTAATTCCAGTAGTGGTGTGGACAGCTGTGTGGATGATTTGCCATCAGTATGGTGCTGGGGCCCAATTGGGAGTGATGGGCATTGGCTTTGTGGTGATGGGGCCCAGTGGTGTGGGTGATGGACATTGATGTCCATCAATGGGGGCAATGAGATGGTGGGGGGGGGGCTGTGGTGGTGTGGCAATATGGGATGGGGCCCTGTGGTGGTGTCAATGAGATGGGACCCTGTGGTGGTGTCAATGAGATGGGACCCTGTGGTGGTGTGTCAATGAGATGGGACCCTGTGGTGGTGTGTCAATGAGATGGGACCCTGTGGTGGTGTGTCAATGAGATGGGACCCTGTGGTGGTGTGTCAATGAGATGGGACCCTGTGGTGGTGTGTCAATGAGATGGGACCCTGTGGTGGTGTGTCAATGAGATGGGACCCTGTGGTGGTGTGTCAATGAGATGGGACCCTGTGGTGGTGTGTCAATGAGATGGGACCCTGTGGTGGTGTGTCAATGAGATGGGACCCTGTGGTGGTGTGTCAATGAGATGGGACCCTGTGGTGGTGTGTCAATGAGATGGGACCCTGTGGTGGTGTGTCAATGAGATGGGACCCTGTGGTGGTGTGGCAGTATGGGATGGGGCCCTCTGGTGGTGTGGCAATATGGGATGGGGCCCTGTGGTGGTGTGGCAATATGGGATGGGGCCCTGTGGTGGTGTGGCAATATGGGATGGGGCCCTGTGGTGGTGTGGCAATATGGGATGGGGCCCTGTGGTGGTGTGGCAATATGGGATGGGGCCCTGTGGTGGTGTGGCAATATGGGATGGGGCCCTGTGGTGGTGTGGCAATATGGGATGGGGCCCTGTGGTGGTGTGGCAATATGGGATGGGGCCCTGTGGTGGTGTGGCAATATGGGATGGGGCCCTGTGGTGGTGTGGCAATATGGGATGGGGCCCTGTGGTGGTGTGGCAATATGGGATGGGGCCCTGTGGTGGTGTGGCAATATGGGATGGGGCCCTGTGGTGGTGTGGCAATATGGGATGGGGCCCTGTGGTGGTGTGGCAATATGGGGATGGGGCCCTGTGGTGGTGTGGCAATATGGGATGGGGCCCTGTGGTGGTGTGGCAATATGGGATGGGGCCCTGTGGTGGTGTGGCAATATGGGGATGGGGCCCTGTGGTGGTGTGGCAATATGGGGATGGGGCCCTGTGGTGGTGTGGCAATATGGGGATGGGGCCCTGTGGTGGTGTGGCAATATGGGGATGGGGCCCTGTGGTGGTGTGGCAATATGGGATGGTGCTCTTTGGTAGTGTGGTGTGGCAAAGAGATGGGGCCCCTGTGGGGAATGGTCCTGGCCAAGATGAGAATTGGCCTGTGATTGGGAACGGCATGAATTTGGAGATGGAGACTGGTTGGAAAAATGACCCGTGGAAAAATTAAAGAATATATTTGAGGAATGGGAACTAACAGTAGGGGGATACCAAAAGTGTTGATTGGAGCATGGAGGGGATTGGTGAATAGAAATGGTAAAAAGATGAAGCTGGTTGCTTGACTGGATGACATGTGATTGAAGAATGGGGATGAACTGAGCAGAAATAAGGAGGAAGGCGAATGGAATTGGGAATGATGCCCCATGGGACTAGGAAATGACCAGTGGTGTATGGGATTGGGGATTGAAGCCCCATGGGACTAGGAAATGACCAGTGGTGTATGGGATTGGGGATTGAAGACTAGTGGTAATTGGGATTGGGTAATTAAGGCCTGTGGGGAATGGAGAGATGGCCAGTGATGGATGTTAGATTAGGGATTTAAGATTGCCAGTGGCAATGGGAATGGAGGTGAACTGTGCTAAGATTATACGGAAAGGTTGCAAACCGGATTAGGGAATGGGGGTTGCTTATGCAAAGATTGGGAATTGAGAAGTCAAAGGTGGATGGGATTGGGGATTGGAGGTGACCAGTGGTGAATGGAATTGAAGGCCAGTGGCGAATGGGACTGAGGAATGGGGAATGATGAAATGGCTTATGGCAAAATGTGGGGAATGGAGATGGCCAGTGGCAAACTGCATTGGAGAATGGAGGTGGCCTGTGCTGAGTTTGGGGAATGGAAAAATTACCAGTGCGAAATGGGATTGAGGAATGGAAAGATGGCCAGTGTGAGGATTGTGAAAAACAAGAAACTATACCGCAGTGGTGATTGATGATAATTGGGGAGGGAGAGATAAGCCCAGTGATTATGATTGGCTTGAGGATGGAGGGGACAGAGTTTGAGATAAAATCATTGCATATGGATTGTACGAGTGGGAAGAGAAAACTAAATTGTTGAAATACAAGGACGATTAGGTTGGAGAATGGAAACAGTGTTAGTGAGGATTGCCCCAAGGGAGATATTGCCTGTAGTGATGTGGCCAATACTATAAGCGGTTTGGCGCACCTTCGGTCCCAGCCACTCCCTTTCAGTTCTTAAAAACTATCCCTCTTTTCTTTCTATTTCCTTCCTGCTTGCTGTCCCACCTCTCATCACCTTTTCCTGGCGCTATAAATTATAACTGCTGTTGTGGCGCCTAATATCAATCAGTGAGGATTGGGATTGATGTGAGTGAGATGGGATTACAAAGAATTTGGTGGAGATTGGGAGGAGAGAAGAGGATAGAGGGGATGATGGTGGTGGAACGTGGACAGAATTAAGGTGATTGAGAGAGAAGGTGATTGATAGTGGTGAATAGAGATGGAGAGGATGACGGAAGTGGAGATATGGTGTTGGAGAGATGGAGCAAGGAGGGGATTGGAGGTAAAGCGAGATGGAGGAGAGAGGATGATGATGGAGCGAGATGGAGGAGAGAGGATGATAATGGAATGAGATGGAGAGAGGATGATGATGGAGCGAGATGGGGGAGAGAGGATTGTAATGGAGCGAGATGGGGAAGAGGATAATGGAGAGATTGTGGAAAAGAATGGTAATGAAGAAGATTGAGATAGAGCGAGAAGAGGGAGTGAGGATGATTGGTGAAGTGAAATGGGGAGATGGGGATTGTCAAGGTGGAGTGAAGTGGGGAAATGGAGGGGCCGACGGTAGAGTGAGATGGAAATTGAGGGTGAGGAGGATGGAACGAAATAGAGAGAGGGGATTGATGGGGACGACATGAGGCCTGAGTGAGATATAATGAAGAGAAAAGTAGAATGGAGGAGAGTGAGTGGAGAATGAAGATGGAGTGAGGGTGACGATGGGGATTTGAGACGGAGAGAAAGGATTATGTAATAGGATGGAGTGGAGGAGAGATGGGGCGAGGGAATTGAGGGTGACGATGGTTGAGAGATTGGGAGAGGGGATTGCAGATGGAGGGAAGGGTTTGGAGATGGTAGCAAGGATTGATGGAGAGATGGAGGTGGAGCAAAATGGAGAAAGAAGGCTGGAATTGGAGAGATGAAAGAGTGGTGGAGGAAGATGGAGAGAGGATGGCGGCGGTGGTGGCCACACTAGATGGGGAAGGAGGGTAGGCAGTGATGGATCGAGAGAAGGATAGTGAAATGGGATGGGGAGAGATGATAATGTAGCAAGATGGGGAAATATGATGATGGTGGTGGAGCAAGATGGGGAATGAGGATGAAGCTGAAAGGGATTGATGGTGGAGAGAGATGTTGGGATTCTTAGGAAATAAAACTGAGAGAAATGGGAAGTGAAGGATGGAGGTGGAGTGAGATTGAAAACTGGAGAATGGTGGCGCAAGACGGGGGAAAGAGGATGGTGGAGCGAGATAGAGGGGGGGAAGTGGATGGAGGTGGAGTGAGGTATGGGTGATAGTGGATTGAGGTATGGGTGAAAGTGGATTGAGGTGGAGTGAGAAGGGGGGGAAGTGGATGGATCTGGAGTGAGAAGGGGGGGAAGTGGATGGATGTGGAGTGAGATGGGGGAAAGTATATGGAGGTGGAGTGAGATGGGGGGGAAAGTGGATGGAGGTGGAGTGAGATGGGGGGGGAAAGTGGATGGAGGTGGAGTGAGATGGGAGAAAGTGAAGGATGGTGGTGGAGTGAGATGGGGGGAAAGTGAAGGATGATGGAGTGAGATGGGGGGGAAAGTGAAGGATGATGGTGGAGTGAGATGGGGGGGAAAGTGAAGGATTGTGGTGGAGTGAGATGGGATAGAGGAGGATGATGGTGGAGCAAGATGGGCGAAAGTAGGGGATAGAGTGGAGCAGAGTTGGGAGTAAGTGGATGGAGGTGGAGCCGAAATGGCGGAAAGTGGAGCGAGATGGGGGGGGGGGGAGTGGAGGATGGTGAAGCAGAGATGAGACGAAGGACAGACGGATGAAGAACTCGGAGAACTGGGACCTGAACAGCGGAGATGGGTTGAAAGACAGGTGATGGATGACGAGCTTGGACCACTTGGCAGAATCCCACCAACCAGCAAACTACAAGGACCAGACAGATGGCTACTGAATCGACGCACCTTTCAGTACTAGAGGTAAATTTTCTTGGTAATATTTCCTCTACCAGGAGGTTAATATTGTCCATACGTTGGCAGTATTACTCAGTTGTGTGTAGACTATTACCTGAGGTAGGCCTCGTGATGGCAAGAATTATTACTTTGGTGTCTGTAAATTGCCAGATATTGGTTGGTGTCATGAAGGTACAATCACTCCAAAAAGTATCGGGCCACGATGTGTCTGGAAGTGAACATTAAAGTCACATTGACAGCAGTATCGTTTGGGTTGGTAATCGTGACTGTGAGTTTCCACCATTCTCTCGTCATCACACATTAAATACTGTTATTGCTACAGTCGTGTGTTACATAAGGGTGTGAAAATGGATGGATATTCTCTCATACGCATCACCACTAAGTTGTTATGAATTCTCGCAAAATAATGCATCTTAGATAACATGACAGGCCAGAGGAATGAGTTGACAAATAGGGATTAATTTGTGCTTAATTTAGTTATACAGGTCTCTGTCGATTTGCTCTGAATGAACTATGAGTTATCATGCTGCATTATTAAAATAACTCGTAGGTAATAGGCCAATGTCTGCCTCAGCTGATTACGTGCCTAATGAGATTCTAGCTTATCATGTGATTACGTGACTAATGTAATGAGATTATATAAAGCTTATCTTAATAAGCTTTGAATCATATAGTGATTTGCAACGAACACGAATCAATACGAAAACGAATCCAGTATTTGCCTCGCAGTAAAAGTCTTCGCGGTGATAGCAACACATAGGATTCATAAGCACCATGGAGAGTTCACAGGCAACCCGAGGAGCCATCATCTCTCTCCACCACGTTATTCACTATATGACATAATTATAAAACATAAAACTTAATTTTTCTGTTTTGGGTATCATTGTTTTTCATGCAATTTAATCTAAAATATACAAATTTTGTATTCTACTGTCATTGATATGTTCTCCCTACATTAGCAGATAGGCAAGTATGGAGAGCAAATCATGCTCGATCATAGACATATGCCAAAATCAGCAAGTGGCAACTGAGGGACATCTGAACTGCAGTCGTACCAACATAATGCAGGCGTCACAGTAAAATAGCAGAGTGATTCGTCCATTGTGTCACATTATTTCAATGTGGAAGTGGCCCGATACTTTTTGGAGTGAGTGTACATTTAATATGTTTTCACATTGAATTTCCATTGGTGCATGGTGCTAATCCATTAATGTTGTCAACAGGTGTAACATCAGGAGTGGAATACCAGCGGGGTTCCTGGACATCTTGTGCTATATGACCTCACTGTTGCAACACCCAGTATCAATTGATCAATCTTGAACATCTTGAGCATGTCTTCTGGCCTAATGGTTGCCTGACAATATCCTTGCCTGGTTAGCTGTAATGAACATAGTCTGACCACAAGTTCTCTTGGACACACTCTGGCTGCCTGTGGAGGACCCGGGGACAACTCCCTCCCCTTAGCGCTCTCACTGGGAAGGAAATGTGTATCATCAGATGATAGCTGGTAAGAGCTCTTTGTGTTGAAAAAATCTACATTTATCATGGGAATTTTTGGAGCACTTCCAGTTTGTGTTGCTTAAATACTATTGGTATAACCACAAGATTGATTTTTCAATACGGTACGATATCGGCAGACTTTGTACAGTCTTGTATGGTGCTTCTTGCAAGGGTCCAATTAATACTGTTAATGAGTTTCATTCTGTATAATTGATTTCTCAAAGGTACTGGAATCAATAAAGTAATGTAATTGTTAAATATTGTAGAATGACTACATGATGAACTTTCGGGTTGTCAATATAAGAAAAGCAGGGATAGCTTTAATGTAATGGTAAATATAGTTTTGAGAACAATTCTAGAGTATGTAAACAAAACTGTTACATAGCGTATTCATTACATTGTAAATTTCAGCTGTGACTCTGTACATCACCACCAGTATACCCAGCCTTCACTCGCCTGGTCTGGAGGTGGATGGACCTTCATAAATGCTGGATTCCTCCATGAATTATCCACACCAAGGAATATTTTTACAAAGCTACTCTGACCAATTCAAGAAGAGGATGAGCCCGAGGACCTATGCTAGAAGAGCGAAGCAGTAGAATATCAAAGCCAAGATATTCTCTCACTTTTAGCGTTAAGAAACCTCTTTATACCAAGTGTTTATTTTGAAAATAAGTTTGAAGGTTATGTAAAGTATTGGTCGTGTGTTTTGAAAAGCATATCTACATAGATGGTGAAGCATTTCTGCATACATTTTAACTGATTACTCCTGCCAGCACAGTACCGCTAAATGAATGCATGACTCGCACACTGGTTCACAATGGTGCTTTCAAAAGATGGTATCTGATACAGGGCTCGGCAGACTAGTGCTGAACCAATTCCCCCGCTACTTAAGAAGCCTATAATGTTATGGGAACTGTAAATGAACAGTGGGTGAATGAGTTTTGCTTGTTTGCAGTGACCTCTATCAGGATTAAATTTTTCTGAACCCCATTGTACGAACTGAATCGCATGCGTGCACACACACACACCACATTAGAAGTAGCAAAGTAGTACTAACCTGTCCTCTGCACCTCGGAGTAATCAGTTTTATCTTTATGCTGTGTTTTGGTAGTCAATGTAGTATGCTAAAATTTCTTGGTTAGGTATATTTGTATATTAACAATTAAGGACTTGTTGAATCAAAACTTCACATTCGATTCAACAAGTGAAAAATACCTAATTTAAAAGGTGTTAGTTTTCAATGGATGGCCTGGGGCACGTTAAAGGAATTTGTTGACTCATGTTTCAGGTAACTTTGGAAAGATGGGGATAAGGTGTCCTGCCATGATTAGAAGAAATAGATCCAGACCAGCAGCAATTGTGTAAAACCAATGGAAATGTATGGTCTTAGAGGTTAAATTATTCTATTGGATGAATTTGCTGCTTAAGGGGGGGGGGAGGGGGGCAGGTTTGAATGTAGTGATTATTTATTGGGAAAACGAAAGCATATTGACCCACAGTCAGTAAATTTATATTGGGCTATATTGTTTTGCTCCTGCTAGAGGGCCCAAGCAGAATCAAAACTTTGCTCATTATAAATATGCTAGGTGTTTGGTTTCTTGCTGCCATGTTCATTAATTATTGTATATTGTTATAAGTTTTGAGAAGTATTTTTAAGCAATTTTCTTCTTTCAAGAATACATATCACTGCTGGCTTGTGGAAAGGGTGACTTTGCTTGAATTTATTGTGAGTCTGTCACCACGGTAAAGTAAATGTTTGCCTTACATTTGGGTAAGTGCCCTTGTGTGGTGATAGGCTACGTGTAGACTCTTTACCAAGGAGTTTTTCCCCCTCTTAATTGTACTTCAGTTTAATGAGTGTTTTACGCTCAATGGCAAAGATGTCTTGTATAATTAAACTTTTATGCTACAAGTTTTGTGTAATAGAATTTTTTAGTTTTGTACCCAGTAATTTAACCACTGAATGTTTGAAAAGTTATTTTAAAATCAAAAATTAGTATTTAACGAATGATTTTTATTAATTCATTACATAAAATTTTTGGCGTAACTTAGTGTAAATATAGATTAAAAAAAGTTTTGATCAGTTGCTTATTGTAAAACTGCTCTGGGAATCGCTTTAAAGACGAAATACAGTCACAATCAAATAACCGCCGACACTCCTTCCAGACACTCCTTCCATCGTGCCAATAAATCGGTATCATATCAAAATATATTCTTACAACACTTTACGTCAACTCAACCCCCTCAATTATTATTATGAGGTGCTGCAAAATCATACACGTGTTCTTTATTACCAAGATATTTACTACGATGGAAGGAAAGTGTCGGCGGATATTTGAATGTACTTCACAACACATGTTTGCGCCTTCATGCCTCTTCAAGAGCAGGCAAACAAAACCCCATCTACATAAAAAACCTGTACTAAATTGGGGAACTAATAATTATGTGTCGTCTTAACTACATCTCTTAACATAATTTGTGACTTTTTTTTTTTTTTTAATGCTGACGGCCCATGTCCCTCCGGGAATGAGCGCTGCATTGGCCTTGCCAGCCATCAGTGGCCCCCCAATGGGGGAGTGGATAGATATGGCTGCGGGTGGGGGAAGATGGGTGTATGAGAGTGGTAGCAGTAAATGGTATATAGTTGATAGGACAAAGAGGCGAGAGGTAGTTGAATGTTTTAAGAATGGAGGAGTGGATGTGATTGGAGTGACACAGACGCACTTGGAAGGATGTGGAGTGTGAGGCTGGAGGAGAGAGTGTGATGTGGGAGGGAATGGAGGGAGGTGTAGTTTGGACAGAAATGGATGAGAAGTGTGGGACGAGAGTAGCATGGTTGACAGGGAAGATTGGATTGGTGAAGTATGCATGGGTGTATGCACGGGTGAATGAGAAGAGTAAGCTGGGGAAAGATAGGATGAGAGTTTTCTGGGAGGAGCTGAATGGGTGTTTGAAGAAGTTTGAGAGTGGGAGGAGGATTGTAATGATGGGAGACATGAATGGGGAAGTAGGAAATGAGAGAGTAGGAAGTATTGTTGGTAAATAGGGTGTGGAAGGAGTGAATGAGAATGGTGGACATCTGTGCCGAGAGGGGGTTGTTCTTGGCCAACACCTTCTTTGAGCACAAGATGATACACCAATATACATGGAGGAAAATTGGATGATACAGAACAAAAAGAGTTTAATTGATTATGTAGCGGTGGATGAAAGATTACGGAGAGATGTGATGGATGCTAAAGTAGTGAGAGGAATGGTTCAATGCTCTGACCATTTTGCGGTCTTGGTAAAGATTAAGATCAAGGTTAAGTGGGAGTAATGTAGGAGGGATGAAGGGGGGAACAAGAGGGAGGTGGCAAGTGGAAGATTGAATGACTGAGTATTGATAGGAATATAAGGGGAGGGTGGGTGATGTGCTGGAGGATGCAAGGTTGGATTAGGAGTGGGAGGGAACGATGTGTATGAAATGTTTAAGACACTAGTAATGAGGACAGCAGCAGAGGTAGTGGGATACAAGACACTGAAAAGGGGCAAGAAAGGGAGTGCTTGGTGGTCAGAAGTGAAAGATGCAGTAGAGAAGAAAAGGAACATTAGAGGAATGCGTCAGAAGTGGAAGAGAATATAATGTATGTAAGAGGCAAGTGAAAAGGATGGTGAGTGAAAGTAAAAGAGTGGATGAGGAGTTTGGTAGGAAACTGAGTGAAGTTTAAAGAAAACTAAATTATTCTGGAAGGAGGTTAAAAGAGAAAGTCTGGTAGCGTGAGGATGGAGTTACTGTGAGTGGAAGTGGCATTTTGATGGTTTGATGAATGAAGGGACTGGAGGGGAGGCGGTGGTGACATGCATGGGAATGGAGGCAGGTGGTAGACGACAGGATGTACAGGGAGAATTAGGAAGGGAAGAGGTTAGGAAAGTTGAAGATGGGAAAGACACCGTGGGTGGATGGGATAACTGCTGAAATGTTAAAGTGTGGGGGGGAGGTAGTGGTGGAGTGGATGTTGCTTATATGCACATTGGCTTGGAGGCAGGGAGAGGTGCCAGAGGATTGGAGGAGAGCCATAATTGTGCCTTTGTATAAGGGGAAGGGGAGCAAGGATAACTGTGGTAGCTATAGGGGAATAAGCCTTCTTAGTGTACGGGGAAGTTCTTACTGAAAGACTGGTTGAAGTAACTGAATAAAGTTAAGGAGGGTAGAGGATGTGTGGACCAGGTATTTGCATTAAAATCGATAGTGGAGAAAAATATTGGGAAGGGTAGGAAGTTGTATGCTGCCTTCATGGACTTGGAGAAGGCATACGATAAGGTTGATAGGAAAGCTATGACAGAGGTGTTGAGCTTTGCTGAAAGGCAAAAGCATGTGTAAGGGTAGAGGGTGATCTAAGTGAGTTTTAATATTAGTGTAGGACTGAGACGGATGTGTTATGTCACCATAGCTGTATGATAGAGATAAAAGCCAAAGTGAATTGTTTTGGGGTTAAGCTGAAGGAAGTAAATTGGTCCTTGGTGACGAGATTATTTGCGGATGACAGTGTTGATGGCTGAGAGTGAAAGGGAGTTTCAGTCTGTGTAAACAAAGGAAACTGAAGGTGAATGTTGGTAAAAGTAAAGTGATGGTATTTGAGAGAGCAGAAACTGAAGTGATTGACTTTGCTACACCTTAGAGTGAGTACCAACTGGGACTAAGTGTGAGATAACTCTGAGGGGTGAGAGGTGAAGGAGTTGAAGTACCTGGGTACAGTTCTGTGTAAGTATGGAAGGAGAAATTAGGGAGAGAGCAATGAGGGGTAGACAGGTCATAGGATCACTGGGGAGGATTATGAAGGGTTAAAGTGAGTATGGAAGTGAAAAGGTGACTACGAGAGAGTGAAGCGTAATACATTGAGGTGGTTTGGACATGCAGAGAGAATGCAAGGTGAGGAGTTTGTAAAGGTGTATGGAAATGAAGTTGTGGGACCTGGTGTGAGAGGCAGACCTACGGCTAGATGGCAGAACAGAGTGGAAGAGTATGTAGGGGAGAGAAACGTGAGGTGGCAGAGTAGGGCTTGACCAAGTAAGGAGGGAGTGTTGAAAAAGGGAAAACTGGAGACACTTCTGCCGTGGCCACCCCCTTGGATGGAGTTCCCGGAGGGAACGAGGCGTCAGAGCTATAGATAGATAGTCTCTTGACAATAATATTTATCTACAAGGGTGACTGATTTAACAGTTAACTTCTGTTGGGAAACTTTCCAACAAGTTGACTCCACCTCACTCTGGAAGAAATGGACAGAAAAAATAATTAATAAGAATGAAATAGGGTAAATCCAAGTAACAAACAACTTACTGACAATGGAGTGAAAATAAGACTGAATTTAAAAAAAATGAAAGGAACAAACATACGATAAAGGAACTCCATTAATGTAGGGAAAAAAATAGAGAAAATTAGATGAAAACTAATTACTGGAATGGTAAGGAGGACGCAGGGAGGGGATCATCATATTATCTTTTAGGCGAATTGTAGAGCAACTGTTGATTCCTCGAAACTATGCCTGGAACACAATTTGCCTTAGTGTACGAGCATAGGAGATTTCTTTTGTAGCACAGTTTAGAGGATGCGTATCAGTAGCCCATCAATTCGCCCCCAAGAGATGACCCCATTAATTAACACGTTTTTTTCGCCCTCGGCAGCTCAAGTCAAAGGTGGCGCCAACCCACGTTTCAATTATGGCGGGAAGTACAGTCTGCGGCAAAAGTCGGGTCTCCTCACATTAGTGATTCTTGAAGGATAATTATCGAACCAACACATTCACCATACAGAATTACAATATCCAGGGGGGCAAATTAGTAAACTACTCTGGGATTTCATTTTAAGGGGACAGTATTCTTTTAATAGATTGTAGCGCCTTGATTCCTCCAAAGTATGCCAGGAAACAAACCCAGATGAAGAAAAATAAAGGTATCCTGTTGCCTGGAATAGTTTGGAGGAATTAGTTGCTCCAGATTTACCACCCAAAACAATGTGCTATATATCCCCTTAAGAACCTGTGAAGCTTATATTTCCATACTGTACTTTATGACTTGGCAGATGTGGCGACACGACTTTTACCGCCGACTGTACAGTAACGGAAGCAAGGTTTGGCGGGAAGTACGTACGGTACGGCAGTAAGTTATGGAGTGAAAAGTGCAAAACCAAAAGCGTCATTTTTTCCTTATGTTACGGTACGGTACGTTATGAAATCTGATTAGCAGGTTTTCTGGATGAGTTGGACTGGCAGAGTGAGAGTTAGAGAAAAAGTACGAGGGGGAGAGGAAAGTTGAAATAGAGGAAAGAATACAGGAGAGATGATTGAGGATAAAAGAGTAGAGGAAAGAATACAGAAGAGATAAAAAAGAGGAATACAGGAATAGAGAATGTTGAGAGTAAAACTTTGAACACTTCACTTCGACAAAAAAACTCGTCTGGTAGTAGTTAGAAATATGCAAATGATGTTAGCCGTTCTTAAAGGATTATTTATGGTTTGGTGTTGGGTGGGGAGTCGTATGGTGTGTGTGAGGAGGTGTTGGTGTGTGTGGTGATAAGTGCTGAATGTTAATGTATGGGTTTCCACCACATCATTTGTCTATATGACCTCACTATGGTTGATAAGTTGTTGCCGACGTTGGGGAGAAGTGATATTTTCATTTACTATTTTTTTTAAGTGTAAATATGAACAGAAATATGGTTGATAAATTGTTGCCGACGTTGGGGAGAAATGTTATTTTCATAAGTGTAAATATGAACAGAAATATATAAAACATATTTCACACACATTTGCATTTTAGTCCGAAAATTATTAATCGTACAGTCCCCTGGGTCAATTATCAGGCTACTAATTCCTCCAGATACATACCACGAAACAGACTATAACTGTGTACAGTACTGTATAAGAGGGTCTCACACACAGCTTCCCCACTTGAAGCAACAGAATCCAGAAGGCCTTCTCACAACAACAGACACAAGAAGGTAACCATTTTACCCTCCAATTTCTCACTTGTCATCCCTAAACTCGAGAGAGAGAGAGGGAGAGAAAGGGAGAGAGAGAGAGAGAGAGGGAGAGAAAGTAGAAAGAGAGAGAGAGAAGAATTGGGTGGAGCTTAGACAAAACTCCACCCCTTTTCAAGAAGATAATAATAATAATAATATCTGAATAGACTTGGCATCTTCCAAAACAGAATGAATATAAACGGACCAGCAGAGCTTTAGTGAGGGACTAAAGATCAAAACAGCTAAAAGACATCTTCTCTGTACTCCATTAACATAAGACAAGAAAGGGGATACACTCCTTTAGTATTAATAAAGTAAGTTTAATTTTACTTACTGAAATTTATTTCCTACCTTGACTGAACACCATCACAACGCCGAGCTCGCTACCTAATACAACAACCACAACAACAACCACAACCTACTACAACTCCAGAGCAAGGTAATGTACCATATTCTTCGAAGAGATCAAATTAGGACTGGTACATTTTGATGGCAGCGGTGTTTTGCAACAAGGCAGATTGCAAGTAAAACTTCACAGGAGTACAGAGACTAACATTGTTCAAGGACAAGTTGAAGATTCTACTTGTAAATTCTCTCAAGTAATTTCTTCAGTGGGTAATCTTACGACCTCTAACGAGGGAGATAAAACCACAAATTCTTCACCTACAAGAGGCACTTGCTTCAACATAACTGCAACTGACCTACAGAGAACCTCATCTACTTCACAGCAAACAATCATCACTTCATCACTACGGCGATCCTGTTACGTAAATGCTTTCGTAAGGACAACGCCATCACTCCATCACCTCCACGCTGACGCCTCCTTATACGTAAATTCTCTCGTAAAAGGCAAGTCAATGTTCATCATCTTCACTCTAATTACGACTGTTAGTGTGTTAGTGTGCGAGCTAACTAATAATCGCTTCGTCACTTCACGGTCGTCGCCCCTTCACCACATCGTCACCTCGTCAGGCAACACCTCAGCTCGACCTCGTCATCACGTCGTCATCGTCGTTGCAACTACAGTCAACTAAAGTAGGTACACATTACATGTTACATTACATTATTTTTCACTTGTTCACGAACATGTTAGAAAGTTAGAGTTCCTCATTTGATGTCTAAACGGAATACTTTCACTAAGTTGAAGAAGAGCTTAGACGTATTTTCCCCCATTAAACATCCAAACGACCCAAACCTAACATTGAATACCACTACCAATGATTCATTGAGCTCCGGGCTAGAAAATTCATCCCCTGTGTCCCAAAGTCTTATTCCTGGTGCCGACACATACGAATCTCCTTCTGCTTCTTCCATCCTATCTCCTTCTAAAACTCGATCTGGTATTCCATATCATCTTGTATCTTCTCCAATCATGGCCACTTCTCCACAATCTCCTAATACCTCTAACCCTACTCCTTCTAGCCAAACTTCACCTGCTATGCCTAACCAATTTCAAACAGTGAGAGTATTACCAACCCCCAATTATTTGAAGCAATATACGGGAGATGATCCACGATATGGAATTCATCTCTTGCGACATTTGGAGGATGCATTTTGTCAGGCAGAAATTAGCCAGGATATAGATAAGATTAGATTTGTGCGAGGTCATATTGCACCTGATAGTCCCGCTAGTTACATGTTAACAGCCAGTGCTTTTTCTGACCCTGATAACTTAACGTCATATGATACGTTTAGGGAGTCACTCATAGATATTTTTGGAGATGGTCAGCTCCATGGGTCATTGTCATGGGTCCAAAGAATGGCTAAAACAACTGCAGATAACATAAGTGCACATGATCCAGCAAAAGCACTTACATTAGCAGGGTCCCTAGCCTTAGATGCCAAAGAATCATTAAAGTCCTCACCTTGGGTACAAAATGGGAATATTACCTTAGATAATACTATTAAGTTAATAGAGTATGTCCAATTTACGTTGCTGTTAAAAGAAAATTATCGTTTGGATATTCCTAAACATTCATTTGGTCCAACTGACAAACTAATCAAGTTAGCTTCCAAACTTAGCATGAAAGAATCTCAGAGCGTACCTCGTGCGTTACATGTTGCTCCATCAATGGAAACAAAGACTTTCAATACTAGTGCCACATCAAATCAAGGGAAATCACAAAGGAAATATTGTAAACATTGCAACAAAACTAATCATTATACCAGTGACTGTTATTTCTTACATAACTCTAGGGGGAATTATCAATGGAAACGTAATAAGTATTCTTATACCAATAAATATTGTCATTTACATGAGTCCACTTCACATTCCTCAGATGAATGTGTGGTGCTTAAAAGAATGAAAGAAGAAATGCAACGGAACACGAGGTACGATACGAGACCACCGCAATATTCGAAATGGCAACATCCCAGAAAATAGTACGTCCCATAAACCCTGTCGTCGCCTCCACCGGTAATGTACTATCAATCCTTGTACAGGTATTACATTGTAACACCTCCTTAATGATAGACACAGGCGCGGCAGTTTCATTGTTATCTGAAATTTCCTTTAAAAGATTGTGCAACTTAAATCCACAGCGACATTTACATAATAAGATAGAGCCCATTGACATAGAATTGTCAGCCATAACAGGAAATAAATTACAGGTCATAGGGACGCTAACCCTTCCTGTCAGGTTAGAAAAGGGAACTAACCACATAAACATAAAATTCTATATAATACGGAATTATGATCTACCAACAGACGGTGTATTGGGACTATCAGACATTATTAGGCAGGACATTATCATTGACCCAGGATATAAAATGATACGTTTCAAAAATAAATGTATTCCAATACAGGATTGTCCTGGCCTTTATTTACGTTCAAGTAACGTTCACTCTATTTATAATACAAATGATGAAAATGATTCCATTATCATAAAGGCTATTGCTGCATGTAATACTATATTAACTCCAAATTTCGTCCATGCATTGAAGGTAAAGCTTCCATCTCATGTACAGCCACATACTAGTGTCCTCTCCTTAATAGAGTCAGTGAAAATAAATAACCTGGGATTAGAATCTACGTTAACTAATGTAAGTAATAATAATGTTGCTACTATCTATCTCTTTAATAAAACATCTACCAATATTCAGGTGAAAAAGGGAACATATCTATGTGATCTGTACAAATGGAAGTTAGACCAAATACCACAAGGAAATATTGCATCGGTTCTTACCGAAGGGAATCATATTGACAGTCAGGTAGGGGAACAACTTAGAAATTTTGTCCATGGCGGTGATTTTCCACTTTATCGTGATAATCTCATCGACATCTTAGCCACATATCGAGAGGCGATTGCCCTACCTGGTGAATCCTTAGGAAAAACCGATATTATAAAGCATACCATTACCCTAACATCCCCTCACCCTATTTATACTCGAGCATATAGATTACCTCATAGTAGGCAGAAAATGGTAAATGAAATGGTAAGTGAAATGTTGGATGAAGGCATTATTAAGAATTCTCACTCCCCTTATAACAGCCCTATGTTTTTGGTTTCAAAAAAATAATGGTTAATTTAGACCAGTAATTGATTACAGGAAAATAAATAATGCTACAATTAAAGATAAATATCCCCTCCCTCTATTGAGAGATGTTTTGTCTAACATTGGTGAAACAAAACCTATGATATTCTCCACATTAGACTTAGTCAGTGGATATTGGCAAGTAGCATTAGATGATAAAAGTCAACCCATAACTGCATTTAGTACTCCCCATGGTCATTATGAATACACCCGTATGCCATTTGGGTTATGTAATGCTCCATCCACATTTCAGCGTATGGTAAATTTTCTTTTTGGCGATATCAATAATGAAGTCATTGCTTATTTAGACGATTTGATTATTTTTTCAAAGGACGTGCCTTCACATTTAGAAACATTAAATAAAGTTATGCATAGGTTGCATCAGGTAGGCCTTAAACTTAACATGTCTAAATGTCATTTTCTTAAACAGGAAATAAAATTTTTAGGACATACCATCAATAGCAAAGGGCTCCATACACAATCTGATAAAATACGAGCAATGAAAAAATTCCCTACTCCAAAAAATGCAACTAATGTAAAGTCATTTTTGGGTTTATGTTCTTATTATAGAAGCTTTGTAAGAAATTTTTCCCAAATAGCAAAGCCCCTAAATAATCTCCTCAAGAAAAATGCAGATTTTGTATGGATGCCTGAACGACAGCTGAGCTTTGAATTACTAAAGAATAAATTGGTATCAGCTCCAATTCTTGCATTCCCAGATTTTTCGTTACCTTTTATAATTTGTACTGATGCTTCTTCATTAGGCTTAGGCGCTGTCCTTATGCAAGAAATTGCTAAAGGTCAGTGTCAGGTAATTGCGTATGCTTCGAGAATATTAAATGCACAGGAAACTTTAGCTATAGTATGGGCACTTCGTACCTTCAGGGAAATCGTGTTGGGATATCCTTTACAAGTTTTTACAGATCACCAACCGATTATGGGCTTCCTGAAAACTCAAAATCTCACGGGGAAATTGGCCAGATGGTATTTAACAATTCAGGAATTTCAACCGCATATTGATATTAAATACCTTCCAGGTCGATTAAATCATGTAGCAGATGCTTTAAGCAGACATCCTGTTTCTTCAGTTTCTAAGTCACCCATAGACTTTGACTTCAATGCAATTCGTATACATCAACAACAGGATCCTATGATAAAAGCGATAAATTACTCATTAAACTCAGGTGATGATTATAATGGTCAGGAATTACCTATTAGCATAAATAACTTCTCCCTCCATGATAATGTTGTTCATAGGAAACTTAGAAAACGTAACATACAAACTGATCAAATAGTGATAACACGATCATTGGTTCCCTCAGTATTAACCTTATATCATAATACAGCAGGACATCCTGGCAGAGATCGATGTCTGTCCACTCTCCGTACGAAGTACTATTGGCATACAATGAAAGTAGATGTGGAAACGCATATCGCCCAGTGCGAAACATGCAATGCAAATAAGGGACATCCAATTGGACCAGCTCCATTAGGGGAATATCCAATGCCGAGTGAACCATGGGCAGTAGTAGGAATGGATTTACTCTCGCTACCACAATCACATCAGGGATCAAATTATTTATTAACTGTGGTTGATCATTTTTCTAGGTATTTGGTGGTAGCTCCACTGAAAACGAAAACAGCTGAAGAGGTTGCACATAAATTTATATCCAAATTCATATGTCCATTTACATGTCCCAAAATCATAATATCAGATAATGGTAAGGAATTTCGTAACAGTATCTTACAGAAGATATCCGAGTTTTATAATATTAAGCAAACGTTTGTATTAGCATATCACCCTGCATCTAATGGGTTAGCAGAACGGCAAAACCGTAAAATATTAGAAGTACTTCGGGGGGCAATAAATAAAATCCCTTCCACATGGGAGGACTGGATTGATATGACAGTCTGTTCTATAAACGCTACAAAAACGGAAACAGTGGGTAAAACTCCTCATGAAATAATATTTGGCGTGCAGAAACGTCTTCCATATGATATAACAATTCCCACACAGAGGCCCTGCTACAACATGGACGACTACGCTGAACGACAGCGAGTTGCATTTCAACAAATTCATCATGAGGTACAAAACAATTTACAGGCTAGCAGAAATAAAATGCGTATACGGCAGCATAATAAGGCAAAGACGCAAACCTTCACTCCAGGTGATCAGGTAATGTTACAGGTGCCCGATCGAACTTCGAAACTTCTGCCTCGGTTCACGGGACCGTACACTGTACTCTCACTAGTAGGCAATAAAATCGAGATAAAGCATAATATTACTCAGGTGGATGATATTGTTCATGTAGACAGAATAAAGAAATTGGTAAATAGCGCGCAAACCCAACATCTAAATAACCAATTAGAATCTCTGCAACATGACCTATTTCCTCTTCCTAGTAATTTTATCCCTACTACTGATACTCATAAAATAAACATTTATAAACAGAAACTCCGATCGGCGAAGAAGTAAAAGATTATAATTCTTCTTACAGATGTGGCCCAACTCGACATATATTATGGTTTTCATAGCCATACTGGCGGCAACGAAAGGTTACGCTGACGTAACCACCGTCCCTAATGATGATGTGCTTATCCCGGGAGCGCTCGTCCAACAATTTGGTAAAATATTGGTGACGGAAGATGTTATCACTATTTCTTATTCATTAAAGGACATATCTATTTTATTTCACAAATTTTCTGCAGTTGAGAAAGGATTGCAGGTACTTAATGATACACTAGTTTTTCCTGACAGTAATGACTCGATGGCATTTAGTGATTTAAGGGCATTATATTCAGTCTTGTCTTTTAAGGTTCAACGCACTATGAAGGACTTACGTGACCTTAGTTACATTGCTCGCCTATTACATAATAATCCAATTGCTCAGAGCCACCACCACCGCCAGGAGCGTGGTTTAGTTAATATTTTAGGTGAAATATCTAAGGCACTCTTTGGTACTGCAATGGATGGTGATGTACAGGCATTATCCCGAAAATTAAATGTTGTAGGACAAGCAGTTGCAAATCAGGGTAAGGTAGTCAGGCAAATATATAAAAGTGTTCAAATCATTGATCAAAACTTGGATACAGTTTCTGATGCTTTACGTAAACAACAGCAACTCTTATCTGCAGAGATAGGACACTCACATCGCATTATTAGGCTCCTATTAATATCTGTTAGTTGGCAGGAAACTGAAACTCAGGTACAAGGACTTAGGGAGTCTTGTCAAACATTAATTAAGGATGTAATTACTGCAGGTTTAGGTAAGGTTAACTCACGATTATTACCAATCACACAATTGCAGGATGCACTTGAAATAGCTATGATGAACTACCATCTTACTCCCATATTTCATGCACCTAATCTGGAATATTATTATCCAGTCATGACCAGTATTTTAACACCAGACTATATACTGATTAATATTCCAATGAAGAGTAAGATTTCCTTCACAGGCTACTCAGTACAACCATTCCCAATGAATGTGGAAAATAATCTTTTAATGTTAGATTCCCAACCTATAAATATTGTTCTTAGTGATGATTATTCTCTTGTTGATGTGCTTAGTGAAGCACAATTTCTCAATTGCCATTCTGCATATCTTCATTTATATGTTTGTCCTGCATATCTGTTTGCATTTAAAGCTCCAACTGACGCACCATGTCTAATTGCTTTAAGTCAAAGGAATACTCGTCAAGCACTCTCTGCATGTACTTTCAAATCTGTTACTAATCAAACACTCTTTCATCGTCATTTCTTTAATTTCCACTATCTATACCTTCCTGCTGAGACACGAGTAACACTAATCTGCCCTAATGACACTACACATGGTATGGTTAAAGGCTACTATAAAGCAGCTGATTCATGTGAAATACGATCCAAGAGAATCGTTACCTTACCTAGTAAACATCACTTGCTTGGAAACATGACACTCTCTTCCACCTTTCAACATATTTCGTATAAGGTCGACTTGTTTAACATCTCCCAATTATCAATTGTTTCAGAAAAAGTGGAACTATTGACTCTACTCAATGATACTATGATTCAAGAATCCTTATCTGATAATTTAATTCCTCCATATTTGGATCACGAGATATTGCTACCTACATTTATAATTCCATGTCTTATTCTTTTGGTCTGTACAGTGATTTTCATATTTTGCATTAGGAGGGTCTATCGACGTTATACTGTGCTATCTCGTCTTGAAAACAATATTTTAACTGCTCCATCACAGCCTTAACTTGGCACCAAGGCTTACCCTTCCTTAATGCCTGAATCGTCAGCATAGGTTTAGCTTACATACACATAACTACAAGCACCTAGCTCAACATATTAATATTAAGTTGATTTCCTTATGTTCTCATGTATTGATTTTCATTTATGTATACTATGTGCCAAGATCTTGATGCAATTTTTTTGTGTTACTATTTATTGTATTTATTATTAAGTTCCTAGTCCTATATGTATGTACCGAGGATTGTACATCTGTTTCCCACAATAAAGATGATATCTGAGGACAGATTTCCGGTAGCGGACTGAGCAAATGTACAGTACTGTATAAGAGGGTCTCACACACAGCTTCCCCACTTGAAGCAACAGAATCCAGAAGGCCTTCTCACAACAACAGACACAAGAAGGTAACCATTTTACCCTCCAATTTCTCACTTGTCATCCCTAAACTCGAGAGAGAGAGAGGGAGAGAAAGGGAGAGAGGGAGAGAAAGTAGAGAGAGAGAGAGAGAGAAGAATTGGGTGGAGCTTAGACAAAACTCCACCCCTTTTCAAGAAGATAATAATAATAATAATATCTGAATAGACTTGGCATCTTCCAAAACAGAATGAATATAAACGGACCAGCAGAGCTTTAGTGAGGGACTAAAGATCAAAACAGCTAAAAGACATCTTCTCTGTACTCCATTAACATAAGACAAGAAAGGGGATACACTCCTTTAGTATTAATAAAGTAAGTTTAATTTTACTTACTGAAGTTTATTTCCTACCTTGACTGAACACCATCACAACGCCGAGCTCGCTACCTAATACAACAACCACAACAACAACCACAACCTACTACAACTCCAGAGCAAGGTAATGTACCATATTCTTCGAAGAGATCAAATTAGGACTGGTACAACTGTATCTCAATGTTTGTGTGTATAGTTTGGATGATTCAGTATAAACCTAAACTCAACAATATAATCCCTTACAAATCTTACCTAATAACTAATGCATATTCACAAAAAGCTGATTAAAGGGGTCGTCGTTTGTCTTCGGGAAATATTTGAAGTGCTACCGATTCCTTCAAACTATATTACCCAACAGATCCACTACTCACACACCGAAGGACGAGTTTGTTTCCGGACACAGTTTGGAGGAATCTGTAGCCCTTCCATATTCCCCCACTACATAATTTTGACCCCCCCCCCCTTAACTAATCTATCAGGAATTCTTACCTATGGCACTAGATGTCGCTCGAACAGGGATATACTTCAGGGACATACTCCAAGGCAGATATACTCTTGAACAAATATACTCCAAGGTCAAGGTTCCTATAAGCAGTTTAGTCGACCTCTTCTGCCTCATGATGCCCCCAGATGTGTCTTCTGGGGCGGGGAGATGTGGAGGGAGGGGTAGGCTGGAGGCTGTGGTGGGGTGGGGGGTAGCTTCTCCAATTTCACACTCTCACACGTCTGCAAAAAATTCACAATCTGGATTATATTGTTCCCTTAATACTATAGTTATATTTTACCCATTTCTCTCACCTCCTCCCATGTTATGTTCTCTCTATATCATATTTTCTTTAGCACAGAAAAATTCAAGGTTTGTACAGTTGGTCGGTGTTCCAACTTAGAGCAGCGAGAAAAGTTAAGAGACGATGTTACAACTACTATGCCGCCAAATAAAATTGTACTAAAAAAAATCACCACACAAACACATTATTATACCCTCGTTTCGTTCCCTAACTGAGACCAAGCATGAGACGCCTGACTGATGGGTACCGAGCGGGTGTCTGAAGGAGCAATAGTCAACTAGGGCTGGTATTTACTAAGCCTCTGAAAATTTGCGTGTTTTTTTTTTTTTTTTTTGCATCACTGACCTCACCAAAGTGTTTCAGGCGTATATATTTCGAAGCCGTGGACCATTGAAGTACGAGTGAGTCTATGTTATGGTTTCAAAGCAGCATGCAGTGCCAGTTCCAGTCCTGCTTGCCATGAAGGAATGCCTACTAACAAACTTTTAGGTTAGGAGTGAACTTTGTTCTATAATAAAAAAATAACTTTGCCATATATACTGGACATGAGAGAAGGACAATTCCACAATACTCCTTGAAATTTAACTTCTCCGAGTGTGCTAGGTTTATTAATAAACTCTGGTCTAAGCTATTAGAATGTAAGAACATATTTTTATTGAGGATTATTTGAAAGGGAGAGACATTCGTTAAAGTATGGAATTCTGATAGCATTGTGATGTATTAAATTCCTGACATAGACAAGAAGTCTTATTGCCAATTCACCACTTCCTCTACAACCAGGAACACCAACCAACTGTACAGCCCAACACTATTTCTTGATAGTCAAAACTGCTGAAGACTAATAATTCCTGTAATTCATTTTTCGAAAGTGTCGACTCCTCTCCCAAGTCTATATTAATAATAACGCACAAACAACAAATGCAGTTAACACTTTTCGTAAAGTTGACTGTTTACTTGCTTGGTAACTCGTATGAATGCTTATGACCATCTTGGTGATTCACTCTTTATAAAGTTAGTTTTCCTTAAGTAATACTAACTGCTCATAAACAAATGATTCTGAAATATGTAGTGCTGTTATATCACCCTACACAAGAAAGTTGTAACATTTCACTACATTACAATATAATAATATCGTAAGATTATCACGTAGGCCTATCAGAAATATATAAAACAAAACTTACTTCTATAACTTTACAATGCTTACATCTATGATATAAATAACAAAGAATGGTAAAATAAAATAATAGCACATCGAAGACGTACTGTACATAGAGCACTAACCAAGAAGACGAGAGGCGGAACTATCTTGAGTTCTGTGCGTGGCAAGAGAGGCAGAACTGGCAAATGCAACCCACACTTGAATTCCCTCAGTCATCACCTCGGCCACGTCCCAGTCCTCACCTCGTCTTCGACTTCAACACAATGCAAGGTTGACAGTCACACATTCAATTATATTCAATAAAGACAGATTCATTGGTGGACTGGTAAAGGAAAAGTATTTGTAAGAACTACGTAGTGGAAGATTAAATAGATAAACAACACTGAAATAAAGAACACAAACATATAATTAAAAAAAGGGAACGTCATAATAGGTGCAATAATATTCGTAAAAGAAAACTATTCAGATACAGTCTACCCTAAGGAAACGTTGGATAAAGCGTAGTAAGTTACTTGAAACTAACAGATGAATGGAGAAATATTGCAACCACATATATAATAAAATCATTCGACTTATACAGGAATCAGTGCGAGTCACAGAGCTATACACATAGAGCGCTCACCCCCCCCCCCCCTGGCGTGTCACCACCGGAAGTGGGTTAGCGGCCATGATAAGTTGCCCTTCCCCTCAACCCGCCAGCCTGTTAGCTTATGCCAGGGTAAGATATTATTTCATTTATTCGGTCTTTCATTGATGATATGGTATATTAACTACATTATAGTGACTCACAATATATGAAAAAGTATTTCTTTAACCGATATATCAGTGAATGGCTGATTAAATATAAATACATTTCGGTTAAAAGGTGAAATGAGTTAGATAAACAAAACTATCGTTGGCACTCATCCACAGTCACCTTCTTATAATATATATATACAACGTACTTAATCTCTATTATGATAAGTATTTTATGTTCACATTGTTCAGTATGAATGTATGTATGTCACACTAGAGTAATATGTGTATATATATGCATGTCACACTAGAATGTGTGTATGTATGTATGTCACACTAAAGTAATATGTATGTATGTATATATGTCACTCTAGAATAATATGTATGTATGTATGTCACACTAGAGTAATATGTATATATGTATGTACAGCCGTGGTCAAAAATAATCATCCATATAGGAGTAACTCACGTAAGATTTTGACAGCTTCCCTCTGTTCCTTAGCTGATAAACATTCCAATAAATAGGTATAGTGCCATCGTTTAATTTAATACAAACAGCTACACACTGCTTAAAACAATAAAATAATATGTGAACATGAAAACATTACACAGTAAATTGTTAAAGTTACCCATATGGGGATGATTATTATTGACCACGACTGTATGTATGTATGTCACACTAGAGTAATATGTATGTCACACTAGAATAATATGTATGTATGTCACACTATAGTAATATGTATGTATGTATGTCACACTAGAGTAGTATGTATGTACAGTATGTCACACTAGAGTAATATGTATGTATGTCACACTAGAGTAATATGTATGTATGAATGTCACACTAGAGTAATATGTATGTATGTATGTAAGGTAAGTGGAGGGAGAGGGAGACAGATTACAGTTATATATATTTGTCTTGTTTAATAAACCAGTTTAAGTTTAATTTCTTTGCATAATTTTCCGTATGGACATTATCTTAGCCTTGTTAATTGATTTAACAAAACCTGCATAATTAGATAACAAGATACAATGCTTTACAAATCAGGGAAATGTCAATAACTGTGGATAGAAACATACTATACAAGTACGTACGGGAGTTCAAAGGGCATTTCAAAATGGCCGCCGAGCAGGCTGGCTGGCGACACTCCTCCCCTATCTAATAGCACAGGGTCGATCGCTCTATGTGTATAGCTCTGTGGTGCGAGTTCTCTAGCAAAGAGTGCTGCCATCTATCAAGTGTCAAAATTATCTAAATTATTAAAGAAAAAATTATTTAGAATGTCTTTAAAAATACATAAATATTTCCGGAATAATACATTTAAGAATAACATGAAAAAATAACATATGTGGTTCTGGGGACGACGAGTATTGTTGGCTGCGTATGAAGGTCGAATAGCAATGTTGCCCGATGCAGGGAAATGTCTCTGTTTTAGGGAATTTTGAAGTCCACACAGGGAAATTATATAAAGATTGTTCAAGAGTAAACGGGGAAATTTCTACTAGACGAAATACCAAAAAAGACCGTCAATGTTCAAGTGTAAACAGGGAATTATTGGGGTAAAAAGGGAAATTCTGATGTTGTTGAAGTTAGGGAAATTTCGTGCATCAGACCTGGCAACACTGTCAAGGAGTAGCAGCAGCTGATCCACCATTGCATCACCGGTCTAGCAGGTCCTTGGCTTTCGTATCCTAAGAAATGTTTCGCTCAGCTCTCTCCAGGGTCAGCCATGCCGCCAGGACCTCCATCATGCAAACCTCCTACAGAGTACCAGCCGGTGAGATGGACACAAGGGGTAGTAGTGTGGGCAATAGAGCACTCCGGGTTCTGTAAAATAAAGTTCGGCGATCAACACTAAACTATTATCACTCTTTGATATGCTGGCTGATACTTAGAATTATCAGAGAGTCACTGTATCTTACATTTTCCGTTGCTAATTCTTGGGTAGTAGGAATATGTGGTTAGTGGGGGAAAAAACTGAACCGGCTTAGGGAGGGAGAGGGTAATCACTGGCTGCATATATTTATTATCCAATCGTAAACATTAATGAACACTTCAGCAAACACATCCACATTGTAGGTCCTTAAAAAGGTTGGGTAAATATTGAAAGAATTACCGTTATTGTGTATGGTTTTTCTACCTTTATTAACCACTTATTTAGACCATTCTAAAACTTATTCTATGGCATTTCCTCCGCAAATGCCCCATTTCCAAGAATATATTCAAATGGGGCATTTTGAAATTAGCCTGACCTTACCTAACCTAACCGGGACCTAACCTGGGCAAACTACCGGGGCAAAATACTGGAACCTAGCCGGATCTGGCAACACTGCTACAAAACGGCATTTCTTTCAATAAATACCCACTATTCTTCTATGGCATTTTCTGACCATACCTAACCTAGACCGCAGCAGACTACCGGGAATTAACCATGGTAAAGTACCAGGAACTGACTGGGGGAAAATACTGGGACCTAGCCGGTTCTGGCAACACTGCTACAAAACAGCAATAGTCTTGATAAATACCAAAGGGGTTGGGCAATACTTTAAGGATTATGACGCCCCTTCTGACCCGAGGTATTGCTCTCCTTTTAGCTCTATTTAACGTTAGTATTCCTTCGAGCTTATTACCCTTTACACCTTATATTTGCATTTTTTTAATGTAGCTATTGAATTAAGAAGTTGTAACCAGTGGACACCCAGTTTCACTGTTTATAGAACCATGGCCATAAATTTAGTAATTTTTCCACTGTTTTTCATTTTTCAAATCATATACATAACATATAGTAAACTGAAATATCTGTGATAATAATATACAACTTGAACAACTTCATGGTCTTAATTGTGTCAGCTGATCAGTAATATTTGTAAAGATATTGGCTCACAATATTTGCCACCAATAATTAGAGAATCGTGAATTAACCCAACAGTTGTTGTTGTTGATGTTCTCCCGGGGCAGAATGGCCTCCTGCCCCACAGACCCCTGGTACACTCTGGTCGCAGTGAAAAAACAAATTAAAATAAAGGAGGGGCTGGCCCTATATGCCTGGGCTACCGAAGCACATCCCAAGGAAATGGGACAAGAGTTTACTGGATCAGGGAGTCTGGGGGCCTCCAACCGCCAGGGAGATTGGGGGGAAGGCTTTTATCCCACAGCCAGTGCTGTGGGCCCATGTCCACGTTACCACAAGAGCTACAAGTTTGGCCGTGCCTTCCATGAGACCAGCCCTGAAGGGACCATAAGGGGGAGGGAGGTTAGACTGCTGCATGCAAAGGGAAATGCACCCCCGTGTGCTGGCGGTCCACACAGCAGTGGGGGGAAAAAAAAAAAAAAAAAAAAAAAGGCCTCCGGTTGCAGTACACCTCATGTGGGCAGATCTCTTCAAATCCACTAGAAAGTGACCAGATCCTACAGCAATCTTTATTCTAGCCCTGTGGGGGATAACTAATATTCACAGAGAATAAAGTCAGCCCCACTGGGCCCAACCCAACAGTAAACAAAACTAACACCCCCCCCAAAAGAAATAATCTTGCTGTGTTCTTTAAAAGAATAAATCATTGTAGTAATATGAACATGTAAATTTGATCAGGTAATTTATGGACAACCTGTACATTTAAAATCTAACAATCCCTCTTACTGCCCCTTCCCAGTCACAGTGACCCGAGGGATGTCAAAGCATTCAACAGAGACAGACGCAGAGCTGGATGCACGATACGAGGCGTACTTCTCAAGAGCCGACATTGATGGCTGGGAGATCCGCAAGGTGGGAACCACAACATAGTTGTCTGCTTTATTTACAGGTTTATCCATGACCTAAAAACACAAGGACTGCTGTAGTTGAATAGGATTGATAAATGCATGTCTTGTAGGGTTGTGATGGACAAATAAAATATAAGAGATAAAGGCCTTTGTGTCAACAGAACAAATACTGCCAAATATTTGTGGCACATTTAATAGTTAATTCCTTTCTTTTGTTATTGGAGTGCAGACTAGTTTCCTAGATAGATACTCCTGCTTCCCATTGGTATTAATGCCCCATAAATTAGGGAAGCCAATACATGAGACTAGCGTAATCTTCTATAACGAGTCCTGCAATGGAATTTGGAAACTACAGTATGTAACAATATTAATGCCACACTACAGGCCATGAATGACCTATGTGGAATGGACCTGGTGCCAGAGCCTAAGATCATCATTGCAGCACTCAAGGCTTGCCGTCGCCTCAATGACTATGCTCTTGCTGTCCGCTTCCTGGAGGCAGTCAAAGACAAGTGTGGTGTCAAGCAGAAGGAGATCTACCCATATATACTGCAGGTGAGGAAAGGTCTTGCTTATTTTATGCCAAGGGTAGAGGTTAAAGAGACTTGAATTAGGTAAATTCCTTACAACTATAATCAGTACCTTCTATTTTTTTTTTTTTTTAATACAGTAGGTATCCTAACTGTTAAGAGAGGAGCCTTCTTCACCACACCATTCCATCATCAGTCTTCAGGGTCACTTTACCTATTACCTCCTTTACTTTTAAAAACCACTCTTACCTAAGTTAAGAGTTGCTCTTGCCATGCCTAACTGGGAATGGGTTGGCTGCCCATCCATAATCAGTATTAATTTTATATTCTGATTCCACAGGAGATTGGTGCTACACTTCAAGAGCTGAGTATCGGCACACCTGAAGATATGGGTTATGATAAGCCTGAATTGGCCCTAGCTAGTATTTATGAATAAACATCCACCACATCCTTACACATGTTTATAAATTTTGTGACCAGTTTGTGTTATTCCAGACATGGTGCCCTGTTATTATTGCCTTTCCCAAGACAAGCGTGTTAATTGTATGTAAAGTAATGACATTTCTTCCCATTCAAGTTGTATAATTCCAGTTTTTGGAAGGCACTTGATTACTTTGTACAGATAGAAATGTCTCCACAATGAAACTTTAAAAATATAATATATAGGTGGTACAAATCTTTTTCTTAATACCCTCCTATTCATGATCTTGTATTATATAGTATGTACCATTTTGTAGGTGAAGATTGAAGTTGAATTTAGATTACTTAAATTCTCATTCTTTCTTAGGAAAGTTTTATATAATGAATCTAGAATTATTTTCCAATATCATTAACCCACTTATACAGAAAAGCAGGAAATTGTGCATTTACCTGGCCAAGCCTCTATGAAGATATAAAACCTTTTAATTTTCTTAGTACCTGAACATCGAGGATGGACATTGTTCTCACTTGACAATCTGCAATCTATTGTGTATACTGGAAGTCCATATTATATACTTATATATTTAAAAAATGATGTCTGGACTGGAATGCAAATTAAAAGAAAACTTTGGCAGATGTGGAAAATTGGCTTTACTCATCAGCAGTCATATCCTACACAACATGTTCTGTTTACATTCTAGTTAATAACCCTTATGCGTCGAGCATAGTCTGTTACAAAAAATAAAATGGTTTACAAACTATGAACCTTCAGCTTTCAGGCGAGACCATCATAATGAAGGAACTCGTAAATGATGTGTAACACTGTAAGACGAGTTGTAACTCGGAGAGTGGTCTTTAAAACAGTATCATGACTTACCTAGAGTATTTATGCAAACCCAACCTATGCATTTGGTTCAGCAGCATACACGGCTGTCTAAAGCTGAAAACTAAAGGATATATGAGGTAAATTAAGTTACCAAAGTGACTGATGAATTAGAAATGAGTACTCATTTCAACTTTTGATGTAACTGAAGGATGCAAACACTTTTCTACTGCATCATCAGAGGTCTACTAACAATGAACTATGACCTAAATACATTTATACATGCAGTACATTCAAAACAATACCTCTACCCTATACATTTACCTCTACTCCCAAAATCCCACACCAATAAAATATATGATCTCTTATTTCACTCGCAACATCAAAGATATACAGTACCGTATATTTTAAATACAGTGTATGGTGATTTAATAATAATTATAGATAAACACTGTATTAATTATAATTCTAAACCATCATCCATACTAGACTATATCTGTCACACATCCCACTCAATGCCTCATACTACTGTACTTTCCACCTGCGTCACCATAACCGAGCTGAAACTGATAAAGCCAGAAATCCTGCAACATGGTCTTTGCCGTAAGGGAGGGAAATCTCGCCGCCTAGATTATAGGGGTTAACTAGCAATAAAGATAATACTGATTTAGTATACAAATGGGATTTAATGTGTTAGTCCTAGACATAGAAACTGATAAATAGTTCAATCCAGATCGCTATACTCCATGTGCATCTGGCCAGTAAACTGTAAAATAGGTAATATTTTTAAAGAGTTACTAAGGCAAAATTTAATATTATAGATTTAAAGAGCCTGAATTTGCACACTAGAATATGCATCTACAAGTCTCCTTTATTAAATGTTTAGAGTAAAAAATACTAGAAAAAATACATTTTTCACCAAATATCCTTATATTAAGTATTAGAAGAACTATACTACCCATTTCTATATGCAACAAGCAAAGGAAAATGGCATTGTAGAAGGCAAAAAAGGAAAATGTGATAAAGAAAAAGTAAGACACAGAAGAGGGGCAAGAAAGGGAGTGCTTGGTTGACAGAAGAAGTGAAAGATGCCGTAGAGGAGAAGAGGAAGGCATATAGGAGAACATTACAGAGGAATGTGCCGGAAGAAGTGAGAGAGAGATGGAAAAGAGAATATAATGTGTGTAAGAGACAAGTGAAAAGGATGGTGAGTGAGAGTAAAAGGAGAGTGGATGAGGAGTTTGGTATGAAGCTGAGTGAAAAGTTTAAAGAGAACAAGAAATTATTCTGGAAAGAGGTTAAAAGAGAAAGAGGAGAAGGAAAGTCTGGTAGTGTGAGAATGAAGAGAGAGGATGGAGTTACTGTGAGTAGAACTGAGGAAGTGGAAGAGGCATTTTGATCGGTTGATGAATGAGGGGACGGGAGGGGAGGCGGTGGTGACATGCTTGGGGATGGAGGCAGGTGGTAGACGACAGGATGTACACGGAGAATTAGGAAGGGAAGAGGTTAGGAAAGCAATAGGAAAGTTGAAGATGGGAAAGGCACCGGGGGTGGATGGGATAACTGCTGAAATGTTAAAGTGTGGGGGGGGAGGTAGTGGTGGAGTGGATGTTGCTTATATGTACATTGGCCTGGAGGCAGGGAGAGGTGCCAGAGGATTGGAGGAGAGCCATAATTGTACCTCTGTATAAGGGGAAGGGGAGTAAGGATGAGTGTGGTAGCTATAGGGGAATAAGCCTTCTTAGTGTACCGGGGAAGGTTTACGGGAAGGTTCTTACTGAAAGACTGGTTGAAGTAACAGGGAATAAAGTTAGTGAGGAGCAGGGAGGGTTCAGAAAGGGTAGAGGATGTGTGGACCAAATATTTGCATTAAAATCAATAGTGGAGAAATATATTGGGAAGGGTAAGAAGTTGTATGCTGCCTTCATGGACTTGGAGAAGGCCTACGATAGAGTTGATAGGAAAGCTATGACAAAGGTGTTGAGAATTTATGGTGTTGGGGGGGCCTTTGCTGAAAGGCATTGAGGCTTTTTATGCAGATGCAAAAGCATGTGTACGGGTAGAGGGTGATCTAAGTGAGAGTTTTAATATTAGTGTAGGGCTGAGACAGGGGTGTGTTATGTCACCATGGTTGTTCAATATATATATGGATGGTTGTATGAGAGAGGTGAAAGCCAAAGTGAATGGTCTGGGGGTGAAGTTGAGGCTGAATGAAGCAAACTGGTCCCTGGTGGCAAGTTTGTTTGCGGATGACACTGTGCTGATGGCTGAGAATGAAAGGAATTTACAGAGAGTGGTGGACGAATTTCAGTCTGTGTGTAAACGAAGGAAACTGAAGGTGAATGTGGGTAAAAGTAAAGTGATGGTATTTGAAAGAGCAGAAACTGAAGTGATTGACTTTGCTACACCTTACAGAGTGGCTGTACTAACTGGGACGAAGTGTCAGATAACTCTGAGGGGTGAGAGGTTGGAGGAAGTGAAGGAGTTTAAGTACCTGGGTACAGTTATGTGTAAACATGGAAGTATGGAAGGAGAAATTAGGGAGAGAGCAGTGAAGGGTAGACAGGTCATAGGATCACTGGGGAGGATTATGAAGGGTAGAAGTGTGAGTATGGAAGTGAAAAGGGGACTACGAAATAGTATAATCCTGCCAACACTGACATATGCGTCGGAGACATGGACATGGAGTAGGGCACACCAGTCAAGAATAGGTGCTGTGGAAATGAGTTACTTGAGAGGAGCATGTGGACTTACTAGATGGGATGGAGAAAGTAATGAGAGTGTATATGAGAGATGTGGTATGAGTGAGAAGGCAATTGGTATTGAGTGTGGAGTGGTTGAGAGAGTGAAACGTAATACATTGAGATGGTTTGGACATGTGGAGAGAATGCAAGGCGAGGAATTTGTAAAGGTGTATGGAAGTGAAGTTGTGGGACCTGGTGTGAGAGGCAGACCTCCGGTCAGATGGCAGAACAGAGTGGAAGAGTATGTAAAGGAGAGAAACGTGAGGGGCAGAGTAGGGCTTGAACAAGTAAGGAGGGAGTGTTGGAACAGGGAGAACTGGAGACACTTCTGCCGTGGCCACCCCCTTGGGGGGAGTTCCCGGAGGGAACGAGGCGTCGGAGCTATAGATAGATAGATAGAAATGAATGAACTTGTTGGCTAGAGTAGCAGGGAGTGTGATTACACTCAGTATTGGTGGTTTGGTGCTAAAGAGGAGTAATAACCCTCCACCACAGTCATGTGGCAGGCAGGGTGGGAGGAGGGGGACCAGTGTCTAAGGGGCACTCTGTTCCTAATGCCACGGGAGATACTGACTAATGCCCAAAACAGCCAAAATAAAGGCTAGATATAGCCCAGCACATCTATTACAGGCTTACTGGGAAAACTTGTACCATGATTGGTCAATGATGAGAGGAAGAGATGGGTTAAACTGGAGAAAGGTTATTGTCTTAAAAAAATTTCCAGACCTGGTGCAGTGTACCGGTATATCCTAGTCCTCCTCACTTTCCTTACACCCTAAGACATTAAATATTATTTCAGTATGCTTAACAAATATAAAAATTCATAAGCTAATACTGTACATACCTTCCTTCAGCCATACACTGGTACTACAATATGAGGTACTGTATATTATAATAACATGCTTACCCACTAGCTCTCCCGAGTGTGGTTATTCTAATTCAATTCCCTTTTCTCTTTCTCCCATTTTCTTCCTCTCCTATCCCTCTTCACATTTGGGTTGTGTCACAATAAATTTTCAGCACGAACAATACTCAACAATGTAATATACAGCACAGTATTAGTATGTATTATAATGTGGCAACAGGATTTTTCTTTCACAAAACAAATTAACTGTGAAGTGAAAATATAATAAGTATTGTCACTGGCCTCTGAATGTAAAAATTGCAACCCTGAACTGGATTGAACATACAGCTATATTGTAAGGAAATGTTGTGGAATATGCACAGGCTTCTGGGCTAAGATAATCCTCAAATGAAAGATTTGATCATTTCAGTCAATATAAGTGACTTGCTCTGCTTTCCGCAAGTCTTTGTGGTTTGAAACCCTCACAGAATGAGAAGAATTATTGTAATTAGTTTCAATTACTACACAATTCTATGAAGGAGTTACTGATACCAAATACTCTACAGGACAGAAATACATTATAGTGGGTGACAATGTTGAGCTTTATCAGAACTTAGGGCAGCTGGAGGAAGACTGGGAGTACTTGCTCACACTTTAGGCTGAGGGTAACAAACAGACTATTAGCAATACAATGATACATTGTTATCTATTTCATTATGATGCAATCAACATATATCATAGTACAATATAATTCCAAAAAACAAACAAAATCCACATAACCAAATTCTTGATGAGAAACTGTAACTTCTATTGAAAGATATAATGTTATAATTTACTAATACATGTACTGTACCATATTAATGATTATAATTTGTTTCCATTTTTCATGATTTTTTTATCATTTACTAATATTACTGAGATTTAAGTGCTGTAACTAAATATGAATTTTGATACTTTTCAAGTTTTCCTATTAAGGAAAAGAGATAGTTATGTATTGTCAAAAGAGGATTTTGACTCTAATTGTAAGACATAATCCAAACTTTGCTTTGTCTTGTGAATAAATTTTGTGTGTGACTTGTAACATGGTAGCTCTATGTGTCATGAAAAGATATCTCATTAAGCATGTACTGTTTCTCTTCCAATAGCTTTAGATCTGGGAAGGGGTACAGACTGGTTTCTCTTGCATACACTCACCACACAATACTATTTTAACTGGTCCAGTACTGTTCGGGCCACGTCCATCGTCTGGTCATCTATGAGTACAAGGTCAAAGTTGTTCATGAAGGACTCAAGTCGTTCTTCAATCTGAAAGGCATGAAAGGTGAGGTGGAATAGTGTCTTCTGCTACTCTTCCACTAATATTCAGATATCACTGTGGAAAATGCTGAGATATTAAGTAATTAGAAGAGCAGGAGTAGCCAGGACCTGTGTCAAGATCAGAGACATAACATCAGAAACATATAACATGAAGAGAGGTTAGAGCAGCTGATTAAAGAGCATGACAGGAACCTCTAGTAAGAAGATCAAGATGACGACAGTGGTGTAGATGGATAGACAGAGTAGAATAAGATAGGCTAACAGAAAATGCAGAAGAGACGGCTTATCAAGGCCCCAGTCAATATGGTAACAAGGCATAAAAGCCTGGTAAAAACTTTGGAGGTCTTTAGTCATGGGATGCATGGAGAAGGTAATGTTGGAAAAAAGTACAAGTTTATGTTTTTACACAGGTCAACCGTATATGATCACAATGTTTGATGATGAAAAGTTATATCTTTCATCCTGGTTATATGGGTTATAAGTTGAACCCTACCTTATCATTGAGGAAGCCAATTTTGAGTACATTTACTGGGTTGGGAACTCCGACAGCCATCTTGATATCCCCAAGAGAGTCCCCCATGAGGATGACATTGGCCCGTCCCTCCAGCCGCTGGAAGTAGTCTGACGAGTGGATGGCATTCTCATTCTTGTTGAACATGTGGATGGCATCACCTTGGAACCCCTCAATCACACCCTGTAGCATAGTTTAATACAGTAGGACATTTAAAGTTTCTTGCAAAACAAGGTACAATATTACATTACGAAATACGGCATGACACAATTTTGACAAGAAATATAATAAATATAATACTGTATATAAGAAATTTACAACTCTGACCTCTTTGTTGTACTTGAAAAAGTTAGCAACGACTTTGACGTTGTCGGTGTAAACGTTAAAGTGTTGAAGCACCTCCACCAGCACATCCCCCATACCAGCAGAAAGCACCAGAACTGGCACCCCAGCCCGATGTAGTGCTCCAAAAAGTTCCTCTGTTCCATCCCTGTACAGGATATCAACACCTTAGTTCCATCTCAATCCCTACAAACACACAACCCCACTAAGTAACCATACATGATTAACTACAGTTACGCGGGGCTGCTTGGTCAGACAACTTGAGGAACTTCAACAACAACAATAACAGTTATAATGAATTACTGTAATTGTATGACTAAGTGTTATTTATGTTTTTAGTTTAACAGCCACACTTAAGGAAGGAAGGAAGGAAGGATGAAAAGTGGGAAAGCAAAGACTCGTAGTGTGAGAATGAAGGCATCAGATCTATAGACAGAAATTTACCTATTACATCATATAATTCTTTTGGAATTCGGAGGTGAATCTGGTTACAAAAATATATATGTGGAAAGTACAGTATGTATGTGGGTACAGTTATCATACTAGTGTGGTATGTATGTGTGTGTATAAAAGATTAGTCACCTGAGCCTAATATTGCTGTCAGACACCATGCCCTTGAGAGATGACTTGTTGACATGACACTTAAGGATGAGGGCATGGATGTTCTTGTACCATTCCATCATGTGAGGTATCTTCTCGGCCTCAGTCATGTGTGGATCCAACTCGATGGGGTAATAACGCGCCAGAAGTTGGTTGGCCTCCTCACGGTAGAAGTCTGGCATCACCGGGCTGTTGTCCATGATGCCTTGGGTGAGGGAGAGCAGAGATCATTTTAGGATGCAGCAAAGACCATGTGAATAGGGAGCACAGGTCATGTGTGGTATATCAATAAACAAATGACAAAAATTCAAAATAATCCACCAACATAATTATTATCAATTTTTTCATCTAACAGTTTTTGACCATAATTTTGGCAAATTCAGTCAAATATTCACATCATCATATGGTAAGCAGGACAGATAACAAAATGAAGTAGAGTATCATATGTGAACTACAACTGCTTTCATTTCCACATGTTTTGGCACTTGTTCATTTGTCTGTTGTATCACCACATAAATTAATTCAATTGAACTGGGCATAACTAATAATTTATTCTGATAATTCTTACATTGTTCTTTTGATATATAGCTCCTTGGGAGTTGAGTAGTATGAGCTATGGCGAGATGCTGATTTGTACCTGCATCTGTTTATCAAGAATACAATAGATGCAAAACACACAACTGAAATAATTAACAAAGGCCTCGAATCCCCTACGATACATGGGGGAGTGAGGGTTCAGGACCCCACTCTCTAAAAATTACCCCACTAAAGGCTCAATTAGTGACAGAGCTGGACCCCTTATCTGTCTGGGGTCCTGCACTGGTGATAGAGCACCCCCCCCCCCATATCCCTTGATAAAAGGGAAATGGGATATTGATGATGATGATGGAATTGCAAAAACCTGGAAGCCTCTCCACCAAAGCCCTCTGAAACGGCTATGAAAATTATTACACATGTGAGTGGTGGGGCATCAAAATTGACATAATTGAAAGGACTTTAGTCATGGTTGCAAGAACTTTGTGGGCGAGCTGAGAATTTTATAATCTTGACAGTGAGTGGACGTGAATATGACTAATTTTATTTATTTCTGCACACCGCTTCCAAAAACACCCCTGGGACTGGACCCCCCTTGAAAAAAAAAAATTGGGGTATTGATGATAATGATGTGCTTATACAATATGGTAAAAAAAAAAAAAAAAAAAAAAAGAGCAGCAAATGCATGGGAGAAGAAGGTAAACTGTGTCTGGTAAAGCAGCATAGTGACTCAACACGCCCGTCACTCACCATAGCAAGTCTCGCATTTTTTGCCATTGTACCAGACTCGAGTCAAGGTGCGGTCAAAGTCAGCAATCACCTGAAACACCAGGAGAGAGCAAGTCCACACACATGCTCTGAATTATGCCAAATCACATGGTGTAATTAATGATACTTACCATCTTTCTAGGTAAGATATTTATGTATACAGTAGTTTATTTATTAATTTTAATGTAGCAATTAAAACTTCAATAGAATCAATATTATACCAATACTATAGTACATTCTAAGGCTACTGAAAATAATATTTCTATATTAGTTTCATATATCAAAAAGATTGACACCTTGTCCTCTGAAGGAATTTCCCCTTAAGGGTTGGCCAAGACAGAACAGTAACAAGTTCTCTATCCCACCAGGTAAAGTTTTACTTGGGACCTGCCTATCCATCCCAAACAGCCTACTCACTCTTTGTCCCAAAGAGAACCCTCAGTGAAGGTTTGTGTAGCATAGAGTAATGCGTTGTGTTGAAAAGAGGGTATTCTTGGATAGAGATATAACTGGTAAATGGTAATATTTTCTTGGATGTGTGAGTTGTGTACCTGCAGCTGGAATGATACATAATACCCCAGCCATAGTGACAAAGAAATGCAAACGGAAACAAAGGTCTAGGAAGGACATCAAAATCTAGGTAATCTTTGAGCCTCCTGACACCTTGGCAGTAACACCTCCCTGGTCAGGGCTGTCTACCCCTACTACTGTACAATATATACATCAAGATTAATTAACTACAATAAATAAAGGAAATGAAAAATTGTAGACCTGGTCTCTCCACCAAAAACTGCAGATGGATAATTGTTCCAGCTCGAAGGAAAATTATGCAACCCGCCCCCCCCCCCCCCACCCAAAAAAAAAAAAAAAAACTCAAATTGAAACTCCAAAACATGCTGTTAGCACCAGTTTAAAATATATTAGTATATGCAAAAATCATGAAGAAATTAAGTTCTCATAAAGATTATCATAAATCTGAGTATGATGTGTGAGGAAACCAAGAGATTACAAATTATACCCTGTCATTGATGACACAAAAGGTGGTATAACATTCCTTTATTATATCAGATGAAATCATGTACATTTGTGTGTGTGAAGGCATGTTATACCATGCTCAGATGACTAAATAGTCATTCTTACAGTTATAATCGTGAGTTAGGCTCTCTCATTCTTCCTGCAAGAGAGGACATTAAGTAAACTTCAAGCCTTTAGTCCTTATCTTCCTCAATATATAAAATTAAATGGTGACCACTATTCATATCTGATATAAAGACACACTTCCCCTAGACTCAACAACTATAATGAGAAGACGGGACAGAAAAAGGCACCCAAGTGTGGATCTTTTTAAGACTTACCCCACGAGCAGTGGCAGCGCTGACCATCCACATGAACCTTGGTCAATGTGAAGTCAAAATCCACCACAAGCTGAAGTGAAGCAGATGGCAGTGAGAACATTGGGTATAAATACATCTGAGGTATTCCGTCTACTGTGGGCATAAGCACCATAAAGAATTTTCCAGGATTACAATTTTAGTTTTTGTGTTGCACATGACAACATGTCTTGTAAACTTTTATCTTTCACTTCATTTTTGGTGGGCTTGTCCTTACATCTTGATGCCATCCAACATTTGCCAAGAACACTATACAGTACATGTGATGTACCTCAAAAATTTTAGTGTTTACTCACCTCATAAAGGTGAGTAAATTATCTTTATCTTACCGTATTGATAATCAAACATGTAATTCGTATTAAGTCAGACATGGAAGACAAGAATTATTTCAACACTGATTATCAAATTTTCATCAGTATAAACTGGTAAATATTCATTGACTGGCTGCTGTGAAAATGAAAATTTCAAGAATGATTTGCATTATTCAAGGAAGTCAGGTCTGTACTCCACTAACTTTCACAAGAATACTAAGAGTTAGGATAACATGGATGCAATTGATATGGGGTGCTGCAAGGCACTTTTCTTAGTTCAAATGTGTTGGAAAATTATTGGCAGTTTGACTACACACTACATGTACTCTACCTCCCATTGTGCCGTGTTTGTCAGAGCACAGAACTAGATAAGGCTGAAGATAATTCAACATGATTCACTAAATGGAGCCTTCTTGGATCACAACAATATGAAAACAAAGAAAGAAAAATTGACTCACTCACTCTCTGGTAACAAATTCAATTTATGTTGAATTCCACTCCAACAAACCTCCTCAATCATTCATCCTTATCTCTCATCTCCATTGAACCACAACATCTCAATGCACATACTCAAACTCATACAGACTCTTCCAAATCTAGTGTCACATACAAAAGGATCTTACTCATTCACATAATTACAGCTTCATAAACACAATTTTGAGATATTTGCATCTATACAAATGTGAATACAAATACAAACATATTAACATACACACAGTAATAGAGGATGAATGCAGTGGTTTAACAAGTATATTTACAAGCTAAAAGTGGAGGAAGACCTGGGAAATGGAGCTTAATGTCAGTAAATGTTAAGTACTAGAAATATAGAGAAGTGATTAAAGAAAGTTGTTAATACAAGAGCAGGTTCAAGTGTTGTTCCAAAACGTTGTATATCTCTAGAATAATAAACCAGTTTAAAAGTTATGTGGGATTTTCCTCACCATTACTCCCCCTGGGGGTACGGGGTTCTTCACATCTAGTGAAGGAAAGAATATGCCTCACGTGTCCAGTGCGTGTCGTAAAAGGCAACTAAAATGGATTGGGCGGTTGAGCTTGCGACTCTCCCCTGTAAAAAAACTATGGCAACAGATAACAATGACTTGCCTCGGATTAGGACTCTGACCACCCCCTTTAGGGGATTGAGGCATCTGACAATAGATAGACATTTATATTATACAATCTGTCAATGAAATTTGCTCAATACTGTACAATACTCTGTCTCTTCTCCTATGGCTACCTTCTTGAAGGTAGTTCCTGGAGGGAACAAGGCATCAAAGGTATAGATGAATAGATAGTTATATTTTGTCTATATTGCAAAGTTTTACCTAGACCTCACCTGCAGCTTGGAGTATCCCTCAGCTACTATGGAGGTGAGAACTTGCTCTACACGGCCCAGGTCCTTCATGCGAATGTGATCACGTTTCAACAACCCCAGCTGCAGGACAGAAAATCAGAATGGAGGATAGGATATCTCACCTTATAAATTCCCATGTTTATTTTCCAAAATTAGGAATATGTATGGGGTACACCCTGCTTCATTACATCCTTGGCATCCCCAAACTGCCATCCACTGACCTTCTCTAATGTGGGATACATCCTGGTATTTGCTTTGGCTTGACCAGGAGAAATGAAGGATGTCACTGGCTCCACCATCTCTGTTGTCTTGTCTCGCCCTGCTGCTCCACCTGTCTCACCTATAGGCCTACTACTCTCTGGAGTCCTTGTACCGCCTCCCAGTGCCCGAATCAGCTGTCTGCCTCCTGCCCTCACCAGAGTTCCACGACACCCCAGCATCAAGGATTCACCACTAAACTCCTTTCTTGCACCTCACACCTGTCATATACACAAATGGCAAATAGCAGAAAGTTAAATTGTTACAAAGAAGAGCACATGGGACCAGTACAATTTAAATGGTACAGTATTCTAAATATGCAAGACAATATAAAAACAAGAGTATAATGCATACCTCCATAAATATACAGTACTGTACATGCTGTACAGTTATAAATATTCACCCTTACCAAAAATGCCCCTAACAGGTTTCCCTGCCGTTTGGAGTCGCCACGTGCAGTGGTTTGTCAATACAATTCTATGTCATGAAAGAACAACTGTCAAGGAAACACTTCAGCACTCCTCAGGTGTGCAATTTTCTCTCACTGCTACATAGCCGGCACTTGACCTCTAGTGCTTAGGTTATTCACTACTCTTTCCTGTTTAAACACTGAACATAAATTATATAAATAAAGTAAGAACTCTTATATTTATATGAGATTTCAAGCACACTTACACCAACACTGTTTTACAGTGCATTAATAAGGGAGGCAGAGAGGAAGAGAATAGAAGTAGGCAAAAGGAAGGGGTTGGGGGTATGGTAGTGGTTGGAGGGGCTAAGTAAGGACACAAAAAGAGAGAAGTGAGAGTGTATCAGAGAGAGGGAGTGGGAAGGGGAGGGGAGTCAGGAATTCCTACTACCGTACTGTCTCCCAATCTCTCATATCTCTGGTGGCAGGAAAAAGGAAGGCAGGAACTGGGGATGCAACTGATGGATGAGAGAATATATGATACACAGCAAACGAGTCATATAAGAGGGGGAGATGGGGATATTAGAAAGAAGGGAGGAGGGAAGGTGAACACTGAATGTGGGGGGAGTGGTTGATAAGATCAAAACATGACCATACTCTTTTCTATTATTAACTTAACAATGCTATCCTTTATACACTGGCAACATACTACCTTGCAACAGCTAAAGTTTATGGGAAGGAAGTAAACCACCAAACATTTTCCCAGGCTTTTGATATTCATTACCATAAAGAATATGTGATTTACTGAGCATGTATTAAAATGATAGTGCTAAGTGTATTTATCTTGTATCGAGTGCCTACTGTACGAGTATGACAATTTTGCCTAGTTGATGTTTCAATGAGTGAATGAGTAAAATAAAGTTGTGGATACAGGAATATGTTCATTGCATATCAAGGATCTACTGTAATCATGCATGGCATTTGGAGGAGAGGCTTTCTCAATTACCGGTATCAGTTTAACAAAAACAACAACTGAATACCTCACCCACTACCAACTTTGTAAGTGAATTTGCTCTGACCCTTATCTCTGTAATCACCTGGCTACCTAAACTAGAATGGATGATTCAAATGTATTCCATAAAAAACAGTGCACTGTATACATACGGTATATCTGTTACACTATGGGCTTTGTGCAACAATGAAAAAAAGTTAATTGTATCTCGAACTTCACAGTACTGTAGACTGCTCGGCCAGATCTCTTACGTTAAGCACCGAGTTACCATACACTCTGAGATATAGTCTAATATAATATCACCCAACCAAACTCCCCCTCCTCCCTTTAATGGCAAAACCTAACCTGTATCAGGAAATAACATAGTGTCATTCGTATCCTACATTAGCGAAAAATTATTACGGTACTAAACAAATCAATGAGACTAACTAATATACAGTAGAGTACTGTGATCAATAATTATATATAATAATTTGTCTTCTATATTTTCCATTGGTTGTAGTTATGCTAATGAAAATTAAAAACATAATTTTTTTTCAATTTTTTTTTTTTTTTTGTATCATCAATTATTTCCTGTTTTTATATGTTGAAATATAAGGGTGGCAGTCCATTGTAACCATGTTCGATCCACCCCCCCCCACAACAAGTTTACCTCAGTTAGGTCCCGGTAGCAATGTTACGTTCTGTAAGAGCGTTCGGCACCGCCTGCGCCAAAATGCAAAAAAAGTTGAAAAATTACGCTTGAGTTGTAGTGGTAAAATTAACCATAGGACATTATTTCAAATACAGTAGTCTCATTGTCTTACCCAGTCCATTTTACCTGAAACAGGATGACCTAACCTAACCTAACCTAGCTGTTGGAGTGGGCAGTGTCAAATGCTCATACTGTTTGGAATAATGCGTCCCAGTAGTTTGCCCAGTTAGGTCCCTGGCTAATTCTAGTAAATATTAACCATTTAATGCATTTATTTACTTGTTTTACCCCTCAATCCAGCCTCTTGGGTGGGGGTGTGTGACAAAATGCACTGTTGCCCTTTAATTTCAACAGATAATAATAGAGTACAGTATAATGGAATATCCAAATTTCAAAACAAATGGTGAAAAAATTGTGTCATCCATTTCTGTGGAAATTACAAAGAATAACTGAAGAGGTAAAAACCAGGCCAGACCTGTTGTTCGTCGGAAGATACAGAAAAGAACGTAACGGTAAAGGGAGGGTATTTATTGAAAGAATTACCGTCTTGTAGCAGTGTTGCCAGATCCGGCTAGGTCCCAGTATTTGCCCCGGTCATTTCCTGTACTTTACCATGGTTATTTCCCAGTAGTTTGCCCAGGTTAGGTCCCGGTAGTCTGATGCAATCTAGGTTAGGTTAGGTAAGGTCAGGCTAATTTCAAAATGCCCCATCTTGGAAATGGGGCATTTGTGGAGGAAATGCCAGAGAAGAAAATAGTCTTAGAATGGTCTAAATTAGTGGGAAATGAAGGTAGAAAAATCGTACACAATAACGGTAAATCTTTCAATACTTACCAAAACCTGAAAGGGTGCCCAAACACTTATACTATGGCCTTAAGGGGGTAATTCACTTTTGTTACATTGGAGTGCCATGATTCCTCCAAAGTATGCCAGGAAACAGGACCATGTGAACAAAAATAATGGTGTTCTGTTGCTTGGGATAGTTTGGAGGAATCAGTTGCTCCAGATTTACCAACACTGTACTTCCCCCTTAAGGGGATACTGTAGTATACGTTTGGTACAGTAGAGAGTATTGATTCTTCCAAAGTGTGCCACGAAACAGGATCAGATTAGGTAGTAAAATTATTGGTGTCTTGTTGCTTAGAAAAGTTTGGAGGAATTAGTTGCTCCAAAATTACCAACACTGTACTTCCTCCTTAATTAAGGGGATATTCAGTGGAGAGCGTTGATTCCTCCAAAGTGTGCCACGAAATAGGACAGATTAGTAAAAATAATGGTGTCTTGTTGCTTAGAATAGTTTGGAGGAATTAGTTGCTCCAAAATTACCAACACTGTACTACCCTCTTATTTAAAGTATTGGCATTATTACAGAATAACTGGGTTTTTGGCTAGGATCGCGCAGTGTTACCTCATCCGGCTAGGTCCCGGGAATTTGCCCCAGTCACTTTATGATAGTTCACACTGGTTATATCCCGGTAGTTTGCTGTGGTCTAGGTTAGGTTAGGTTAGGTCAGACTAACTTCCAAATTATGTTTGTAAAACGGGGAATATCTCGAAAACAGGGCATCTCCGAGAGAAACACCATAGATGAAAAGTATGTTAGAATGGTCAAAAATAGTGAGTGGGTAATGATACTAAAATATACAATATAGTGAACTCAGTTCTTCTGAAATTTACCAAAGCATTATCCACATCACATCAGAAGTATATAGACAAATAATACGGTTAATTAATATGGACATGGTATATCTGGTGCCTTAACTTTGCTACAACAATCCATCCAAGGAATCGGGATAATCAGAATACGATATAGAGGCTCATTAAAGTAACCTGTAATAGAAAAATGACTATTATTCACTATACGTACTGCTCACCATATCATGGGTTCACACAGCTTGGTTTACTGCACAAGATAATTAACAACAAACTTGAGTAATATAACAGAATACACACTACAACCCCAACAATGTGTCCAGTTGGCAGAGTGCAGCAGACTGTCAGTGACTCGGCCCGAGTCGGCCGGGTCGGCCCGGGCCCCGGGGTCTCCGGGAGTCGGGACCCGGGGGACCGATTACACAATTTCCACAGGACCACAGTGGCTTTGGTTTGTTAGGATCCTCCCCAACTACACTTATTATATCCAACAAACTCAGTATTCATATCCACAAAATCTGTCAGATAGTTCCATTTTTACGATAGTTTCAAAGTGGAGTCATCAAATTCATCAAATAATAATTGTACACACACACACATAGTAGACATACAATACATGCATAGACACATAGATAGAGTTCAGCAGTTTCTTTCGTTAGGGTGCTTGCAAACCATATCAAACTACTGTGGAATCGGCACTCGCCACTCAGAGTTGAGTGGGTCGAGTGGCCGAGTGAGAGGGTCGAATGGTCCCGAGTGAGTGGGTCGAGTGGCCGAGTGAGAGGGTCGAATGGAGGAGTGAGTGGGTCGAGTCACTCGAGTGGACGAAGACCTTGCTTGTCCTTGCATCCTCAGGGTCAGACGATAACATTATTATTGCTATGTGTATCGGATAATATTATTATCTAATAAAAAACGTACCCAAACGAGAACAGAGTAAATAAATACCTCATTTTAGCCAAACAAAATCAGAGAGCCTATATAATTCGTCCAATTTTAAAAGTTACTACAGGAGGACCATCATAAACTCGTCCCCATCCATCGGGCGAGAAACGAGAACCATATAATTATTCATTGGAGATAACCCTACCTTCCATCAAAAATTCTCATACACTTTGCTTCTGTAGGGAAGAATTGCCTTAACCCACTTTCACAGGCAAATTAGCTACCACCCCCCAAAAGTCAAGAGGATAGACATTCAAAGTGATGGGGGAAACCGTATACTGGTGTATAGGATATTTTCAGTCGAGATATGCTGCAGGTGTGTGCCACAGTATCGCAACTCCTGCAACCATTCAAAAGAAACAGCCACAGGTCTCGTTGCGGCCCCATGTGACCCACGCAGCCCCAGCCGCCCGGTCAGTGCTTGCTCTTCCTTGATACAGTAACAATGGCTGTTCATCCAACTACCCAGTCTTCGCCCTTACATAGTCAAGCCAAGCAAACGTAGCCTACCTTATTATATACTAATCCGTGATAGATAGTGAGTGGGCGAGCGAGCGTGTGTGTGTGTGGAGCTGGAAGAAACGAGGGACGGAGAGGCAGAATATATGGCAACACTTTAAAGCAGTGTTTCCCAACCCCGGGGTAAATTACCCCAGTGGGGTAATGGACCCATATTTAGGGGGGGAATGGATGTTTGGTGTGGGAAGAGGTAACCTGACCTAATAAATTAGTTTAACTTTTGCCAACTATCGGTAGCCTATAAGAACAGTTTCCCTCTGTTCCTTACTGATAAACTTTCCAATAAATAGGTTAAGTATCATATTTTGGTAAATATTGAATGAATTACCGTTATTGCGTACGTTTTTTCTACCTTCATTACCCACTTATTTAGACCATTCTAAGACTATTTTCTTCTATGGCATTTCCTCTGCAAATGCCCCATTTCCAAAATAGGGCATATTCAAATGGGGCATTTTGAAATTAGCCTGACCTTACCTGACCTGACCTAACCTAACCTAGACCGCATCAGACTACCGGGACCTAACCTGGGCAAACTACCGGGACCTAACCTGGGCAAACTACCGGGAAATAATCGTGATAAAGTACAATAAATGACAGGGGTAAAATACTGGGACCCACCCGGATCTGGCAACACTGCTGCAAAACGGTAATTCTTTCAATAAATACCCATATTTTAATTTAATACAAGCAGCTACACACTACTTAAAACAATAACATCATAATATTATATGAACGTGAAAACATCAGACATTAAATTGTTTGAGATACCCATACGTGGATGATTATTATTGACCACGACTGTACATCTATTGATTCATATGCATCGTTTGTTCTACGAATCTAGTTTCATTTGCTTCACAATAGCCTTCATAGTAACTTACGGTACACATGCTATGGATCCTTAGATATATACAGCTCATAGCGGCCCTGAACGGGCTATAAGGCCCGAGGAGTTCATGTGCCTGCGAAGCTACTGTATAAAAAAAAAATATTCCTCCGATATTACTGGGTATTTGTTTAATGGGGTAATTGATAATTGCGAAATTACATTTTGGGGTAATCACTTCAAAAAGGTTGGGAAACACTGCTTTAAAGGAACAGCAGTCCAGCGCACTCCTGTTAAGACAGTGGGCAGCGCTGCAAACTGACAGAGCCATACCTGAAGAGGGCCCAAGCAGGATCAACAGTGTAGCTTCCTCAATATCCTTTTTCTTGCCGTCTAGATGTTTTTTTATCTACAGTATCTGCTTTTACTGTATTATCCTCATACACAAAGAAAATTATGGTAGCGATGTTGTCCTTTAAATTTTACAATACAATACTTCCTTAGCCTGTGGGGTAAGAAAGAGCAGATTAATTGTAGATATATATTTTGCATTGCAATTCAGTATCCATATGCATAAATGGTCATCTGTATTAATGAGATAGCTTTAGTCTATTATAGAAGATATATCATTAAAATATACACTTCTTACATTACACATTAAATATATCAAAGCTTATAGTTTAGAATAAAAATGACAAGATTTCTTAAATAATCACTTAAAAAAATTAAGGAATGTTCAAATATTTAAATGACAGTACCTTATGGGTGATAAGGCTTTCCTTTGATGACTTGGGACACCAGCAATAAATAATGTCTCCAGAATAGGAACACCACCACATATCAAGACAACCAGGGAAATTACTTTTGTACTACTCCTATTTTGAAATGTTTAGTAGTTTCCTTCCTGCACCCTTAATGCTTTAAATGAGTGGAGTAGGAGACATTTAAAAGAAGTTGGTTGATACTGAAACATACTTTGTGGTATTCAGTAGTGTTTTTTGCATATTCAGCCTCATTCTTCTACCCATAGTAGCTCACTGAGCTTATTTGTCATTATTAGTACAATTGATTTATACGGATCATATTATTGTTGGGCCAAAATAACGTTTACAATATTTTTACATTTCAATATATGGTTATCAATATTTTACTATACAGTATATTCAAGAATGCAAAACCTAGTACCACATAGGACACCAGCTGGTGCTAGGACATGACGAGAAATAGTACATTACAATAAAATAAACTCAACATAAGTGAGAACAATAGGGGCTCTAGCTCATATGACTCATGTGAAGAAACTCCCCAAGTGTTAAACAATTAAGTTCTTCTTATGTTTGGGTGGATTCATTGTCAGATTACCTGTCATCAAATTTATATATATACTGTAACAAGAAAGGATAAAAGTATACAAAATACTCTGACCACTAGCATTATCAACATAAAAGCAACTCAACATCAAGAGTGTTTCAGTGTACAGTACAATATAACGTTGAAACCTTTGTACTACCCAATCAAGCACCAAGCAGACATGATGATATTGAATCTTTCAGCACATGCACTTTTATTTGTCATAGAAAATTCCAAGAAACATACAATACTACTGTACACAAGTAAGACAATACCTTATGAGTTTTTGTATTGCAACATGATATACTAAGAAAAGAAGGGTAGATATGTGAAAAACTAAGACATTCGTGAGCAAAGGAAGTGGAAATATCTGTAGTCTATATAACACAGTACAGTAATGTAATATACACTACTGTTTGATTATCAAGGTGAATGATTATTTAGTACAGAGGTTCAACAGCTATATCTTAGGAAGAAAGATCATAACTGACAAGTAGTCACAACTCTCACATCAAACATTCACATGTCACATAAGTGCACCCAGGCACACATTGTTATGACAGATTAAAATTAATATAGTTTCGGTTACATTACAGCTGAATACTGAATCATCAAATACTGATTTTTAAAGAGATACCTGAAATTATCACTTCACTGTTACAATTGCAAGTTTTGGATAAACATTGCAAACTACAAATCTCTGGTGATATAATACATTTTAATTACTTTAGTAATGTACATTATTTATCTTTGACAGACACCTGCTGTTTTTCACCAAATCAAAACCAGATTTCTACAATCTTCAAGACTGTAACAGTAGGAAAATGTTACAGTGATGTTACAGTTTTGGTCAAAAACTCCCTCACTCTCCCATTGAACATCTATCACTAAATCAATTCTCCCACACTCATTAAGCTTCCAAATCTGGCAATGCAGTGATATCTGGCTGGGAAAATAAAGGTCATCTTGACAAAACAATGCCTCTTGAGATTATTATACTATATAAAAGAAAAAAACTAAATACTGTATGTTACACTTGACAGGTACTGACCGGAGCCCCTACCTGGTGGCTCAACTCCACAAATGGTACAGTATAACATTCTTAGAAAAAATATATACCCACTTTCACTACACGTTAAAGGACTGTACACTGGAAGCCATATGGTCTAGGTGTATATTTACCAACAGAGTACTGTATTTGGCAAAATATTTGTGTAATAGTTAAACAATCTGTTACCTGTGATATACAGTATACAGTAATGCCCAACCAAATCTGAAAAATGAGAAACAATATTATGACTAGTTTTCACCAGTACGGTGTAATGCACCGGTATTCAAATGAAAACATGACAACATTTTATGCATCAGTTATACAAAGCCATGTTGCAGACATAATAAATAATATGATAAAAGGAGTGACAATGAAAGAAATATTCAATTGTGATAACAGAAATTATTATGAAGAGTATCTCTGAAGTGATCATGTGGTAGCCACAGTACTTAACAGCTTAGGAAATATAATCTACTACTGCAATGCCTTTTGCAGAATGTTTAAATCCAGCATCTGAGAAAATAATAATAATAATAAAAATAATAATAATAATAATAATAATAATAATAATAATAATAATAAAATTAATAAATAAAAAAAATATTTGGGAAAAGTTTGTTTGATTCTTTGTAGGAGAACTGACCATTTTCTTAATCCTCAACAACTTCACTAAGGATGATTTCACATGCAGTATATATTTATCAATGGTGTGTCACAAGTCACTACCAATTGAATGTGATACCAATACAGTACAGTACAGTACCTGAAATTACAATACTGTACTGTACGTGAAATATTATAATAAATTGGTCTTTATATGCTTCATTGATAGAGCTCATCAGATAACAGTTCCATATAACTCTGAGCCCCTGTTAGGTATTTAATAAGAAATGACTTCTAGCAAACAGCATTGCACTATATTAAATAAATAATACACACATTGTAAATCAAACCATCCAAAATTAAAATGTTGGTATGAGAATAAAGAACATGATCACAGTTTTCACAACTGACTCTCTACATACGAAAATTTGGTTTCACTAATGTATGAACAATGTACTGTACAGCCAGTGGCAAAAGTCCTGATGCCAAATCTGCCAAATCATAAAGTAATTATGAAAATATATGCTTCACAGGTTTGTTAACTGAAATACCAGAGAAAGTTATTAATTCACCCCCTGGATATTGTAATTCTGCATGGTGTGTTTTTGAAGGATAACATAAAGGCACATAATTGAACAAACACACTCTATCTATCAGAGTTATAGATAGATAGATAGAGTGTTTGTTCAATTATGTGCCTTTATGTTATCCTTCAAAAAGCACTGAGGGAGGCGACAGGACAATTCCTGCCGACTGTACAGTACAGATAATGAAGAGGTCCTGAAACTGTGACAGTGCATGGAGCTGGAGCCATGCATAATGTGTTTACTTACACAATAGTAGAGTTACAAATAAAAATTATGTATCAGTCACTAATTAATGAATGTACTGATAAAGAAGAAAATTTAATCTCTTTGAAGGTGGTGGTTCAGTGGGTTAGAGTGCCAGGTCAGGGTCACATGGTATAGCTTACATCTTGGAGGTGGCCTGGAAGTTATTCACTTATTCAATGCTATAAGTAGGAATGGGTTAGCCACTCTCCCTGAAATGATCTAGCTAAGAGAGTCCAGCCTAGGACCCCTACACCCATTAGTGAGAAAATATGGGACATGGATATTACCTTCTAAAATATCTTGTTCCTTGCATGTTGTATACAGCAGTAGTCCATATACTGTACTTGTACAAATCTCATATTCTCCGATAAACATGACACTTACATTTATGACTTAATAAAGAGTAAAAGGAGAGGCAGGATCTATTTCTGCAACTAAAGACATGTACAGTATTTATCTCCCTAAAATTTACACCGACAATATATTTTTTACATAATGTACGAAAGAAAAAGAAAGAAAAAATTAGGTCCCTAACTGTACTGTAACATCAGGAGGAGGCTGCATTATGAATATACAGTACTGTACTTTTTGTGCTGCGAGGTATATGTGCATAAAATAAATCGGTGTGTTAAATCCACTTCTGGCAGATTATTGATACTAGCTCTTTACTATTAAATAAACTTATTACTGTAATCTGAAACCATATACGGTATACTGTAGTACAGTACTTCTCATCTTATGTTTTAGCACATTATCAGTTTATACAGTATTTACTGTACAAAATATGCAGTGCCTTTCACACACAGTATGTACATTCACTACAGAAGCTTGCATTTGGGTTCACAAAAAGTTGCAAGAATTTAAAGGGAATAAGATGTATCAACAAACTGAAAGCAATTTAATCTGCAAATTGTGCTACAAACAATTCACCTAGAATTCTAGTGAGGTCAAATTTGGTTTTTTGGCACATTTTGGAGGAACAAATAGCTTATTTTATCATACCCCTGTTAAGTATGGCCAATCACAAGCACACACAAACAACAGGTGGCTCTCTTGGAGAGCAAGCTAAGATAGAAAAGACAAAAATTATGTACAGTAACACCCTAGGGACTGTACTACCATATAACTTATTACATTGCTCTCAATCTTCTCTGCATTCTATCATGCACCCTGATCTCCAACCATGTTATTCATATGTTCAGGAGCATTCAACCATGGGAAAACCAGACAGACTCAAAGACTTTTCTGTATTGTTCTCCCTACTAATAAGTGTCAGCAAAAAGACATGCATGCAGATTATCCAGATACCAACACTTGCTTTTCTTTTATTTCATTTGTGTATCTCTTAAAATGGATGTATATACATGTATACATTAAGTCTTAAGGCTTAGAGGAAGGACTGGAGCTCCTCATTTCATGTCTGTTATTACAGTACAGTATGTATAAACCTTACATGCAAGAAGCTTTTAGTACCAAAGTATTTGGACAGCAAATAAGCAAACAAGCAAGGAATCATTTGCAACTACAGTATTTCAAAAAAACTGTCATAAGACATTTGTTCTTAAGGTACAGGAGTAAAACACAAGCTGGGTATCACAGAAAATGTTGCCTGGAAAGATAGGAATTATAGAGGACGAGCATGTTGTGCGTGTTATACTTTTCTTCATGCAGCATTGATACAGTTAAAACACTGTTGCTGCCTCATGTTAAATTCTCTGCCTTATAATAATTTTACAGCTACCTACATTTTTAACTTCAACATGTGACAAGGAAGTAGGACAATAATGTGGCAAAAAAACAAAAGAGGAAAAAAAACAAAAAAACTAGTGCTATCGTAATATAAAACAGTACTGTTTTCATTTCGTAATATAAAATATATACCTACAGTAGATGAGAAAATATCAAGGTAGAAAGGCTCTGCATTTGTCAACTACTGTACATGCATTTTCCACACTTTCATCACTATAAAAACAAAACTTTAGTGCAGGTTCCATATCAATTTCTCTGCCTGCGCACATTAAATCATGTTCTAACACTCCCCAACTCACTTCATTGCCAACTTCAATTCATTTTATATATCTTTAAAAATTCATCTCGCATCTCATCCTCATATTTTTTAATCTGATATACTGTCAGATTAGATACATATTCTAATAAAATTAATTTAATTTTCAAGTTCTCAAGCTCAATGCACTACTGGGATGGATATCTGTTCTTGCACTTTACAGTTCAGTTTCAAATTCTTTAACACACATCACTAGAAGTTCGAATTCAGTTCCATGTACTGGCTATAAGTAGGTTTTGCAGGTTCCAACACTCTTGCTCTATAAATATATGGCACCTGAGGGAAGATGTCCAAGCACCCAACATCACACATGTTCTGTCTTGGACAAGTATTTGGTATGTGCAATGAAGACTTCTTAGGCTGTATACCAGTACAGTACCGTAATTCACAGCGGAATGTAAATGAATTTGGAATCAGCAACATCCCAAGATAATTAAGGTAATCAGATATAAGCACCCAATATATCTAGAATCACATAATTTATAACTAGTCATTGCTTTTCAATTTAACCCAGTTAGTCCAGTGACTTACTTTACTCAGGCTAACTCCTGAAGAAAATATTCATAACAAGAAAAACCTTTTGCCCAAGTTATTAGAAAAATTAACAAAGTAAACAGAGGAAACATAATGCAAATTTTGGAATAATATCACTGTGATGCAAGTATTACTTAACTGTTTACCTTCACTGATCAACAGATGAAATGTACACTTCACAATCAGCCTGTAGAATCTGGAAATCTCCAGTATTTCCAGCTTGCACCTTAGTTCGTGGTATACTATATCAACCTTAAAAATGCTTGATACTTACAAAGAAATTATGCCTACATATGCACATGGTAAAGAAAACGACTACACTTCAAACTGAGGAATCCATCTATATAGTCCAGAGATCTGAGAAATCGCAACAGTATACTGTATTGCACACAGCTGCAAGCCTGTGTTTATATACGAGCAGTACTGAATAGTACACATATTTTCAAACCTGCAAGTTTATGCAATGAATAGATTGCTGTTCAGAGTAAGTTACTAAATGAGGCAGCTTAAGCGAGTATCACACAGGCACTTTTTCCTGCGACATCGTGTCGTGCGACACCATTTTCGACGACATGTTGCGGGAAACGGGAGATTTCGGACGACGAGGTGTCCACGGAAACTATCGAAAACTGTCGGGGATTTCCTGCGACAGGGAGAAAGTCGTTGAAAGTCTATAGTGAATATTGTATGGAATATATTATTATGGCATATTATGATTTAAGTAGGGTTAGGTATCATTATTTGAATATATAAATTGTATTCCTAGATCTTATATATTATATACATCGAATTTAACTGTTAAATATGAGCATGGAACATTGATTTGATTTCGGGGTTTGTTTACACCTCTGCTTTCGCCTACCGCCTGGTCCAAACCTCTTTCCTCTTTCTTCTTCTTCCAAAGCAATTGTACATGCTCCAACAGCTAAAATTGCTCGGTTAATGGCGTCCATCCTTGGTGATTTCGCTTTTGTGACAGAGTGTTTTGGTTGTCCCGCCACCCGCGTGGTGTCGTCGGTCGTCGTTGTTGTCTTTCTTGATAATTTGCCGTTTGCTATTGTTTCCCGCGACATGTCGTCGAAAATGGTGTCGCAGGACACCCATAGATAGCTAAAAAGGTATATAGTTCTTACCCAAAACATCCTACTTAACAGGCCAGTGCAAAACTACTTTCTCTGTCCTTATAATTCTCACAAAATTATAATGACAATAGCATTAAAAAGGGGCTACTTAAATAATAACAGAAGTGTACATTTAATTTTCCAATTCTCTGAAATTCCCTCAACTTTGCAGTCTGTCTATGGGTTATACACAACAGGTCTTCTTTGCTGCACTTATTACTGTACAGTACACTAATCTCATTAAAATTTGAAAATCTGGTACTCTCAGAGCAGGAATCTTGCAAGAGAAAGTGAAAACCTGTTTCTATGATATCAGGCTCATATCCAAAATATATAATTGCAAGGAATTTACACAAAACATGTGAGACATTTCTGTGTACTATGAGTTATCTTAAATTTTCAGGATCAATATACTATAATAAGCAATAAATTTACATCTCTGCTCTTGAGTTTCGTTATAAAAAAAAAAAAATTATACAGTATTCAGTATTTTATAAATATATACAGTACAGCTGTATTTATATACATATATACTTCTTTTTTCAGACTTATATATAGGAATACTGTACTGCACTATACATGCACTAGCTGCTACAATATCTCACGTGAACCTGACTGAAAAAGTGGGCATGTGTTTTCCAAGAAGGCATTCATTTTGATATTAGTGGATATTTCTGTTGTGGAGGTCAAGGATCCGGTGGCCTGCAACATAGACTCTAGCAATATTGCGGTCATCACCCGTGTAGATAAATTTCTGAATTTTGTCTTCTATAGTGTCCTGTATGGGGATGGATATGGAGGTTTCAGTATAATCTTTTTTACAAAAATTTCTAGTCTTATTATATATGTTCCTTTCTTCAATGTAATATAGTACTGTACTGCATTTCCATATTCTATGGTTCGTAAGACTGCATCATGAAAGATACACCCAAATTCTGAAATAGCATTCTTAAAAAAAAAAGTCTTTGACTTGTAACCAACATCAAGGAAACTGCTGTGTAACTATGACTTAAAGTTTTAAATATGAAAATAGAAAAATATGAAATAAAAGTGATTACTAATCATATGAAGTGAAAAGCAAAAGAGAGAGGGATACATACAGTATACAGATATTAAAAAATTATATAGATAGATGGATGTGTTTCATTTGTCATAAAATTTACCAATGATTGCTGTTTGTTTACTCACCTTACTAAAGATATCAATTGCTGAACCTGGAGCTGTGACATCAATGAGGAGAGCATCAAATTCCTTGTCAATTTCAAAGTTGCCAATTCGATCCTCCATGTTCAACACTGCAAGATTTTATTGATAAAATTATTGTTAACAGTGTAATCTAGGAGTGTATGCATAATTAGTCTTTCAAACATTTGTCATGAGTTTCTGTAACACCATAAATGGCAACTACTGTATTTCATGTGTATTAGGAAGCAAATATATACTCCATCACTAAAGAATTAAACTAATCTTTACCAGAAACATTCTTAAAAACTGATGAGAAGACAGAAGATCAAAACTGTTACAAGAATTGCAATTTAAAAGAATCTAAGCACGTTTAAGTATTATGATCTCATACATTGATACATTGCTTAGAGGCAAGGTTTTGTTACCTATAGTACTCTATTTATTGACCCTCATTAATTCAAAACTGCTACTGTATTAACTAATTCCTACCATATTCCCAGGAGGAATTTTTACGAGATCTCTGGAAACTACCAGACAGACTTATGAAACATTCAATTGACTGTTGCCAGTTTCCTAGGTTATGCACCATACAAGAGGTTAACTAAGTCACTTTAGCTAACAAAATTTCATCCAACAACTTAAAAATCATTTGACCAAATATAATGTATTTCACCTTAGCTCTCCTAACTGGTTGACTCCTAGAGTCCTACCTTTAGCACCACCTAATGTAGCAAGCCTGAAAGCCTCCTTGTATGTCAATCTCTGATAGTCCTGGTCACGTTCCAAAGCCAGAACATTGGATACCTGTAGCGACTGTCGGATTGCATCAAGCATGGATGCACTGTACCCTCCTGAGCAGTCTGTTGATTGAAAATAAAATATTGAGGCAAGAGGTATTCTTTTCAACATATAAGGGAGCAATATCAAGGACATACTTCAGTCCTCTGTGTTCCAATTGAGTTTGCTATTACTGCAGTGCTCTACTCTGAATGTGTTCCCAACCCAAAACAATTATTGGCAATGAGATTAAATAATATGGTACTCTAAATAAAGTTGTATTGTCTTAACCTCATGGTCATTGAACATAATTACTGGCATCTGTAAAGGTACTGTAAATTGACACTATTCTGAATTTCCCTTAAATTCCCTCTATCTACATGCAGTCATCTGTTTTGAGTCATAAAATTATCATAAAAGGCATAAACAAATATGTCATCTGTACTTAAACAACTTTTTCTTGAGACAAGAGATATGCAAATGCACAGGAGTGAAAATTACATCCCACCCTGAAGTCAACATTAAAATGCTGCCACAATGCATTCAGTGTTATTGTATTCCATGCATTTCACAATTCCAAAATCTCAGCTACTTACCAGTGCCCAGTCCAACTTTGAGCCCATGACTGATGAGTCGGCGAACATCACAGAGACCAGAGCGGATGGAGAGGTTGGAGTTAGGGCAGTGAGATACCCCAACCCCTCTCTCCCTCAAAGTGTAGATTTCATCATCTCCCAGCCAGATACAGTGGGCCATCACAGACTGAGGAATAGCATAAATGTCAAGAGGCATGGACAACAGTTTAAACTAGGTGAGATGGAAATGTGCTACCTAAGAGGGACATGAGACTTGACAAGGAGGGATGGGAGAAGCAAAAACAATGTGTATAAGAGATAAGGTATCAGTGTGAAGGCAACTGGTGTTGGGTGTGAGGTGACTGAAAGGATGAAGCCTATTACATTGAGGTGATTTGAACACAAGAAAATACGAAGGTTTATGATGGTGAAATTGAGGGGCATGGTGTGAGAGACAGACCAACTGCCAGATGGATAAACAAAGTGGAAGAGTACATAAGCAATTACAAAAATATGTTTATAATGTAATACAGCTAACATAAATATAGATATATATTGTACTGGCCAATTTCTTATAAACTTATCTTTTATCTTATGATACAGCACTCATAATTACTAGAATCACCCTTACTTTTTCACTGAGAAGACGCATGCTGTCATAAACATCGGTGTAGGACTTGGCCCAGGGAAATAATTCCTTCACCCAGTTGCACTCTGGCTGTGTTTCACCGAGGTGGCTTTGTATGTGACATCCATATTTGGCTGCCAGCTGACCTAGGGAAGCTAGTTGGTCCTCAGGGCAAGTTGGGGCAAACCGAGGTGTAACAATGGGTTGGACCAGTGGGGACTATTAATGGGAAATGAAAAGGTTGTGGTTTTATGGTGAAACAACTATTTTTGTAATCTTAATTTCTCTATAAAGATAATGAGTTATTAACTGAAATCCTATGAAAAATTCATTCTAATAATTATTCATGACTTCGTATAATATTGATTCAGCTCTATACATAATCATCATCATCAATACCCCATTTCCCTTTTGTCAATGGGTGGGGAGGCTCTAGCAACAGTGCAGGACTCCCGACAGGCAGTGAAATGCATGGAATATACACAGAGAATAAATGCCTTTCATCATGAACTTTAATGAAAACACATGATTCCCAGTGTACATACTAGACTCACTACTATGATATGCAGCAGGTCAAACAGATATTAAAGTCACCTGAGACCAGAATTGATGACTATGTGACCACATTGTTAAAGTATCCTACAGGAATGTTTTGCTGCCACTATTCTGTTGATAATCAAATTTTTAAAAATGTAATGCAATCCCACCCTTAAGTTACCAGTACCTTATGTAAGCTAGGCAACCTTCACTCCAAATTTACCTTTTTTTTTCAATACCTGTTTGTTCAAGGGTTTAGATAGCTATGTGGCATACCTTGACACAAAAAATAATAAATGTTCCCATATGGTAAAGTGATAATATTTCTCATTTTTTAAATAATTTTCTCCACAAAGAAATGTATGCTAAAGTGCCCATCAAATCACTGCCTTAGAAAATATCCCCTATATGATACAGTGAGAATCTAATATTGCTGGCTTGGTACCTTACCTGTATGGTCTTGACATATCTGATAAACTCCTCTGTATCTCTGATTGATTCCTGGACACTGAGCTCACGGTAGTACTCAGGGCAGTTACGCATCATATTCACTTTCCCTATCAAAGCCCGTTGGCCTTTGTCATGTACCACATCTGCCAGGATTTTGGAACCTTCCAAGTGGATTGTACCAAAATATGCTGCTGTGGTGGTGCCATTTCTTAGTAACCGTTCCTGTGGATATATTGACTATGAATAACAACCAATACTGAGAAGTAAAGTATTAAAAACAAATGCATATAAATATATTCCATTCCAACAAAGCTGCTATGAAGAATATCTTTAAAAGGTTTGGTACTCACCACTACTTTACTGTAGACTTCCCTGGCAAAGAGAGTGTCAGAAAAGTTAGCCTCTGTGGGAAAGGTATAGGTCTGCAGCCATTCTAGCAATGGTAGATCCATTGCCACACCATTGTTGGGGAACTGTGAGGCATGGATGTGTGTGTCCACCAACCCAGGCATCATGAACTGCCTGGTGAAAGAGTACAGTTCCTTATTATATGAAGTGGGGTGGAGGAACAACTTTACATATTGTACAGTACATGAGTAAAAAAATTACAGCTTATAAATTATACATTATGTGTTGTGTTCTTGGGGCTAGCCTGTAATTAAAAAAAAAAAAAAACTAAGAAAAAGAAAGAATTGCAACAAGCAACCATGATTCAAGAGAAAATGAAATCCAAGCATTTCTGTGCATCTCCTAACATAATGGCAATAGAACAGTACTTCTATGCGTTGGGCTTATATAAGGTAATATAAATGTACGTTAGAAAATCTTACCCTGGGGTCATATAATGAATGTTTGAGTCAGTAAAGCCATATTCTGCCTTCAAGTGGTCTAGCTCTTCTATACTCTCCATGAACTCTATCTGTAAACATATGAAAATATACTTATCACTGTATGAACTCTATCCATATACAGTACTTACACTCAAAGATATAAATTCATATCCTTGTATTAACTCTATCAGGCAAGAAAAAAATTATTCAGTAGTGCATTAACCCAGGAAAAAAAAAACAATAATTACTACATGAATTACCATACATTTGTATATACTGTACATTTATGGAAAATTATCAAACTTTACTTTCCCTCTACTCCTGTTCCCCTTCCTCACCTTGGTATTGAGTACCCCCATGACCATTCCCGGCAATATGACAATGGGATTCTCCTCAGTGGAGTGCACAAATGCTCCCACAAACACCTCCATGTCTGATCGAGCTCTCTGGAGAAACGAAGATGGGTGTTGAATGAATTGCACAGAACTAGTTAAAGCCAACTAATGTGCTGCAATCCTGTCACTTCTTATATTCTTAAGCTCTTTGCAATCTTTATCAGTTTACATTATACAGTACACTGAAACTGTCCTTGTATACCAGGTTTTCACATTGTTATTGTTTAATAATGCATCAATGATTCATCTTAGAAAATAAAACCAGTTTGAAATTGTCATACACAAATCTCCTCCATAATAATATGGCTCCATTATCCAAAACTATTCTGCAGACTCACCAACTTTGACTGACAATTTTCCATAATCCTATAGATGGTGCTCTTACTGATGTTGGGGACCTCTGGGTTGAGTGAGAGGAATCTATTTCGTGTTTCTTCAATGGTGATGTCTTCCTTTTGTGACAATATGTCCATGATCATCTGCTCATGTTCGTCTGAAAGCTTCTTCTTACGGCCAGTGGAGGTTTTACGCTGGATGCGGTGTTCCTTTTTGAACACCTGTACCACAGATGATACAGTTGACTTAGCCAGGTGCATGAAATCAGCCACCTCTCGTATGGTGCGATTTTCATTGAAGAAGAGGCTGTGGAAAATTTGTTGCTCTTTACATTTAGTAAAACAAATAGGATAAGTAGATTTGCTGAGGGTTTAGCACTCCTCCTACAAGCCCCATTACCCCATTGTGTCTTTGGGTATCATTATGTAATTAATGAAAATGAGCCAGGTAGATAAGAGAAAGTTGAAAAAGACAAAAATTACCAGCAGGAGACATAAAAAGTAATCGCTCTCTACGCAGAAGTAAAGAAATCTAAAATATTGTAAACGATGAAGTGTTCCAGACAATGGATATTCAAGAATTTAAATCTCAGCTGGATAGTAATAGATAAGGAGATAGGACAGGACGAGCTTATCTCGTTTCCAATATGTCAAAACAAGGTGAATATACAAATGCAGACTTAAATCTGTCCCTGACAGTGTCCCCACCACAAAAAAATCTAACAAACCTCACCTGATAATCATCTCACGCTCAGCAATAGATAAGGAGCGTCTTTGACGGCTGATGTCCTTCTCTGAGTTCCCTGTCTCTATGGGTCCAGTCTCCTCCATAATGCTGACACTGGGCTCCAGGAGACTGTGATTTCCAGGCTGTTCTCCCGCTCCAACTTTCTGAACCAGGATAATGGGATGTAAGAATGTGTGTAGATGATAACCTGTATCTCAATAATGTACTGTATGTTTATGTCCTAAAACAAAAAATTTCTTAAACATTATACTGTAGAGTAGTGTACTTCACTATCTGTAGGGGTACACAGCCCTGGACAGGAAATTACTACCGTACCACCAAAGTGTCAGCAATGACTTAAAAGATATTTTGATGCCTGGATTGAGTTTTATTTTAATATCTACAGGTAGTGGATAAACTGAAATTCAAAATCTCAATATTACACAGATGTTCGTGTGTACACATACATAAAAAAAAATAACTTACTTTAGGTTTCATCTTCTTTTTGAATCCCCAGAAACGTTCTATAGGTTCTAAATAACGTTCAGGAGGGGGATCCATGCCTATCAATCCTTTCTGAAAGATACAATAAGGAGTAAGATATATACTAAACAGTCACAAACAAGAATAAGGACTGAATATCCTCTGAACCTGATTTGTCCCTGTATATCTGGTGAATTACAATAATATGTAGAAAATTGTACACATTCTATGCTTTATATATTGCAAAAGAGAAAAATTTGATCAAACATCATGATAAAAATTTTAATTTAGTGAATTGTTGTTGTTGTTGATGTTCTCCTGGGGCAGAATGGCCTCCTACCCTACAGACCCCCGGTACACTCTGGTCGCAGTGAAAAAACAAATTAAAATTAAGGAGGGGCTGGCCCTATATGCCTGGGCTACTGAAGCACATCCCAGGAAAATGAGACCAGAGCTTACTGGACCAGGGAGTTTGGGGGCCTCCGACCACCAGGGAGATTGTGGGGAAGGTCTTTGATTCCACAGCCAGTGCTGTGGGCTCAAGTCCATGTTACTACAAGATCAACAAGTGGGGCTGCACCTTCAGTGAGACCAGTCCTGAAGGGACCATAATGGGGGAGGGAGTATAGACTGCTGCATACAAAGGGATAATGCACCCCCGTGTGCTGGCGGTTTATACAGCAGTAAGAGAAAAAAAAAAAAAAATAAATAAAATAAAAAATAAAAAAGGAGCCTCCGGTTGCAGTACACCTCGTGGATTTTTAATCCATGTGGGCAGATCTCGTCAAATCCACTAGAAAGTGACCAGATCCTACAAAAATCTTTCTTCTAGCCCTGTGGAGGATGGTTAGTATTCACAAGGAATAAAGTCAGCCCCCTTGGGCAAAAATTCAGATAGTTTTGTGCTATACTTAATTGGATATCTTAACAGCATTCATTACAGTACTTTTAGGAAGCACAACTCTAGTTTAAGATTACCAGGAAAAAGGTTAATATATTAGTAAGTATATGGTAAACAATGAACTGCATTTATTATACTGTACTGGTATATTACAAAATAAAATGTCACAGTGTAGTAGTCAGAGGAGCTAAAATATATATGTGGCTTTGATCATATCTGGACTATTATTCCCTAATCATTCAAAGAAATTCACTCCTATGGGAATCAGTCATATGCAGAACTGTTCAAGTATACAGAGTAGAAATCAACTACAATATGAATCTATTTGTTATGGTTCAAATAATACAATCAGCAAACCATTGCGTCTTTAACACTCCACAAATGAAATAACATTCCTCTTCTCACTGGTTCAGATTTAGGCCTCATAAATTGGTACAACTGTGCTTAAGCTATTTCTAATCATATAACCTAACTCCTATAATGTTTGCCTAAATAATGTATTTCTGATATTGAAGTATTACCTAAATGAAGTATTTCTAAATGAAGTATAGCTGATCACTTTACCTTTCTCTACTGCCTACTACTGTATATAACTGTCACAAGATGGGTCTAAATCTATCTCTTTCCCTCGTCTAACCTCACCTTACCTTGCCTCTCTCCAGTGTCCGATATATCGTAGTCTTTGAAATGTGTCCAAACTCAGGAAATTGCTGTAGGAAGCGGGTACGGATCTCATCCACTGATATATTGTCCCTCTCTTGCGACATCTCAAACAACTGGAATTCCTGTGCTGTGGTGAGACGGCGCTTGCGGCCTGTGGCAGTTTTTTTATGAATGCGATGCTCCTTCTTAAACACCTGCACCACTGACATCACTGTCGACTGAGGTAAACCCATGTATCGTGCCACCTGAGATAATGGAGGGTACTATGAGAAAAGGAAACTATATCTTATAATACCTTGAAAAAACACAGGTAAATAAACACAAATATAAAAAAGCAATACCTGTAACTCCCTTACCACTACTCACTGAAGGTTAGCTATACTACAAATGTACCAGTAAGACAAATATTTTTGTACTGTACAGTATTGACATAGTTGGCACTTCGACTAACTCTGGTGATAACATATTACACCTGTTAAAGTATAATTCTTCATCATGGCAATAAACAGATACCATATATACCCAGTTCATTATTCAGTTTGTATTATTATTTGCATTTTTTACAGGTCACTTTTGCATACAGAGCTCTGCCATACATCTCCTGCAAAACTAAATCTAGTACGTCTTTGAGTTTTTTATTCATATCTTTATTGGCTACTTCATACTGAAAGATAAGGCATGACTCTCGCAATACAGTAACTCCCTATTTCTCGGGCATTTTAACTAAAATTAATATTAAGGTACAATACTTGTATATCAATGGTGTATGGTGAAATATAGTTGAAGCTATTATTATAACGAGTTTCTGAATAAAGTTGATAGGAGATCCCAAACAGTGGACCAATTAACTGATCTGAAATAAATTTTATTTTAAAAGAACTCACAATTCAAGAGAAATCAAATCCTTAGATATCTCACACCCACCTCCCTAGATGTTTTTTTCTCATTGAATACAAGATCGATGATCATCTCTCGGTGTGATGGAGAAAGTCTTCTTCGTTGAACTTTAACCTTTTTCTCCACAACTCCTTCCTTAACTTCTGGGGCAGAGGGTGAATGGAAAAACTTAGCTGGGGCACCACTAGAGCAGGTTGGAGCTGGAGCTGGGCCGGGCTGCTCCACAACTGCCACAACCTCTGCTGGAGTTGGGGCAGATGGTGGGGCAGAAACCTGTGGTGGCTCTAATGATGTGGCCTCTTGAGCTGCTGGGGGAGGGGGTGGAGCAGCTTCCACTAATGTTGGAGGGTCTGGAGGCTGTCAGAAAGTAGAGAAGCTATTTTTTGTAGTAACTCTGGGAACGAGCATTGCCATGTCTTCTAAGTCAACAGAAACTTTATTGTTTGGCAAGTGTCCAAAGTCACCTATTTTGCTGGCATAAGCAATATCATTACATTGAAATGGCAGTTGAAAGGGTGTCTGATAACATCTGATATACAAAGCTATACAATACCTTGTTCAGTACAGTAGCTATACAGTATAGATATTATAGATATAGTACAGTACAGTATTGTATTAGACGAGTTTGATAGCTCTGGCTCTCATATCTCACCCCTGGCTGCTGATCCTGTGTCTGGGGTGGTGGAGGGGGAGGTTCTGGCAGACCATTGAAGTCATCATGAGGGACAGCATTAGCCATGGTGGTAATATCCTGAGACATAGTTGGGGGCACTGCATTGGCCACTCCTGCAGCCCCGAGGGTACCAAGATCACTGGTGGGAACTGGGTTGGCTACAGGATTGCCAACCACAGGAGCAGTTGGTGAACCAGGCCCAGCAATCCAGAATGGTGTAAAAGCTTGGGAAGTTGGAGGTTCACCACCAGACGACATCTTGTCCCTGAAGCAAGAGTAGAATAATAATATAAATGGTACTTTATCAATAATAGACAAAATGAATGAAATGGGGAAGAAAGAAGACTGTGCATGTCCAAAAAGACCTTATACCACAAAGGAGACAGAGAAAAGGGACAGCAAGCATAAAGGAAAAAGAAGGCAAGGAGGGATTGCTGAAGAGAACAGAATTGGCTCAGGTCCGAAGGTGATCCCAAACCCTTTAAGTAATGCCCCACATATTTGTAGGCAATAACCCCTTACTGGGAAATGCAATATAATCTATGGAAGTTAAACCTGGTAACCTTTATGTTTCAATCCCTAGTATTCGTGATCATCAATGGCTTACTAAGATAAGTAAGTAGGCCTATTAATGTGGTTTCCAACCTTTTTTACCTCATTATCCCTTTACCAACCACATTCTCATCAGTGGACCCCTACAACAAGTATTAAACTTGCAAAAAAAGCAATGTACAGTAGGAAAGGTATAATAGTGACAGAAGAGAGTAATAATCTTTGTGGGGAAGAGAACCTGTAGTAATCAGTTATAGAGGAAGAGTTTATAAGATGAAAGTCTTTTGATTCCACCCTGTCCAAGAGTGTTATGAGGGCTCAGCCACCCCCACATATTAGGTTGTATACTACTCCAAACAGGGGCAAGTTAGACCATGAAGGAAAACCCAGGTGACTGATGGAGTAATGTTATATCACTAAAGAGGAATGAAAGTGAGAATGTAATTCTATTTTTGATATATATGATGTGGCTTAATCAGAATCACAGGTAGTGCCTGCGACTGTGCATACTTTGCGTTTTGGAAAATCATCTATTTTAACAATATCCATGGCAGCATAAGCTAGCCTACATGTGCTGCATAGTACACAGAGGACTATTACTGCAAAAACACTGTCACCTATTATAATCTAAAAAAATCATCAGGAAAAAAATATTTACGGTAAAAGGTACTGTGGTGTCAAAAGCGAAGAAGAGACGCGGCACTCTAAAGAAAACACTTTTCACTTGGATTGGACAAGTTTTGCTACGGTTCGTACGGTGTGAGTGTGTATGTGTATATGTGTGTGGGGGGGAAGCCAGCGGCCCCACGCCACCCCTAAGGCCACCTTTATGCCACACCCACCAATACCGACATCTAACTCCCCGTAATATACGCACAGTTCAGCACAAAAGTTTTAATCCTTATGTGGATACAACTGGCATACAAAGGTGAATGCGGAAAATATCAACAATTAAGATATGGATAAGTGACAATGGTAAAATGAGCACATCATTGTGTCGAGGACTTGATCACCGTCCTCTCGTAGCGTTGCCAGTTGTCCCAAGGATATGTGTGTTCAGCAAGTGACAGACGACCGTGGCTTGGACTTCATCTTCATCATCAATACAACATACATGCACGCCAAGGTAAACCATAATGCAAGGTTATACATATGAAATATAATTTTATACTTATCTATTGCTATCGAACTGGGTATAACTGTAGGTTTTCTACTGTATCTATTATCATAAACTTTCATCTTCCAATTGATTTCCCCTCAGTTAATACCATTCACATTAAGTAAATCATAAAAAAAAATTCCATTACAATAATAACAAAATAACAAATTCCTGTTCATAGTAGATAAAAAAAGACAGGAAATAATTACCTTATAAAGTAAGCCACAGCAATATTGCTGCTCTATAATTAAATTGTGGCTTACATGAAATAAATCTCATACAAGTTGTGGTTTCTTACATAACCTTAAGTCACGGGAAAGGATTAAGATGCAGCGTCCGCCAGTATCTCGCGCCGAATATTTGGGTGGTCCTCTAGTCCTACTACCACCCGGACCAATACCTCCTTCATCCCCTCCTCACACACACACACATACATACACGCACACGGCCACACATACACCAAAACGTACACGGAATCTACCTACGGCTTATCTTGTATTTCCCGCGTTTTCAGTAATTGGTAAAACGCGACGAAATGCAGTGACAAGTTTTGAGCAGCTTTGAATGAAAACTTGCGAGAAGAGTGGAAGAGGCGGGCGATTTTCAGTTTCCACCAATACGCACACGCACACGTAAAATCCGTTCATTTCGTACAGACGCAAGCTAGATCGAAACAAAGGGAACGGAGGGACTAGAAATTAACAAGCAGACACGGAAATCGTTAAGAGAAGGCACACCATTTCTATAAACTTGAATAAAATGTTTGGTTAAGATATTTGTTAAGGCTGTCCGAAAGTAAGAAAGTTGACGGGAAGGGAGAATAAGCTACAACCATCAGCAATCTTTTCAAGGCTTCGGACGGCAGCCATATTGGATCGGCCGTCGTCCCGACTGAAGCTCACAGACACTGGGACGATAGGAATTGAGAACGACAGATGAAGAAAAATTCAAATTATACACATTCTCTCTCATATCATGCAGAGATTCTGACTTCTATAGGACCACTGGCGATCATATTTGTTTAAAAGAGCTGAAACTCACCGAATTAAATGATATATAGAGAAGAATGGGAAGAAATATGAACAGGGTTAAACCCGGCCCGCGCTGATCACTACGTCCTTTTGCTTTTCACTTATTTTTCACTATAATATGTAACATTCGTATTGATACAGCGGAGGCGGACACACGTGGTGCAAGTGTGCCTGGCTACTCACGGTGGAGGGACGACGGAGGGATGTGTACAGCAGGAGACTGGAGGAGTGGAGAAGAGAAGAGAGAAGACACTGAGAGGGAACACACACATACACTTGCTGCTACCTCAACCTACCTCACAGTCTCTCTCCTTCCCCCTCCCACCTCCCCTTCTCTCTCGTGTCCTTCCTTCTCTCTCCCTCCCCCGCCCGGGATAGTTATGTCTATATTTCAAGGTTATGGGGTCAATGCTTGGTAGTACACGCAATAATTCAGATTTTGAAGGGTGTGCGACTCTGGGTGAAGGTATTTCTTATAAGGACGTATACAAAATAGTATATTGTGATAATTTTGTCCCCGGGAGACCACGCCTTCTGTATATACTCCAGCATCTTGACCACGCCCACTCTCACATCTTAATTACTTTTTTTCTGCGATTTACTCATAATCGTGTCTTATTCGTCACCATGATTCTTACCCAATATGTAATATACCCTTATCTTAACAATACTGATCAGCTGTCATATTAGGTTTCTTCCCTCTGGAGTTGAAGTATCCATCTCAAAATCACCATATTTTGATCAGCCCATATCACCTTACGCCCACACCTTGTTTCTTATTGACCCCACCCTCTTTTCACCACACTCAGACCAATTAACCTTTACTGTTCAAACATTCACATCCATTCTCAATAAGCTAAACAGCACCAGCGAACCCAAAGAGCACTTACTGTATACCATGTGAATTACGCCTACATCTTTTTAATTATACTTGCTCCCACCCCATATTTTTAAAAACTCCACGAGTGTTAATGCAATTTACCTAGCCTACTCTACAGTACACCATTTGTTAACAACACCCTGACAATGTTAACTATAGAGTTGACATAGTGTACAGCCATGGCTGATAGTGGTGGACCAGCTCCAAGGGCAAGGAGTGTTGGAGAGCAACTGAACAGAGTTCGAACAAGTGAATTAAATCCAAACCATTCTCAACGTTGAGAGAGGTTTATTAGAAGACTCGCTTTTTCGAACTCTGTTCAGTTGCTCTCCAACACTCCTTGGACCCTGGTCCACCACTATCAGCCATGGCTGTACGGTACCTCATTTAATCACAGCCACACCATCATGAGGTCTTGCCAGAGTATTAGGAAGTTCTTTAAGAGGTTAATAGCCTAACCCATCCTAGAGAACAGCAGACCCAGCTGTCAAATAATTGTATAATGGTTCAAACAAGTGTTTGAACACAATAAGCCTCAGCCAAGGAACTGATAATCTACGGTCAGATTCGTCCATATTTCATTCTAATTCTTAACAAGATAAATTAAGTTAAGGTTTATTGCAAAAAGATTAAAACTTAATTGATCCGGATTTCTCCACATATATCACTTGTTGCCAGTTTCAATAATGGTAATAATTAAATTTCGTTAAAAAACACACATATTTTTGCGTAATCTTTCTAACAAACATACAGGACACACAAATTGGACCAAAAACAACCTTGGCGGATGTTTAACAATAACAAGATCTGCCAACTTCCATTCCTAGCCCTATGCATGGTTATTATATGATCGAGTTTCAAACCTTCAACACTATTATTAGGGCTGGGGCGAGCAGTCCGATTTTTTTCATAACAGGTTACTTTATTCTCGTATAGTTCCGACCGACCTCAGTAAGGACATTAGACAACTCTATTAGAAAATAATCAAATAAATTTACTAGACTAATAGGTTATCCAGTAGGCTAGGCTATCCAACAAGTAGTAAGGATTCTCGATCTATGGGTATGTTATGGTTATATGGCTGTTTTTACTTTACTTGATAGGAATTACAGTACTTCTATCAGGAGGGTAAAAACCAGTTGAAAAAACTTCTCCCTTTTGTTGTATGCCTTTACAACAATAAACTTTTCAATTCCCTTCAAAACAGTCAGCGATACACATACGGCCTTATTAGCCAACGCCACTGCTGGCTACCTCATTAAAATTAAGTTAGATTAGAGATTGACACCCCCCTGCAATAATATCAACAAAAAGAATGTAATTTAATTTTGCGTTACCGTAATATTTTGGTCAGATAATATCGAAATAACAAACGTTATAATTAGACCGAGACCGCATGAAACCGAAAGTGTTGATGCCTTGATGGGCCGCATCAGCTGGAGTTGTGGCTGTCACGTTGTACCGACATAATCATTCCAGTCCATTATTCTTAATAATGTTCAGGCGGAAACTAACAGCTTTAGAATATATGAACCCCGACAGCTTCAACGTAAACGGTAAGGCAGATAAGTTCTGGTCATAGTGGAAGACAGAAGCCTGGATTAGAGTAATGCTCGTCATTGCTGATTTGGGGAGTCTGCTTTGTATCGGCACACCTTGGTGTCATATATGGCTTTTTTTTCTGTTTTGTTCCACACTTCTTAAGTCTTATCCTAAATTTTCCTTCGGTATTATTACAGAATAACTGGGTTTTTGGCTAGGATCGCGCAGTGTTACCACATCCGGCTAGGTCCTGGGAATTTGCCCCAGACACTTTATGATAGTTTACACCGGTTATATCCCGGTAGTTTGCCCAGGTTAGGTCCCGGTAGTTTGCCCAGGTTAGGTCCCGGTAGTCTGATGTTGTCTAGGTTAGGTTAGGTTAGGTCAGGTCAGGTGAGGTCAGACTAATTTCCAAATTATGTTTGTAAAACGGGGCATCTCCGAAAGAAACACCATAGAATAAAAGTGTTTTAGAATGGTCCAAAATAGTGGGTAATGATACTAAAATACACAATATAGTGAACCCAGTTCTTCTGTAAATTTACCTTTCCTTCCACTCCAAAATTTATATATTTTTGCCATTGCCTCCAATTTTCAATTTTATTTTCTTCATATGGCTGCTGCACTCTTGAATACAGTATTTTGTATTCCTCTTTTCACTATAGGCAGGGCACCATAACAATTTATGTTCACATAAAGCACTGCTTGTATCTTTCATTAAATGTAACCCCAGTAGGGGTATTGTCTGCAAAGATGTAGGCAAAACTTTAAGGATTTGGCCATCTTTTCAGACCAAAGCCTTTCCTCTCTTCAACTGTCCCTACTTAACTTCTGTCTTTGTGGGTCATGCAAGGAAACTGTAAGTTCAAGTAATGGACCTTCCACCAAGGTTAAATGAGGGGATTTCCATAGTGGGTTCAGGGGTAAAGGTACAGAAGTGGACCTTACTGTATAATAGATATTTTACTGTCATTACCCACTATTTTGGACCATTTTAAGACACTTTTCTTCTATGGTTTTTCTTCCTCAAATGCTCCGTTTTCGAGATATGCCCCATTCCCAATACCCATAGAAACATGGGGGGCCCGATGGGAATCGGGGGTTGACGGGTGGGGGAAACACGCATTTTACTATTGTTCTGCCTTTATAATACACTTCCTACCTTAACTAAAGTCGTATATAGTGATATTGTAGTATTATAGTAACAATATGATATCAAGTGAGTTCCCCTAATGTGTCGAGCTCCAAGCGACCCTTCGGGTCGCTTTCCACTCCTTTTTTGCGTGCCGGAGCTCCGGCCTACGGCCTTCGCTCCTGAATTGCCCATAAAATAATCTTGTATATGTCCGGACCAAGGGAATGGCAAATCCGTCGTTGGCGTGGGATACAGTTTTTGTATACGTATTTCATGTTTCCCCCACCCGTTTAACCCCCGATTCCCATCGGGCCCCCCATGTTTCTATGGGTATTGGGAATGGGGCATATCTCGAAAACGGGGCATTTGAGGAAGAAAAACCACAGAAGAAAAGTGTCTTAGAATGGTCCAAAATAGTGGGTAATGACAGTAAAATATCTATTATACAGTAAGGTCCACTTCTGTACTAAAACCGGTTCAGGTACTTATCGGTGAATCTGAGAATTTTTTGGAGAGTGATCCTAGTTCACTGGTTATTCTGTCCCTCTGTTAATTTCTTATTTAGTAATTCTACTCCTGGCCCTGGATCCTCCGTGCTCTTGAAATAAAGAATTGATGATGAATAATAGCCTTGCCTAAGGATGAAATGTAATCTCTTTTAATTTTAAACAGATGAGAGGAATCTCCGAGACCTCATTGTGTGGCTGGAGGACCAGAAAATCCGGCATTACAAGATTGAAGACCGGGGTGATCTCAAGGCCATTGATTCCAATGACTGGCCCACTGCGTACAAGCAGTACCTGGGAGCTCTTAATTGTCCTATCAACCCAAATGATCGACCTGCAGTGGTTGACTGGCTGCTAGGGCTGTCAGTCCGCTTTGAGTATGGAGATAATGGTAAGGCATGCGAGTATACCCTTGTCCAGACATGGAATGCTATATTAATGGGGAAGTATTTTTCATATATTTATATTACAACAATATTTCATTACTCAAAATGCAATTGTTTTTGCAGTTTGCATGTGTAACATGATGATTCTCTGTCTGATTTGAGATTTTTATGCTCAAGTATAAAACTAACACACTCCTAAATATAATTTATTAACATTACAACTTCCTTCCTGAGGACTGGAATATAATCCCTACATAGCACCACCCTTTTGGGAATGGTTCTAAAACTGTTAAGAATGACTTTACACATCAATATGTTTTATCCTTCTATTTGGATGTAAGATCCAAGATTTCATCCTGTACAGTCTCTAAATAATTGTGTTGTTACAGCGGAGAAGTACAAAAGTGAAACCGCAGAAAACGTGACCAACCGACGGCAGTCTGCACCAAAAGTAGTTAACACGAACCCACTGGATGCCCTGGACTTTCAGAGTTCAGAGTTCAGAGGTCAGTGTTAGTACATGTACTGCTTTTTTTTTTTTTTTTGTAGTATAACTATCTCCTATACAAACTATGATATATTAGGCAATACATTATAAGAATAACTTGTGAGCTACTTATATTGGTATTGAAATTTGACAGATGGGGTGAATCGATTGGCAAAGCAACTCAACATCACCCCCCACCCAGACCATCTGATCACTCTCAAGGCTGCCAGCAAACTCATTCGCACGCGACTTTCTCCTGAGGCTCTCCAAAAACCAGGGGATGTGGTTCATCAGGTGAGTGAGTATCAAAGGCCACTATCTGAAGATTTTCATATAATTATTTTATGTTAACACTTTCATTCCTGTAAATCTTCAGACTTCTCATATTGCAGCTTTCATTGTATTATGCTCTGATATATTTTGTTAGTTTATTCTGATTGTATTATATTCTTGTCCTTTCTCACTAGGGCAAACCATACCCAATCTTTGAATCTGACCTGGGCTTTGAAACTGGTGATTATGTACTCAACAATGCTGGGAAGGCCTTGAGGCTCATGTACATCCACGACTTGCGGGAGCTGCAGACCAAGATTAACGAGTGCATTGTAGCTGTACAGACCATCACTGCCAATCCAAAGACAGATACCAAGCTGGGCAAGGTTGGACGTTAAGCTATGTACACAGTTGTGGAGATACTTCACATAACCTTGTGTAAACATGGATATCACTGAAAAAGGTGGAATTTAACTTAACACTATGTGGAGCATTTCCTCATTCTGTATTTTTAATGTTTTCTGTGTAGTTGGTTCAAATTCCAACTCCTTTAGTGGTTTTCATTCCTCACCAGAGTTAAATACAGTGACCCTGACTGGTACTCTAGACCCTGGCCATACTTGATTCTAATAACTCTCAGAGAAGTGGAGTTCAGGAAGTTTTTGTACTTCCTCATCCAGGTAGCCTCCAGAAATATCAACACATTTCACAAGTCAAACAAACCAATTGATTCTACGGCAGTTATTGAGCTGGCTTCTGGAGACAGCCAATTGTTATGTTGATTTTCCTGTATGTTATAAACAAAAATAGTGAACCTTTAACTGTTAGAGCACTGCATGGCAAATGAACAACTTTAAACTAATAATTAATTTGTTTGTGAAGAATGGGAGAATCTGTTACCTTCTCAAATATATAATAGTTATATTTGTCAATTCAATGGTATGTCTTGAACCTCTCTCACCTAAATATAGTCAATTCAGCCTGAAGTTAGACCACAGGCAAATTATACCACAGTAAGTCAGGACAAAGGGCCATGTGCAGAAAAGTTAAAAGATAGTGCAGTGGCTCCATAGACACCATATAAAGCCACCTTACATACCATGGCAATTCCTGCACAAGACCTGTATCTTTTTATAGTATCAAAGAAAAAACCCAGCTCACTCATGCCTTGTATCAAACTTCAGAATGGGAAGAAATAGCTTGGTGTTCTATCTAATGTAAAGAAACTAGATTTCTGGAGAAGTCAATAAGATACAGACTTGATTTAATGGGACTGTTACAAACACATTGAGAAAATTTGGTAGGTGATGAGAAACACAAGCAAGACGCATTAATATATTCCTTAGAGTGTTCAGTTCCTCTGAAGTACTGTGTTGGTAAAACCAGTCTGAAATATACATATATGTCATGCTTCCATTCCTCTCCCGACCTGCTCCTTACCTTATATAAATGTTAGCACACTTGATGCCTGCCAGGTACAACCACATACCTTGAATTTTAATTTTTACTGAGGTTTTGCAGCTTCCGTTTTCTTAGCAAATCACTCCAAATGTACCATTGAATTAACAAAGTCACCACAGCAACAAAACCTCTTATTCTGGAGGGTTTTATAGTACAGCTATATTTTGTGCACCAACATCCTGCAAAATGGCATTACTTTGATGTATGTATGATGTGTGCTGTTACCTTGTGATACTAAAGCTCAAAATTCTGTTGTTATGGGACTGATTGTATTACTGCAGAACATTATTCCACATTGTTTGGGGACATGAACAAAGAAAACTATGATTATAGTTTGCATGTGTGTAACTGTATGCATTATAATACAGTAATCTTTGATGCACTTGGTCATTAATTGTGTCTTGACAGTAACAGTTGAATGTTCTTTTGGAATTCAAGAATGCATATCTGTTTGCAAGTGTAAAAGTGCATGTAAACAATATTCCTGTGAAATTAAAAGCAATAGAAAATTTACAGTTATTTATCCAAATATTTACATAAATTACAATTAATTAAACATACTGTACAATAATATATACTGTAATCAAGATATATCCTGACATTTAATATCTGAGATAATAAAAACAGCTAATATTTTATAATATCTATTGATTAGAAACTTCTGTAATTTTTTGGTGTTTCTTATCAAACGGAGGCAGCCGAAACAATCTTGTAATGCCCACTCCTCCCAAAGCTGAAATATTAATGCATAAATTTGTTTCATGTGTGAAAACAATACTGTAGAGTAATACAAACTTGTAATCAAAAAGCTTTACACTGTACTTTGAAATCACACTCAGTTAAGTTGGATCATGAATAATTTGGATCTTAGTGAAATTTTATAGTAGGCTACCCTATGGCCTACTAACCTACCGGTATATCTAGATTATAATGAATGAAGACTGCAGATATATGTAGTACAGTATAGTGAAACATTATTTGGCATTTTACATTTCATTTCATATCTAACTCGTCCTACATGCTCTAGTCAGTAAACCGATAGCTATGGCATGTATGTAAGAGACAAGTGAAGAGGATGGTGAGTGAGAGTAAAAGGAGAGTGGATGAGGAGTTTGGCTTGAAACTGAGTGAAAAGTTTAAAGAAAACAAGAAATTATTCTGGAAGGAGGTTAAAAGAGAAAGAGGAGAAGGAAAGTCTGGTAGCGTGAGAATGAAGAGAGAAGATGGAGTTACTGTGAGTGGAAGGGAGGAAGTGAAAGAAGTGTGGAAGAGGCATTTTGATGGTCTGATGAATGGGGGGACGGGAGGGGAGGTGGTGGTGACATGCATGGGGATGGAGGCAGGTGGTAGACGACAGGGTGTACAGGGAGATTTAGGAAGAGAAGAGGTTAGGAAAACAATAGGAAAGTTGAAGATGGGAAAGGCACCGGGGGTGGATGGGATAACTGCTGAAATGTTAAAGTGTGGGGGGGAGGTAGTGGTGGAGTGGATGTTGCTTATATGCACATTGGCTTGGAGGCAGGGAGAGGTGCCAGAGGATTGGAGGAGAGCCATAATTGTACCTTTGTATAAGGGGAAGGGAAGTAAGGAGGATTGTGGTAGCTATAGGGGAATAAGCCTCCTTAGTGTACCGGGGAAGGTGTATGGGAAGGTTCTTACTGAGAGACTGGTTGATGTAACAGGGAATAAAGTTAGTGAGGAGCAGGGAGGGTTCAGAAAGGGTAGAGGATGTGTGGACCAGATATTTGCATTAAAATCAATAGTGGAGAAATATATTGGGAAGGGTAAGAAGTTGTATGCTGCCTTCATGGACTTGGAGAAGGCATACGATAGGGTTGATAGGAAAGCTATGTCAGAGGTGTTGAGAATTTATGGTGTTGGGGAGTCTTTGCTGAAGGGCATTGAGGCCTTCTATGCAGGTGAAAAAGCATGTGTACGGGTAGAGGGTGATCTAAGCGAGAGTTTTAATATTGGTGTAGGGCTGAGACAGGGATGTGTTATGTCACCGTGGCTGTTCAATATATATATGGATGGTTGTATGAGAGAGATTAAAGCCAAAGTGAATGGTCTGGGGGTGAAGCTGAGGCTGAATGAAGCAAATTGGTCCTTGGCAGCAAGTTTATTTGTGGATGACACTGTGTTGATGGCTGAGAGTGAAAGGGAGTTACAGAGAGTGGTGGACGAATTTCAGTCTGTGTAAATGAAGGAAACTGAAGGTGAATGTTGGCAAAAGTAAAGTGATGGTGTTTGAGAGAGCAGAAACTGAAGTGATTGACTTTGCTACACCTTACAGAGTGGGAGTACCAACTGGGACGAAGTGTGAGATAACTCTGAGGGGTGAGAAGATGGAGGAAGTGAAGGAGTTTAAGTACCTGGGTACAATTATGTGTAAACATGGGAGTATGGAAGGAGAAATTAGGGAGAGAGCAATGAGGGGTAGACAGGTCATAGGATTACTGGGGAGGATTATGAAGGGTAGAAGTGTGAGTATGGAAGTGAAAATGGGACTACGAAACAGTATAATCCTGCCAACACTGACATATGTGTCGGAGACATGGACATGGAGTAGGGCTCATCAGTCTAGAATAGGTGCTGTGGAGATGAGTTACTTGAGAGGAGCATGTGGACTTACAAGGTGGGATGGAGAAAGTAATGAGAGTGTATATGAGAGGTGTGGTATGAGTGAGAAGGCAATTGGTATTGAATGTGGAGTGGTTGAGAGAGTGAAGCGTGATACATTGAGATTGTTTGGACATGTAGAGAGAATGCAAGGTGAGGAGTTTGTAAAGAAGGTGTTTGGAAGTGAAGTTGTGGGACCTGGTGTGAGAGGCAGACCTCCGGTTAGATGGCAGAACAGAGTGGAAGAGTATGTAAAGGAGAGAAACATGAGGGGTAGAGGAGGGCTTGACCAAATAAGGAGGGAGTGTTGGAACAGGGAGAACTGGAGGCACTTCTGCCGTGGCCACCCCCTTGAGGGGAGTTCCCGGAGGGAACGAGGCGTCAGAGCTATAGATAGATAGATGGCATTGTTGCCATATCTTTCCAATACTGGTCAGAGAATAGTGAATGGAACATAAGTTTTGTTATATATTCTTTCTTATTACATTTTGAGGGGTTCCCTTTTTTCATCTTTGAGTTTCCTACATTTCATCTGTACCAGTACTTACCACCAGCAAAAAGATACGTGAAGAGCCTGCCTCTGGTATTTGTGTTACGTGAGCCTTGGTATGCCACATAGAATGAAGCTCCCATTAAGCCACCACCTCCCACAAGCCGGCACCCCAGGCAATCGGACGAGTCTCTTGCCATTATCTCGCCTCCAGCCTCTGCATTCACAGACATCTGAGGCACAAGCCAGATTTTGGTCAGCTAAAAAAATCCATTGGACTGATTATACTAACAGATCTATTCTAACTTGTGATATAAGCCATATAAGATTACCAATGATAAATAGAAGTGGAAACTTGAGACTAAACTATAATGATATATATATTTGTTAATGAACCACAAAGGGAATGGTCAAAGTTTCCTATGATAAATGTGGCAGTACTGAAGAGGTTCATGTGATAGAGAGTATTTGCTAAATTGTAAAGTACCAAAATTATATGACCAGAAAATTTGCATTAGTGTTAAACAGAAGGGGATGCTCAACTCTTGTTTACCTCTGAAATCTTTATTGAATGTTTATATTAAAATGTGCTTCTAGGATTCCTCTATTGCCAAATAATATCTTTCTCCAGTTCCAATTTAGTACCGGATATACAGCTTGCAAAAATTGGAGTGCCATTTGTGCTATGCTGCTTGTTCATTCAGTGCCTCATGTGTTTTATGGTATATTGACTCTATTGAATAGCCCATAGAAGAAAGGACAAGGCCACCATGTCCACAGTCAGACCTTACCTAACCTAACCTAGACCACAGCAGACTACCGGGACCTAACCTGGGTAAACTACCAGGAAATAACCATGGTAAAGTACAAGAAATGACCAGGGCAAAATACGGTATTTATTGAAAGAATTACCGTTTTGTAGCAGTGTTGCCAGATCCGGCTGGGTCCCAGTATTTTACCCCTGTCATTTATTGTACTTTATCACGATTATTTCCCGGTAGTTTGCCCAGTTTAGGTCCCGGTAGTCTGATGCGGTCTAGGTTAGGTTAGGTCAGGTCAGGTAAGGTCAGGCTAATTTCAAAATGCCCTATCTTGGAAATACCCAAAATACTAGGACCTAGCCAGATCTGGCAACACTGCTACAAAACGGTAATTCTTTCAATAAATACCGGAATCACTCTCTATAGAGGGGCCCACAATGAAGCCTATCAAAGTATATGACCGAGATGAGAAAATCACAAAAACAAGTGAGAAAAACTTTACTCTGTCGATATTACTCTTAATTGCCTGAAAGCCAAAACTTACCTATTGTGTAAGATGTATGATAGCCTTAAATTTTTACATAAATAAATGTATATCATAACCTACGTTTTAGTGTATCCTATCAGGCTGGTGAAACCCCAGTCAGTCCCAGTGGGCAAATTGGAATGAGAATGTAAACAAACTTGTGACGCACGTTGACGCTTGTTTGTTTCTATGGCAGCGAGCAACTACTACACTAAAATACATTAAATAATAAAGGATACTTGAATATTGAGATGAAGCATAGATATGGCACTTTTATTAATAACTTTATAGATGTAGAATTATATGCTAATTAGATAAACGAATAAAATCATTGCTAACGTTAAAATAACTTTAGGCCTGATTTGACTTGAGATTACGTGGAGCAGAAGTAAACGTCACCTCAAGCTTTCACTTCATAGCACAAATATTCATTAATTTGTGGTCGTGTTCCCCCACAAACATTCCCTATTGTGTTTCTACGGCTTCATGATATTGACTTGAAAGGAAACAAGTTGTAGGAAGGGGAGAATGGCTCGCTTAACCTTTATAATGGTAATATCAGGTTTGGTGGTGGTGGCTGACTGCACTATGTTCCATCTGCAACCCAATACACAGAAATGTCTCAGAGAAGAAATACACAAAAACGTCTTGGTGTCTGGAGAGTACGATATTCAGGAAGCTCCAGGCCAGAAAGTCGACATACAGGTAAAATATCTAAGTTAGTGGTGCTGTCAATAACCATTAACGGCAGTCTGAATACTTTGGTAAAATTGCCGGTACCGTACCCTACAGATTATGACAGAACTTTTACAAACTTTGCATTAAAATAAAAAATATAACAACTCTATTACGTGTTTTGGTAGACAATATATAATACAAAATGGATAATACCTGGTACCTGTACCTCTAACGTTAAAGAATTTGTGTTAAAGTATGAATCTTGGGTAACTCAAGTTCTCATTATCTCTGAGCATGAAAAAAAAAAAAATCAGAGTAAAAATAAAATATTACCAGCTGTATACAATAGTTCTTACTTACCCTTGGAAGGTAACAGACTCCAAGGGCCACCACCTGTACCTGAGAGAGGAAGCCGAGGGAGGCAAGTTCATGTTCAACACAGATGATTACGATGTGTATGAGATCTGCTTCAGCTCTCGTGTCCCTCCTAGTAAGTCCAAAGTCAAATACTGTAAGTTGAATACTGTATTTTTAATTGGTGAACCAATAGAATTTGAAGTATAAACTCTTAAAAAAATATATGGTATTTATTGAAAGAATTACCGTTTTGCAGCAGTGTTGCCAGATCCGGCTGGGTCCCAGTATTTTGCCCCAGTCATTTATTGTATTTTATCACGATTATTTCCCGGTAGTTTGCCCAGGTTAGGTTCCGGTAGTTTGCCCAGGTTAGGTCCCGGTAGTCTGATGCGGTCTAGGTTAGGTTAGGTCAGGTCAGGTAAGGTCAGGCTAATTTCAATATGCCCTATCTTGGAAATGGGGCATTTGCGGAGAAAATGCCATAGAAGAAAATAGTCTTAGAATGGTCTAAACTAGTGGGTAATGAAGGTAGAAAAACCGTACGCAATAACGGTAATTCATTCAATATTTACCAAATATATTGTTACTTTAAAATTATAATGTATAGGAGAAAAAAAGCATATTTGAGTTCCAAAGGGTTAGTCCAGTACCATACTGAATAAGTGTTGACTGACTGAATTTATCTTCACATGTCATCTAGTGTTCCAAAGAATATGGCAAAAGGTGTAAGTTATGTTAAAATTTTCTAGATACATACATTATTCCCTTAGTTTTGCCAGTTGTAAATTTCTTTGCAGCTCAGCGTGGCATCCAGCAGGAGATATCCATCAAGACAAAACATGGAGTGGAGGCAAAGACATACGAGTCTGTGAGTTGAGCTTTTATTTTATTTTATTTTATTTATTTATTTATTTTTTTTTTTTTTCAAATCTAACTTAAGTGCATAGTAAAGGGAACATTTTGATGCTTGCATAAAGATTATATAAAATAACAAATGTCAAGTGAATTATTTGGTTATGTCTAGTATAATTCAAAGTTTTAAAACAAGCTAAGTTATAGCAGTACTGGCATTCATTACAATATACAATAATAACAAATAATGTGTAATGTGTAGTTTATGTCAAAAAGGTTTTATGATTGTAAGAAGTATAGTAGAGCACATTATGAAGTTAAGCTCTTTTCTTTGATATAATTAATTCCAACTAATAAAATTTGTCTTCTTCTCCTTTGGTGGTGGATCTCTGGTAACATCAGCAGATCTTTGTAAGTTCTGATGCACTCTGATATTCTTGCCTAACCTTTGTTGGATTTTATGTGCACCAGGATAACTAAATTAGCCAAACTCTGTTTCACAGAATGTATACGACTAATTTCATCATTACTTTATGTTTTTTAATAGATTCTTCAAATTATCAACCACATATTGTTCTGGACCAAAGAACTTGTGCAATTTTTTTTTTTTTTTCTAACTGAATGTGTTTGCTGTTATGTACTGTAGAGAAAGTGAGCACTGCACGTGAGTTCTTGCAAACTAGATACTGTACAATTGAAACAAGCTTTCTTACTAACAATACATAATTGAGTTGGTTGTGTTGTTGAATAACATATTGAAGCAATAGGATTAGTTTTCAAATTCATAATTTGGAGAAGAAAATCTTACAAGGAAAAATCTGATTTCCTATGACCGTATATTTCGCTGCTTATCTCCTTCCAGAGACTTGACTTGAAAAAGATTATCACCAGATAAAAACCAGTGGGAAATGTTAACATGGCTACTTTTGGAGGAGTGCGGAGGGCATGACCAAAAATGAACATAATTATCTCCTCAGTAGAAATTACAAAAATGGAAAAGAAGTTGAAAAATTGTACAGCTTCCTGAGTGGACAAACTGTGTGATGCGATGTTAAAGTACAGTGGAAACCATACCTTGGAATGGCTGAGGAGCATATGTTAGCTCACTTAGGAAAGTGAAAAACACATGATTACTGGAAAATGGCAATGATTATACTCATTACATAAATAAGGGAGATCATTGGGACTGAGTATGGTAGGTCTGGTGTATGGTAGGATGGCAGTTAAGGGAGAAAGCCTGTGAAAAAGATAGTCAGCTAATGATGACCTTTATGGGTTTAGAGAAAACTTGTGATAAAGTGAGTAGAGAAAGAGTGGAAGGTGTTGCAAATGTATATAGTATGTGTACAGTCGACTGAAAACTTCGGAGAAATGGTATATAGTACAGTATTATACTGTACTATATTTTTTTCACAAGCAAAGTTAACTATATTCACAGAAAACATGAATACAGAAGAAAATGAAAAAGCATTTAGAATATAACATAACCATAATTATACAGTATTTGTCAAATGCTTACACAACAGGAATACTATCCGTAGACTTCATATCCGATACTCTTGCCAAAATGTAACTCTCTCTCTTAACCCTGTACCTATACACACAACATACACCCACTCCGCTGTTAAAGTTAATGAATGTTTCCAACATTGTTTCTCAATCAAAGGGTGCTCTTCCTTCACAATCTTGCCCAGAAAGTAGCCCACTCTTTGAATATGAAACTTTACTTATCTTAACTTTTCCTGTGTCCATCCTTGACAATATTTAGTATTAAAAATGTAAACTTTTATAATATTGACAACTGATATGGTGAACCTTGAAATATCCCACAATCTTCACTTTAAATTAGCCCAATTGTGTCGAAAACCATAACCCTTGTAAGTCTAATTCCTGGGTCACTGTAATGGAAATGTACAGGATGACCCTAGGAATTATAAACCTTCAGGTATAATCACCTTGTTTCCCATATACATTCGGCATATATAAATAAATAAAATAGTAAATTATTCAATGGCTGATCCACACAGCATAACAAGGTATTGTGATAGTGGTTGATATAGAGATCTTTGGGATGTTTCAAGTGGACTGTATAAATCAGCTACCACATCTGAAGATTAGTTATCTCTGTTCTCAATCTCCATTTTTGGACACTGGAGCTGCAATGCATAACTTTAATTACTACACTTTTTGCTTGCCTTATATATACAGTGATGAAAATAAAGATATGTGGTGCTTTACTTTTAAAAAATATTGCCATGGCTGTGCAAGGTCTATAATGATGGCTGTTTGGTGAAGACCTACAATGGCTGTATGACGGTGATGAATGCTAAGAGTGGGAGGCCTAGTGCAAAGCCGAGGTGTTGGATAAGTAAAATGGTCCATAATGGCAGGCTTAACTGGATGACATAGTGGTGCTGGCAAAGTAAAAGGGAGATGCAGAAGTGTTACAGGGTGTATATAAAAGGAAAAACCTATAGGTGAATGTTAGTAAGTAAAAGGTGATGGCTTTTGTGAGAGCAAACCTGAAGTGATTGACTACATACACCCGACAGTGTTTTCTAAGACTGAATGCAAGATAGTTATTGGAGGTGGAAGGATGTAGGTAGTAAAGAAGTAAATTGGAGAAATTTAGTGTACTGTAAGCATGGGAGCATGTAAGGGGAGATTAGAGAGAGAGAGAGAGAAAAAAAAGTGTTGAGTAGACAGGTTAAAGGATCATTGGGGGAGAATCATGATGGGTAGAGGTGTGAACACATACTAGTAACTTATAAGGGAAATGAAATTAGTACAATCCTGCTGACACTGACATATGCATCGGAGTTATGGTCATGAAGTTTTGGTGTACAAACTACACTTTTTATTTGGATGTGAAACCCTCTGCCACATATACAGTACATAATTTTAAACCTCCAGGGTGTAGACCTTCAAGTGTGATCATACACTTATAAGTTAAAGCAAATGTGAAGCACAAGTTATAATCTAAATAGGGCTCTTGATACAGTATTTGGATGGCCACAGCTTGTAAAAGCATTATGTATAATCCATATACTACCTATAGCTGGGTGAAGCAGCCAAGCTGAAGCCATTGGAGGTTGAACTGAAACGTCTTGAGGACCTAAGCGAGAGCATTGTACAGGACTTCTCATACATGAGGCAGCGTGAAGAGGAAATGAGGGATACTAATGGTAAGTCAGGGCTTTCCATCTTTCTAAAGGCCTGTCCACACGAGCGGGCAGACGGGCATTACTTTCTGTGAGAAATATCCCTCGCTTTTTATCACTGTTACCAGATCGGCAGATCCCATCGACCATTGCCTATAATAATGAGCACACTTGTGTTTTCCACACTGTGATTTGGTAACACTTGTTTGCCCGTCGAGACTGTCCGCTCGTGTGGACAGGCCTTAAAGTTCAGGGTGTGTGAAGGAATTTGTAACTGGGTCTCCATTGTTGTGAGATGCAGCTAATCAGAGTACTGTACTGTACTGTAATGTCAAGAAAAGAATGCAAAAAATCTTGCATCCACACTTAAATTATATTGTGTTATAATAATCATATTTGTGAAAATAATTACGGTACCAGTATACTGTATTTTTTTTGCTGACTTTCCTGTAGGTGTCAATCAAGAGTTGCTGTATACAACATACAAAAATCCATTGCCATTTTTCCTCAGAGTCGACTAACTCCCGTGTGCTGTATCTCTCCCTCTTCTCTCTGTGTTGCCTGGTTGGTCTGGCTACATGGCAAGTCCTCTACCTGCGCAAGTTCTTCAAGGCCAAGAAGCTCATTGAGTAAAGAGCAAGTGAGCTTGGTTTACATCTCACCATTCACCACTTCCCCTTTCATACAAACCACAACCACTTTTTTGTCCTACACTCTCACTTAGTATGTTTTGACTTGTATTTATTTGGTATATCTGAATGCAGGTGCTACTGAACATAATTTTTGAAAATTGTAGATTTTTTTTTTTTTTTTTTTTTTTTTTTTTTTTTTAACTATTACAAAAATACTTATTAATTTATACAACTTTTAGGCAATAATTAAGAATAATGTTACCACATGAATATATATTTACATTGAGTTATCCAAAGTGAGGGTGTAGGACTAAGAATATGGCCATAATCTTGACCATCACATTTTATACTGTAAAAAACAAAAAGAAAAAAAAAAAAAAAAAAAAAAAACAGAAGTTGTGCCATGGGAATATTGTCGTGAATTCCTGTCATACACAACACATGATCATCTTCATGATATTGAGGTTATAAATGGATATGTAAACATGTGAACTTCATGGTGGTCTTTAACCCATAATATATAACTTCCAGTAATAAATTGGGAATTAAATCCTTAGGTAATCATTAGTGTAAAATTTACATTTCCATGGGTACAGCAATAACTTCTCTATCCTTTCGACTTGGAGTAGGTGGTACAAAATCAACTTTGAAAAATAAAATACTTAAGCAAAAAACTGGTTTGCCATTACATTTCTTAAATCTCCATACACTAGGTAGTACATATGATCAGGACTGTAGTCAAATATATTAAAAATTCTGACTCTACAAAATTTGGCATTATATGAATTACAATTGCATTGTGTTTAGATACCAATTAGGGGCTGGGCTAGTGGTGTCTGTGGCAGACCGGATCGACACCTGTAAGTGGAAGGTTTAGGGAGTCCTAGGACTATTCATTATATTAATTATAAAGAGTTTGGTAGGTGTCTGTTATTTGGTAGGAAATGCTCAGAACTGGTGGGCAAAAGCAGAAGTTGGTTAATTCTCCCATTACTACTACTGAGGGAATTTTACACACAACTTGTCAGTGTTAACAGATACAAGTACTGCAATCATATCTTTCATTACCACCATGCAACAGGAAGTGCTTATTAACTTCATTTATCTGTATCTCTTGATAGTCCTCAAACTATAGTAAATTTCTATACATGTAATATATTTTTCATTTTGGTCTCGACATCTTATATATAATTGTTCTATTTTGCTAATTTATAATTGTGTAATACAGAAATATTTTTTGAAGCATAATTTTAATGAAAAACTAGCACCAAGTCAGAAAGGACCTATGACATGAAGATGAAAGAAAACTGACACAAAGAGGAACCATGCACACAGAACAATAAAGACTAGTACAAGAAAGAGGCAAACACATACATACATAAAACATGAAAAGTGAAATGCAAATGACAATGTAGACATACGGAAGGGAAGGGATCCAATACAAAATGGGTTTGATTTACAATTGAGGGAACAAAGATCATAATAATATTCAGTAAATGAAGCATGCTGGTACAAGTTATACATATTTATATTGAATAAACCCAGGTTCTGTACAAGTGTATGAGGATTTACATAGCTAAGGGCTAGAGTAATTCTGAGGCAACCCTCAAAATTCATCCATTCATCACAGTTTTCTAAGTGTAATTTGTTATCAAGTTTTTACCAAATGAACATCTCCAGACTGGCTTATCAGTTGCACTGTAAGGTTATGTCCTCTTGTATATATTTAAAAAAACAGGTGGTTTTTTTTTAAGCACCATGGTGATGGTTAAGCAGGGTATTGGTTATATGACAACCCCTGTGATGCTCCACTGGTCCATTGTATTGTCAGATATGCACAGTGTTACAGACAGCACTCTTAAAAGCATTCACAGATCTTTGTGTAATTTCAAGCATTTGTTATAATCCCAAAATGAAACTAAATGGGCCAGTTCTTCCAGGGGTTATTAAAATTTGCAGTCCTTAAATGTTAGTACGAGAAACACTAACTTTATCATACTGTTGATATCTCACTTAAGAAATCAGCACAAGAATTGTAAACTCTTCATTACATTATAATGTGCTGTTATTGGTTGATGTGTAAGGTGCTATGAGATAACTGACCAAACACCAATACTGACCACCATCTTATGTTAAGCCTACCTATTTCATGAAATATTGGTCAGTACCATTTTATTTGCCAGATCTGTTCTAGAACAGATATGATGCTTGACTATAGTAGCTTTGTACTTTTAAAGACAGGTTGTTTCTGTGAACTATTAACATTATTTATGGCAAACTTTACCAGGCTATCATTATGAATGTAAATGTATCAAGAAGACTCATCAGTTACATAGCACCTTATTCAGTGCTGAGCTTATGTTCAGAATTATGCTTTACTGACAGTATATTGGCAGTTAAGAACTCATCAATACAGCTTATGCATATAGGTACTGTCAAAGACTGTTTGAACTGTTGTTACCTATGGCATTCATACTTTGTTCGACTCCATTTACATAAAGAAATTTGATAATACAGTACAATGAACATTAGTCAGTATCAGAATCTAAAGTTCTATACATCAGCTGTTGAAGTTTGTACACAGCTGTAAATGTAGCTCTATGGTGCTTGAAGCTTCAATTATTATTACTACCATAGTTAACTTCTTAAATAATTATGAAATTGTTTTACAATACAGTACTGTATTTATCTAAGGCTAGAGGTCTAACACACACTATCAATAATTTTAAATGAGTCTATCAGTGTGTTTGTACCTGAATCCCCAATCCTCTTACAACACAACCGACACCGTGAGGCCAGGTTTTGTCTTGAGTTTCTGGTCTTGCCCAATAAATTGTCAGAAAATTTTTTTGAGACCCAGTAATATGTGGAATACAGTAGTCATGTGTGAGTAGCCTCAGACTTGTTAAATGATTGAATTGAATTTATATTCACCTTAATATGACGTTGTACTAATATGCTGGAGCTTGTGCCTGTCCATCAATCTGTTCATCTGTCTGGCTATGCAAGGCTAAACAATTGAACCCAGGGGGCTAAAATTTGGTCTATGTGGGTAACCTGGCATGAGAAAGAGCGTAGGATAGATAGTGTGGACATCCGAAATTGAAGATGAAATTTTTTTTATTCTAAGACCAGCATACCAGGCAAGCTATAAACTCTGCGAACGATTCATGAAATTTTACACAGTGGGGTCTTGGGCGGATTGTGTGTCATGATCTGTTAGATTCTGATAATATTAATTATGCCTGGAATCTCCATGTCGTTTCTATTACACACAGTTACAGTGTGTAATTTCAAGCCCATGCATGACATATTGGGTGAAATTAATGTAGACAGACTATGTTGTACAATGATTTACACTATTTTGTACTGATGAAACACAAGGTCTACATCATGCAATGTGACCAAAAAAGTAAACCATCATACAAAATGGAGAGCTAGCATTAATGCCACCTCTTATCTTGGATGAGGTATAATTTACAAGCAGTTATTGTACTGTACATATATCTATCTCAGTCTGCCATTTTCCCTTATTACTTGCTTAGTGAACAGTTCTCAGCTATCCTTGGCATAACAGTGGAGTAGCTCTGGTATCTCACTGGAACTTTTCTGAGGGAGTTGGCCTTGACAGTGAAGGGACAATATTACCTCCTGTGCCATTGTCACACCCATAAAAAAAGTTCCTATATGTGAAAATGACATCAGAGCTAAAATGCAATAGCCAGTGAACCAAGTGAAAACGTGAGCACCTGCACTCCATGGTATCACTCAATAGAATTTTTTTGCTTTAAATAATTTTGTTCTAAGGCGTGTGGCTACCTTCATGTAGTGTTAGATGTCTTTCTGCTTATGTTGTTTTCACCTATTCATTGTACTGTCATACACTCATGATTTGGTATGACCGTATAAACCAGTGAGACATTGTCAAACTAAAATGTTTCTTATCTTGAATAAAGACTCATTTGTATTCAAGTTGTTTCGTCTTTTCCTGACATTACCATGTTACAGTACTGTATATGGTGAGGTATGCAGCATATCCTAAATTCCATGAATAGGAATACTGTACCTGATTAACTATGCTAAAAAATGGTTACTGACTCTCATACAGTACAAGCAAAACTCTTCCACTCCTGTCGATCACGTGCAAGTTGCTTTGCTTCACCCATTTCTAAACCACACTTTCTTATGCAAGTATTCACCATATCATACCATCCTCTAGGTCAGCGTTTCCCAACCTGCGGTGCTGAAATCAATTATAGGGGGTGCTGGGAAGTGATGCACACATGGCAGTAAAATATCACGTCCTAGCAAGGCGACCAAATGTGGTACACGTTCGGTGCGTATACGAGTTATGTATCTGACACGAGAGCGGCGAAACTATGGGACCAGCGGCAGCCAGGCAGTAGCACTGTAGTTAATTAATCAGTAGCAGTCCAACAAAACAGTACAACTCCTACATATTTGAGTTTTGTCTGCATAGCTGAGTCTATCTTCTGTTTCCGGTAATACTGGTAAGTCCAATGGAAAGTCTCGCTCTCTCTCTCTCTCTCTTCCATGTGTCGTTTCATATTTTCATCTGTAAAAGAAGTGATGACACCACTTTCTTTTATCCTTCTAAATTTCTAAAATCTAATAACAAGATATTAGTTAGGGGTGCTGGACTGCTTAGACATGACAACAGGGGGTGCTATGGTCGGAAAAGGTTGGGAAACGCTGCTCTAGGTCTTCCCCACCTCTGACGTCCCTTGCCCTCACTTTCATACACCTTTTTCAATTGCAATGTAAATAGTGTCGAGTTTATTGTCCATAATCAGCAAAGTGGTCTTGCCTACCCTCATTACCTCCCCCCCCCAAAAAACAAAACAAAAAAACAGTAACACGCACATACTGACCTTTCTTGAAAGGGCTTTTCAACTTTCAGTCACGATGGATGTGCAAATGAATAATAAGCCAATTGCAACTCACCCATACACCCAGAATAGGATTAATCCTTGTAACCACCTGATACCTGCAGAGAGAACCATTTTCAAAATCTCCGGTCATATTTCTTGCAATGCATGGTGCTTACAGAATTTGAGATGTTAATAGTGGGAATGTACCTACCTTTCTCTAATGAAAAGAGATCTTGCTTCATTATTTTATTTAGTTTTCATGAAGGGATACTAAACTGTAAGTTACCATCACAGAATCTTTGCATTCCACTACCTAACAAAATCAAATAAAAACAATCTAGACTTATTGTTATGGTAATCTATTATCATTAGTAAATTCAAACATATGTATATTCAAATAAAACTTAACTTTTCACTGTCTTATTTTGCTGTAAAGATTTAAACTGGGAGTGTATATATACAGTATTGCCTTATGTATACGGCATGTCTGACCTTCATTGAGCAAGGATATAATTTCATGTGATTTGTTATCCTCAGTAAAATACTCATCAACACTGATTATTACAGATTATAAATATATCACTGGGGAAATTATTATGGTTACAAGTTTGAGGCATTATATATTTGAAATGAAAATAAATACGGTACTTCTAAGCCAGAATAGACAAACAAGATACAAGGATTTTTCTTCTTAATGTCATTTTCTATAAGACAGTAAATCAAAGAATATAGATAGCTCTTCAAAATGTATGGTATATACAATCATACCTCAAATATATATGTACTGTATATATATATACATAGTGTATAGACATTTACAAACAGGTTTAGTTCATTAAGTTGCATTTGATGAGCTGCCTTCTGAAGGCATACAATCACTATGGAAATTTTAAACTATAATTGGGGATACAGTACAATACAGTGTTGTATTGTATTCTTATGGGCTAATGATTGACTACAAACTGCAGTACACATCCATCTGGGCACTAATTAAATGCTTTCAGAAGCCAACTTATCATTTGTGATATCCATCCATTAAATTCCGACACTATACATTACATATTACATAAGCATTATTTTTTTATATGCCAGGGAGGGATACATAAAGTTTTATTTTACATCATCATCAATACCCCATTCCCCATTTTGAAAGGGGGAGGTATTTTTTCACAGAAAATTAAAATAAAATATACTGTATATAAAGAGATCTATGCTCATTAAATACATTTCCACATTATATAAGGAAAAAATCCAGTTGCTTCTGTTTGTCAATAGTACAAGTTATAAGTTGGTTCTGCCCACTTGTTAATTGAAAAATAAAGAAGACAAAATAAAGAATTGGCAAAATTTACAATCATGCATATGATGGTAAGCTACCACACCATCTGTAAGTACAGTAAAGTACCCAAAGTGAGCAATAATGTATGTGTAACCTTAAATAAGAATGCACACTAAAAATTTGTCACCACAGCTTTGCTTAAATTTGTACCCGACTCACTGGAAAAAAAATTTTCAGCAGACCAATGCAACCCAATTTTTGGTAATACAGTATATCAACTGAGATACAAAATAAAATCTTTATGGGGTATTTACAAAAATTCCTAATTTGCACCAGAAGTATTTTTTAAAGCAATACAACTGAATAATTAAATTGTATATTTCCTGACTCCCATTAATTCTGCACAGTATTTACATGTAGAATTATAAGTCATCCAGTCTAAGATAGGTTATTTCATCAAGTATCAATTTCAACTTCTGGTATATACGGTAATATGGCTTTTCCCCCATATTAATATCCTATGAGTAAAGGATTGGCCACCTACCTTTAGCTGTTGTATAATACAGCAGCCTATGCCTGTAGAGGTACTGCAAAATGGACCTGGTTGTTACTGGCCCTCGCCATCTCCAGAACTTGCTCGATACAGTCTTCTGCTTGACCGTGGCTTAGAAATATATTTGGAATTACCTTCACTACCCTGTCCAGTCAGTATGGGTGATACTGCAAGATGAATGATGCTCATGAGACTTGGACTGATAAAATTGGAGTTCTTTTTGACCAATGGAGATGACTGCCTGGTGCTCTTGGCTTGACTTTCATCTTCAATGATTGTCTCCTCTCTTCTCTCGGCAGATGAAGAGATTTTTATCCGAGGAGATTTATTGATGTTGTGAATGACCTTCTGTTTACGTATAAATGTTTTCATGGTGGGAGATCCAGGGAGACTTCGAACTGACCACTCATCGTCTGCCACCTCTGATGATCTTTTCCTTTTCAACCTAGGGGAAGAGACATCTTCAGATGCCACTATATTTGATGACATATGTGCTGATGGTTGCTCAGTGCTGGATTCTTTAACTTCCTTTCCAGTTTTGGTTCTCAGTTCATGGTTATTCTGGGGGCTTTCTGATGCCAAGGGGTTAGTTTTTACTGGTGACAAGGTGATTAGTTTCTGGAAAAGTTCTGGGGAGATGCTTAGATCTTTAGACATATGTCGAGTAAATCTGTGTGGGGTGATGAAGCAGTTTGTTTCCAAAGGTGAAGAGTAGCAGTCCTTTTCTTTATTCTTTTTCTTCTTCCTTTTGAGGATTGGAGTTTCTGTCTTACTGCTTGCAAAGGAAGAGTCCAGGGCAAGGACAAAACTGCTACTATTTTCTGAAGTCATATTAAGGTGTAAGCTCATATCTTCACTGGTATTAAGGTCTGAACTGTCAAGTGATGTCTGTGTTGTCTCAGAAACTTCATAATGCTTCCCACTCTTGGTCAGTTTCATCTTGACACCCTTTTTCTTTCTTTTTTTAATACCTGTTCCAGTATGCTTACTAAGATTGCACTTCTTGCTATCATTATCTTTCTCTATACATCCATCTACTTTTGAGACTTTCCGATTTACATGTCTGCGTCTCATAATCTTAAAGTCTCCAGCTATTTCTGACTGCTTTTGTGTTGCTGTGACTTCTGGGACAACTTTTGGAGGTGGAAGTGCATGAATATCTCGAGTGTCTGAGGTTTTGCTAATGGGAGAGAGGTATGTGTCGATCTTTTGCTGCCGGTGTCTCTCTGGTGTCTTTACTTTCCTTGTAGGAGAAGTGTCATTCAGTCTCCCCACATCTGGCAGCTCCTTTAATGCTACAAAATCATCACTCTGTCCAGGTATTTTCCCAGATTTTTCACTGGGTAAATTTTCAACATTTTTTAGAGGCATGGTTTTCTTTGCAGATTTTAATGGAGATATGAAGTCTGAATCATCATCAAATATCCTATTTGACTTCTTCCCAATTTTCTCCTGGCTCCAATCATGATAATTTGTATAGTCATAATATTCATCCTCATCTTCACTACTTGGTTCACGCAAAGATGTGATAAGTTTTCGACAGGATCGCTGAGTTCTGTCCTGCTGCCCTTCCATTTTTGTACTCTCCCTATTCCTCAGTCTCATTCGCCTATCATTGTCCTTTCTCATATTCTCCTGATCAATGCCATTATCATCTACCTCCTTTTCAAGCCCGCTGAACTTGAGGCATATCTCTGGACTTACTTTGCTTTCTTTCTCCTCTTCTTTTTCCAGGTTTGTGTGTTTTCTCTTCCTGAGCAGTCTTGGTGATGTCTGCTTCCCTGTTTTCAAGATCTTATGCTCCCATTCTTCGTCTGATTCTTGTTTTCTTTTCTTTCGGGAGTTGAAGAACATGAATTCATCATACTCATTTCTTCTCTCATGTTCACATGAATGCAATATTTCTTCTGCATGAATTTCTCTTTTATTCTTCATTTTGCTTACAAAATGCTGCTCATTATTTTGCTCTGGCTCTTGTGGATGATCTCTTCGACTTTTATTTTCACTTGTTCTCACTAGCTCATTTGATTTGCTTCTTGTGATCTTCTTTTCGTGTGAATGAGATGAACTTGCAGAATTTTCAGTGTTGTGAGATCCTCCAGACCTGGAGTTTTCTGAAACTTCACTATCTCTACTAAGTAAAGCCTGGAAACACTTCTTAATATTTCTCTCTCCAGGATGAGCCTTATTATCCTGAGCAATTTCTTCTTCTTCTTTCTCCTGTTCATCATTGTTTTCTATCTCATAACTTGTTTCTTCAGCATCACTTTCAGAATCTTGAATTCCCCATTTTTTATCATGTTCACCAATATTTACCTCTTGTTCAGTGTCTTCCTCAACATTTACATCATCATCCCATTCATTTTCGTCATATTTATTTTCAGTTTCTCTATCTTCTTGCTCCTCCTCACTTTCTTCATCAGTTTTAATCTCCTCTTTCTCTTTATGTTTTCCTTTACTATTTTCATCTTCTTCATTAAAAGTTTCACTAACTTCAGTTTCTTTCTCTTGATCTTCCTGGTCACTAACTTCAATATTTTCTTGCTCATCTTTCTCATTACAATTCTTCACATCTTGCTGTGCATATTCATCAATACTTCTGCCAACTCTAATATCTTGACTGACATCACCTCCAACTTTTTCATTAATAACATTGCAATAATCAGCTGCAACATTTAATTCCTTTTCTAAGCATTCATCCTGGAGCTGTTCATCCTCAAACAAACACTTTTGAAATATTTTTATTTCCTTCTCACCATCCTTCTCTTCAATATCATCAATTTGAGCATGTCTTCTCAGTTCCGTATTTATTTTTTCCATATTCATCCTTACTGTCGGGTCAAGTGGTATCACCGGACTAAGACAGCCCTCTGAATCACTGCCTGAGATGGCACGCGTAGGTGTCATCTGTTGCTTGGATTCCAGAAAATCTCTGTTAGCTGAGATTTCCTCCTTATCTGGTGAAATATAATGTGCATCTTCCTGATACTCTGGGCTGGTGGGGAGGGAATGCATCTTTAAGATTTTTTGTGGGCTGAAATGAGAGCCCATTATGTCATTTAGATTGCCCTGTAGTAGTTCCGCATCCTCGTCCATTTCCACCTCATTGATATCAGAGTCCATGTTCAAATCAGAGCCAAACATGAGTTCACTGACAATCTCAATGTCTTCTGGGGCAATGTGAGGCATAAGTGATGGATCAATCTCTGCAGAATCAACATCCTGACCTACACAAGCACTATCCACTAAGCCCAATTTCTGGGGGCTTGCCTCAGTAAGATTGTGCATGGAGTTTGGTTTTTGTGGTGATCTGTTGGAAAAGGATTTCTGGGAAGTTTTTCTCAATTTTGATGGAGAGAGGAGTTCAATTTCACTCTCTGAATATGAAACAATATTGTCAACTTTTACTGGGGTGTTGGTGAGTGTCATTCGCTTGAAAGTTGGTGTTTCAGGAATATTGTCATTATCGTCATTGAAGTCCAGTCTTGTTTTCTTAGATGGGGTTGAATTGCCCTGTCGATACTTGGACATTTTCAATGGAGTGTGGCTGCTCCTCCTTGTTGTGGGTGTTGCTACTTCCGAATTATGGAAAGGACTCTTGACAGGAGTTTTCCCAGGGGTTTTGAGAATGCTCTTAGGAGTACCTGTACAAGGAGTGCCACATGCGTTTCCTTGTGTATGAGTAGGCTTAGGGGAGGTATAATATTTTCTTGGCGTAAGCGTGAGTGTGAACTGTACTCTCTTGCTTGGAGTGACAGCAGACAGAGATGAGCCAGAGGTGCCTGAAATCAGCTGGGGACGTGAGGGGGTACTAGGACTCTCAGAAGTCAATCCTAGTGTTCTGCTCACATTGAACTTCTCCTTCCCTGGAGTCAAGAATCCATGGAAACTACCACTGCTCCCTTGAGATAAATTAAGGGGTGATGCCTTAGATGGTGACTGCTCCATGGAAACTCTAAGTTTAGATGGAGTTCCCAGTGACAGAGCTCTTCTTGCCCTCTTAACTGGAGTATTTCTAAGGTCTTCGCCAAACCCTATCTGTGTCATATTCTGAATTCTTTCACTCATGCCCTGCCCTTCCTCCAAATCATCTTCATCTAGACCAAAGTCTAGCACCTTTTTCTCTGGCAACCAACTCAGATTGTCTCTCTTTTCTTCCACACACCTGTTCTGAGAGGACGAACACCCCTTCCTGCTTTCCATTCTCCCAGGATTAAGAGAAGATGTTGAGGAATTTGTTATGATTTCTGAGAAGAGAAAGCTGGCATCTCCTGATGTGGATGGCTGAGCAGGCTCTAGGCTACTACGCTGCAGATCAGAGTGACTACGTAAATGATCGGCCAACATCTGGGTGCGTGCTCGCTCCCAGTTGCGTGACCGAGCTCCCGAGTAGAAAGAGTTACGTCGTGTAACCGTCAGGCTGGCTCGGAGGCGTCTTGGGGTGGTCTTGCACAATCCTGCAGCAATCAAATCATCATCATTATCAATTATAACTAGAGCCTCCCATACCTTAAATGACCATATTTGGACACAAAACAAAGAAACCTTAACTACTTTGTACAAACAATATATTATATGCTCAGTGATGTACTATGAAAGCCTTATCTGGGCCTTGAACTCAATGAGACACCACAACACCCTATAGCCCAGATGAAGCCATCAAAGATGCCTGACCAGGATGTAACACAGAACCCCACACTATTTAACATATTATGAAAGACTACACTGCGCACAATCATACATGGCAACAGAACATACACTCCGTAAGGGCCCTATGGTAAAACCCTGTGCAAGCCATGACCTTCCTCTGGGACTCGGGGTTGTCTGGTTAGGCAGCCAAAGGATAATCAACAATAACACAAAAGGACTCACTCTTGATATCCGGACTCTCAGAGATGGTGGTGGTACCAGTGGACTTGCGGATGCGGTGTTGGGTGAAGATGGTCTGACCAATCTTCTCCCCAGGAGTCTCAGGCACCAGCATGTCTCCTGTGTAATAATGGTTAGAAGAGATGAGAAGAGAATTGTAAATTCACTGCTGTGATCCGGGAAATATTATGTGTGAAGCAACTGTCTTGTATTTCAGTGGAAATATTGCAAGACTTAAATAATGAGAGTAACAATTTACAAATACTGAGTGTTAAGTGTGACTATGTGAGAGAAATTTATGATTCTGAGAAAAAAGGTGTGACTCTAAAAGCTATGATAGTATGCAAAACACATTGCCATATTATTATTTTGTAGTTTATGTGAACCTTATCATATAAGATTGATCTTAACTATTCACCTTTCTTAAGTTTTGGTGTCTTCTGTCCCTTCTCTCTTGTCCCCAAAGGCTTCACTGGTGTCTTGTTGGCCCCTTTCCCTGGGATGGTCGATGTAAAGTGTATCGTCTTCCCTGGGGTGTTTGTGGTAAGCTTGCCTGGGCTTCTCCCCCTCTTCTTCTTACGTTTGCAGTCAGCAGTAGAGGTGCCACTGACAGTGTGTGAGCGATGGAGTTTGCGCTTCGTGCCACCACCACCAATATCTCCACCATCAAGGTCAAAGAGGTTACGTCGGGCTTTCTCAATATTATTCCTCTTACGTAGTTCTGTTAGTGGAAAATTACTCTTCACTGTATGTACAGAAAATTAACATTACCTGTCTAAAAAAAAAAAAAAAAAAAAAAAAAAAATGATAAACATGTTGATATTACAACTACTTCAGCTTTCTCAAGGTATTAAATATTGCATAATATGCATCAACATACAAGCATTAAATAATATATTTATCCTGTATATTGTACATATCATGAGTGTACCCATGCTATTTGTTGGGCTACATTCCCTCCCTCTCACAAGAATAAGGCGATCCGTGAACAGACCGAACCCACTCTTCAAAACCACAGCAATATATTATTGCTTATATTATTCCCATTACCTAAATCCTGTCAAGACCAGTATGGCAATTATGCAGTATTGTAAGGAAATACTCACTGAAAAAACTTCACATGCCTCTCCCATGTCAAAGAAGAAACCCTCTAACATGAAAGGCAATGAGAAAAATCTAGGCCAACCAGAAGTGTATATACGTCTATTTGCTTCCGGTAAGACAGCTGACTGTCCCTTTGACTTTTCTATTTTTTTTTGTTTTTAGGTCTGCACCCCAATCCCTTTCAAAACATTTTAACATTCAATTATATGGACTTGTCTAAAAGTACTGTATTTCAAATCATGATGTCTTTCCAGTCAATAATCCACATTTGTGTTTTACTATTACAATAAACTCAAAACAGTACAAGGCTTAGAAATAATAAACTGAGCCCAAAGAAACATTAATGTGCCAAACTGGCTATCTATCTATCTATAGCTCTGACGCCTCGTTCCCTCAGGGAACTCCCCCCAAGGGGGTGGCCACGGCAGAAGTGTCTCCAGTTCTCCCTGTTCCAACACTCCCTCCTTACTTGTTCAAGCCCTCCTCTGCCCCTCACGTTTCTCTCCTTTACATACTCTTCCACTCTGTTCTGCCATCTAACTGGTGGTCTGCCTCTCACACCAGGTCCCACAACTTCACTTCCATACACCTTCTTTACAAATTCCTCGCCTTGCATTCTCTCTACACGTCCAAACCACCTCAGTGTATTACGCTTCACTCTCTCAACCACTCCACACTCAATACCAATTGCCTTCTCACTCATACCACATCTCTCATACACACTTTCATTTCTTTCTCCATCCCACCTAGACACCCCACATGCTCCTCTCAAGTAACTCATTTCCATAGCACCTATTCTAGACTGATGAGCCCTACTCCATGTCCATGTCTCTGATGCATATGTCAGTGTCGGCAGGATTATACTATTTCTCAGTCCCCTTTTCACCTCCATACTCACACTTCTACCCTTCATAATCCTTCCCAATGATCCTATGACCTGTCTACCCCTCATTGCTCTCTCCCTAATTTCTCCTTCCATACTTCCATGTTTACACAGAACTGTACCCGGGTACTTCAACTCCTTCACTTCCTCCATCCTCTCACCCCTTAGAGTTATCTCACATTTAGTCCCAGTTGGTACTCTCACTCTGTAAGGTGTAGCAAAGTCAATCACTTCAGTTTCTGCTCTCTCAAACACCATCACTTTACTTTTGCCAACATTCACCTTCAGTTTCCTTCGTTTACACACAGATTGAAATTCGTCTACCACTCTCTGTAACTCCCTTTCACTCTCAGCCATCAACAGTGTCATCCACAAATAAACTTGCCAAACTGGCAAGTACCAGTATCTGACCTTTACTAGGTGGAGGTGGAGCAGCCACAGCAGTGGGTTGATGAGAGTGGGCCTGCTCACTCATGGTGCGTGACAGAGCACGAGTCAACTTAGGCACCACAATACTACGCTTGCTGGCCTCCTTTAATGTTGGGGGTAATGTTAGAGGACGGCGACCATCACCACGACACTTTCCAGATCCTGGATTGTTCGAGCCTCCACCACCACTCTCATAGCTCTTAATAGGACTGGACTGTCAGGAAAGTATAGATTTTATTACAGTATTGGACACATGATGCTGGTAAGATTAAACTACAGTATTCTGTATCAAGGCTTACAATTCAAATACTCTAACTCAAATGTCAAGCTTCGGTAAAAGTACAAAAGTACTGAGTTCATTATATTGTATATTTCAGTATCATTACCCACTATTTTGGACCATTCTAAGACATTTTTCATTTATGGTGTTTCTCTCAGAGATGCCCTGTTTTCACCCCCAATACAAATGGTTAATTTGGAAATTAGTCTGACCTAACCTGACCTGACCTAACCTAGACCACAGCAGACTACTGGGACCTAACCTGGGCAAACTACCAAGATATAACTGGTTTAAACTATCATAAAGTGACCGGGGCAAATTCCCGGGACCTAGCCGGATGTGGTAACACTGCACAGCCCTAGCCAATAGTTTAAGGAGTAGCCTGTCTCCCCACCCGCAACCCATGATTGTACGGGTCTTTAAGAATGTGGATTATCACTATAAGAAACGGAAATAACAGTAGGAAGTGTATTATATAGGCAGAACCATAGTGAACTGAAATACGTGTTTTCCCCCATCCATAACCCAGCATTCCCACGGGTCCCCCATGTTTGTATTGGGGGTGAAAACGGGGCATCTCCAAGAGAAACACCATAGATGAAAAGTGTCTTAGAATGGTTCAAAATAGTGGGTAATGATACTAAAATACACAATATACTGAACTCAGTACTTTTGTACTAATATCCAAGCTTCTGATAACACCCACTATTCATGATCCTTACTTACTAACAAGTCAGTTTCACAAGAACAGAAATAAAAATCATGTACAATCTATAAGTATTAACTCCTAAATAAACAATTCCCAACCTTGCCTATCTCCTCAGCTATAATTCAGTGTCATATTTCAACTAGTAGCAAGGTAAATTTTGTGTTTGGAGATTTAGAGCTTGAATTTATAGTACACACCAGAAAATAAATGTACGAGTCTTCTATATCAATATCTACCTATCATGCACAAGTCCTTTTGCTTTACCTATTCGTTCTTGCATAACACTCACTGTATTGTACTATCTTCTTTGACCTGCACAATCTGCCTCGTACACCTTTTTGCTTCACTAATTTAAAAACTTTTTCCACATGCCCATATCCTCTAAAAACTCTTGCCTCTACTAATTGATCAATTGATGCAACAAACTTCAGTAATTCTTATTCTGTCAATCCTACCAACTCTCCAAACATTTCTCAGCATATCCATCTCTATGGCTCTCACTCTCAATTTTTCATATTCATGCCATACCGGTACCAAAGTTTCTCAGTTATATGAAAGTGTGGGTATTAACACTCCCTCATTTAATATTCTTGCAGCCTCTGTACTATACGATTCTATTTCTAAACAGTGCTTTCATTATACCAGCTACTTTCCTCCCGGATTATATTTTCCACTTCCTTTTCACACTTTTCTTTCATACAAAAAATAAGTACAGAAAAGTACACAAATAAAGCAAATACATTAATAACTAATAAGTAGAAGCAATATAGTTATAAATTTTTGACAAACTAACCTGAGACTTGACAGAGTGAGGTCTTATTTCTGAAACAGAATCTAGGTCTTCTCCCAAAAGGGCCAGCAAGGGTGGTGGCAGGGGTTGGTTCAGTTCCTCATAGATCTCTACCAATACTTCGCCAAGGGTGTTCATGTAGCTGCTCAAACAAGATAATTTTGAACAAATTAGTCTTATAAAACTATTGATAACAAACTGGCTGAACTAGATCTGTACGGTACTGTACAAAACTGTTAACCAGCCTTATAAAGTCCTGAGAATGAACTGGAGGAATCAATCTGATGTGATTGTCTATGACGAGAAGAAAACCCACACTGGCAGACGGAAGTTCATTACCAAATAGATTCGGTGGCAGTGTCCACTGAAACTGTTTGGTAATAAATTTCTGTCTGCCAGGGTGGGTTTTCTTCTTGTCCCTAGAATGAGTTTGTATACTCCATAAGTATGGCAGTATACATCAATCAGAGGCTATATGGATGTTACGATAACCAATCACAGGAGAGGTGCATGTTATGACAATCAATAGCAGACAACAGCACCTCTGACGTCAGCTGCCAACGAGCCGCGCCGAGCGAGCAAGTGCTCGTCTCACTGAAAGGGTAGAAGTGGTGCACATTCTTTAACTAAATCAACAATCCTGGCTACTAGGGTATGGTGCATGAGTGTTATCAAACTAAGTAGCCAAATTATGTTATAATCAAGATACCAAAACAATGTGTTTTGTGCTGCACTGCAGTGTAGGCCTGGACATAGGCTTCAAGAAGTCCATTAATGAGGCTCAGGCCATTATATATCCCCCCCTAAACACTCACACATACATCATAACTTCTGGACTGGCACCCAACCACGAAAGAGGGATATGAGTGCAAATTCCAAATAGTACGGCCATCTTAGTACACTGGGGGTCAATACAGCATTTCTAACTTGCTCCTAGGCACAATCTGAACCTTTAGTAACCAAGGTTCAAACAAAGATGTTTCAGAGAGGGGGGGTTACAAAGTTAGTTAAGATTCATGCTGTGCCTCAGATTAGGACAGAACTATTGACTGGCAGTGTACCAGACATTGGTGGCACTTGAAATTCGATATGGATTTGAATGGATCTGAATCCCGACTTTATGTTATAGGTCCAGTACAATCTCCACTCAGCCACCTCTCCTCTAAGTGTGACTTGATATCTATTATGTACATTTAGCACCAGCTACTCAGCTAGAGTTAAAATCAGAAGAATCTATCAAAATGGCCACTCACTTTTCCAAGATAGTGTCCTGCAGGAACTTGGCCATGGCTGTGGGGTCATGGCGGAGGGAGACTGTACGAAGCAACCTCACTATCTCATCCAGGTGATATGCCCTGATGCCATCCCCACGACCTACTTCACTCTCCTCATCATCATCTTCCACCTTGTTTGATGATGAATAGCCTGGTGGGTAATGGAAGAGAGGGTTTGTAAAGGGTATGTGCAATATAAGCACAATCCCTTGTTTGTACATCCTTCATTCCTTGAGAAAATATTAATATAACAATGTTTACAACTTTATAGGACAGTATTAAAATTAGGACTAAACACAGAGATATAAATTTGCAAAAAAGTTCAACTTTTCTTGGATCTACTAACGTCCAAGTTTACAAACAGGCCTGTGGAACTATACTATCCTGCTAATTAAAGAGGAACTATTTATTTCTACCTCTGTTTTCCACCTCCTCTTTTAATCAATTTTTCATTATCGAACTTCATTATAGAGATTCTTCTTATCTTTATCAAACTACAGTCTCACCCAGGATCCAGAGCAGCTCAAGGTGAAGGAGGGTGTGGAGCTGACAGAGATACAGGTGAGTGTCAGAGGAGACACCACTGCTATTGATCTCTCTCGCTGTCTGCAGGACCCCATCACCCAGCACTTTCCTCAGACCCTCCTATAAACACACACACATACTCTACATTTATAATTATTGCGAGAAATTTTTTTAACACAGCATCATGTAGCTAAAGGGGCAAATTAATTCCCTATAATGCAAAAAGTATGCATCGTCTGCAGTACTGTGCAAGTATTGGAGCATGAGTGAGGAAATTTTCAAGAATTCGCTCACCATAAGGATAATGTAAAATATGTAAACTATCTCAATTGAACCTTACAGCACTCTAGCAGTCTTTTCTTTTTGCTCATACCATAGGACTGTACTGTCAAAAACAAGAAATAATATAAGCAAACTCTTCATTCTATATCAATTAACCGTTAAGTAAAATTAATTGGGTACTGGTATTATTCAAGTCTGTCCATGACTGACCTCCATCTGGGTGGGAGCAGAAGTGGTGGCTCTGACATGGGAGAGAGCTAAGTTGACAATGGTCTGGGCAGTGGTGAATAGATCTGATCCCATCTGTCCTACACCCTCCCTTAGCCGCACCAGTGATGCCACCAACTCTTGTGTGTCCTGTAAGGGGTACACACTATTAATATAAAGTACCAATATTATTTTTATGGAGTCACAGGATAAGCATTTCATTGTCACTGGAAAGACAATGTTTGAGGAAATATTTTCAAATACGGCTGATTTAAATTATTAGTTTTATAATCTACTTAATTCACAGTGGTAGATATCTGGATCTTTGATTCAAACCCTTCACACCAGTGCATTCCACTGCATGGGTTATATGTGGAAAACTCATGGGTTGCACAATGCCCACATGAAGCTGCCAGACTAGTTGATATTTGTTCATTTCATTAAACCTCCCACATCCACCCTGAAGAAACACCATCATACCTCAGGGTTGGAAACATCGTTGAGGACCTGAGACTCGAGAGCTTGACTCTTCCTGGCTTGCTCTTCTGCCTGGGCTGCCCTTCGCTCTGTCTCCTGGACTCGTTCCTGCTCTTCAGCGCGTTGTTCCTGTTGTGGTACGAAAGCAATGAAGACATATTAAGTGCATGAATTTGTTCAGAGGACATTAAATGATACACAACACAGAAAACCATCTTGTGGCAGTTTCACAGTTACACTGAGCTTAATTGCAAAAACAAGGTTATGAAAAGTACTCAAAGTTGTTTGGACCTAGTCCTAGTGGGTGCTTTCTGGATCTAGACAATGTCTGCTCACACACTAATGAAACATTGAGAACAAAATCAGCCTCATCAGGTACTTATCAAAATGCTAAGGCTAAGAGAAGACAATGTTAGTTGTGTATTAACTTAAAATCCCTTATTTGTGAGCATAATTACCATATAAGCAATATATTTACTTAATGCTTGTCAATAATAAAGCACCGCACTACCGTATATAAATGAGTAACAAATGAAAATATCAATATACCTTGACTTTTTGCTGTGCAGTGACAATATGGCTCTTCTTAACCAGCTGTTGCGCCCTAGTGAGTGTTGGTCTTACAGCAGCAGTACCCTGGGCTGGCTGTGTGCTGGGTGTGGACTGGGTGAGAGGATCAGTGGGAGGCTGAGTCATATCTACCAGATCTCGCACCCCAACCTCCCCAGCAGCCAGGGGTGGAGGAATCTGGGGTCGGTAGCGTCGCTGTAGGCGTTCCTGCATCACACGACGCTCCATACGACTGTTGGATCTGAGCACATGGAAATAATAATGACAACAAACAAATAAATAACAATGACTGCATAAATCAGGATTATATACTTATCTGACAAACTAAGCAGAACATGAAAAACAAAATGAAAAATACAATAAAACAAACAGTAGTAGTACGGTACTACTGATTACTAAGAGGCGTTTCATGTCATTCTTTTTAATCATAGAGGCCAAACCCTCACTGCCTGAGTGTGTGTCCCACCTTTTCTTTATGTGGTTAAGAGCATTCGTAGCAGCTGGGGTGGGTATGAACCATGGTTGAGTGTGGCTGGGTGTGAATCTCTTTGTGTTAGGAGCTGGTTCACCACCACTGTATGCTGCAGCACTCTGCCAAAGATTTACATAATCAGGGAACAAGATCAAGATTAGTAGTGCACAGACCAAGTGACACAATGTGCTCTGAATAGTAGTTTTGCTTACAAAAATTATAATTTTCTCTTGGGAGAGATTATATACATGGACTAACTGTCATTATCATACACTAAAATAAGAAATTTAATTCCACAAGACTACTGTACAATATATATATACAGTGTTTTTTATATGCCATGAACAAACCCAAAAATATAAATAACTGCACATGGAACTATTATGACTATTTTATACAAATTTTAATCATAAAAAATTTTCAATTCTTAGGAAAATAACATAATTCAGGGGTATCATGGCCCTTACACTGTACAGTTGATATAACAAATAACATTTCCAGTACTATTTGTAAATTAAGTCCCAATCAGACTTGTGTAAGCATAGTGAGGAAAACAAAATTTCATCAAGGTCTGCTAGTATAGTACGCTGATGTTTTTTCCCATGTTACCACTGGGATTTGTTGGCATCCCATCCCTTAAATACAGTAACCACGCCATGGTAGCTTAGCCTCAGGCCCTTACACCACTCATATGGGATGTGGATTATGCTGTTTTTGACTACAGTAACTAGAATCTGCATTTTCCATTTACCTTAAGGCACTTCCTCACAGTAACAGCGACAAACTTGAGGAGGTTATGTTCTTTGAGGCCAGGGACATATGAGGTATGGGATGAGGATGAAGGTGGGTGTAATGGTGGTGTGGCCAGACCTGAGGCAGACATCACTGCTAGGCACCCTACACCACCTGCCCACGGACTGAGTACACCCACACCACCACAGCTCAATTTCACCATCTGAAAATATTACATAATGTTACTGAGGATCTCTTACTAAACAAATGCTAATGTAGTTGGGTACGGTACCTGTTTCATATTCCAAATCTTACAACCCTTTCATTTCCTCAAAAATGATGTAGAGGATTAAAGGTTTAATTTAGGTCTATGTATGGTACAGTACTGGAACAGTGCAACTAACGTGGTGCTATTTTCTATACAGTATTTGACAATTAAATTAATCTTACCTTAATATAATTTTTCATGATCAATTAAAAGATGCTGCTAATATTGTGATTATCTGCGCCGGCGAACTACTGGTTAGGTTAAGTTGGGTTAGGTAGGGTTTGGTTACCTTTATCTATACCCAGTGGAATTATCTTGTGGATATGTATTCGTTGTTAGATATTTCAATTTTAAGATACGACTTATCTTTGTAGCGGAGGGACAGACTGAGGTTGGGCGGACAGTGTTACATGGTCTCCTTGGCAAAATTTACTAAAGTTCCAGCAGGCAGTTGTGTACATGACGCCTGACCTGCCCAATCGGGCTACTTTTAGCTGCTATCCACATGATCTACATTATTTTTAAAGGTCCCGAAAGACACTAGGTTAGGTCCTGAAGGACATTAGGTTAGGTCCCAAAGGTAGCCACAGCATAGGTTATTTCGTCTGGTGATCAAAAAATTGAATTTCCCGCCCAACTGGGCTACCGTACTTATTTAACATTATTCATACAGTTTCCCGTGTGGACTTAAAGTTAGCCTAAAACATGGAAGTATCCCTGTATCTGGCAACACTACACACGGGGGCCAGAACCCACTAGGAAAGCCGCGATCCCATTACAAAGTAAATACATACAAATAATATATATACATGCTTTTTACGTATTTCCACAAAATTAAACAGTCTCCAAAATAGGGGAAAAGAAACGGGCGATTTTGGTTCCCGGAAATGTGTGAATATTGAGGAAGCAGATAATTGCAATATTTACCGAAGATGCTTTTGGAGAACTTCTTTGAGTACTACAGACAATGCATAATTGAAAAATTCTGAAAATTTCTTAAACCATAACAATTTATCATTAAGAAGATAACCTATTTCTCACCATACTGAGATGATGCTTGGCTAAGACTTGTACAACGATGTTGAAGATGGTGTTGGGTGCGTGGCAAACATAAAGGTGTCCAGCGTCCCCTGCCACAGCCAACACACTCACAGCACCACTCCTTACCACACCAATCACTGATGCACTCCCCCATTGACGGGAACAACTGAGGGTTGGTAGACGAGAAAAACATTACAGGGTATATGGTATAATATATAAATTTGAGTACAATAGATAAGCTATAATAATTTAGATTAAGAAAGTCTCAATGCACAGGGGAAGCAAAAACTTTGTTAAAAACAAAATAAATAAGAAAACAGGTGTTCTCCAGATATACCCTTTATCTTAATAGTAATTTATAACTTTATAGCCTTTAGTAAAACATTAACACTTGGCTAAATCGGAATACAGTGAACATTTCTCCATTTATTGCATAAATATACCGAGTCTGACCTTCCATGTACAGCAAGAACCTCCAGTTGAGCCCGAAGGTGTGAGGTGCCCTGTTCATCCTCCCACACCAACAGAGGTCCAGGCTGGGGCTTCCTGGGGCGCCCCACTTTGCCCCGTCCCCACCACACCAATGGTATCCCCAACCCTGTCACATGTACACTTGGGGAAGGAAACAGGCTACTTGAAGCATTAGTTTCCGAGGCATCAGGGTCTGGCTCATCAGCAACCTGCCATGGTGAGCTCTGTACAATGCTGGTGATATTGTGAAGTGCACCATTCAGCTTCCCCAGACCACTCTGTATACTGTTGGTGTACTGAGGATCCTTCTCAACCCCAAAATCACACACACTCACAAAATTAAGGCTGATTTTCTTATCCACCTGAAATCCTTTAACCATGGAAGGGTCAAGGACACTCCCCAAGAACTCCTCAGGTGATATGCAGACATCCTTGACAGTACTGGACAAACCACAGAATTCCTGTAGGTTTGGGCCATTCTCTGGGACACTGGTAAAGATAACGATGGTGTTATAGGGTCCGACATTCTCAGGAATTAACTTTTGCTGGCCAGTCTTGGACCTCCGTCTGGTGGATTTGACAGGCGAACTAATGTCTGGTTGGTCCCAGTTGTAGTCCAATAGCACTTCCTGCAGAGCCTTTTTCAAGATATATGAATGGGGTTTTAGTGATTCTGAACTCGAGGTAGTGGTGGTCTTGTCAGCTGTTGTCTCCCTGCTGTCAAAATCTGTTTCCTTGTCACCGCCACTCTGATATATGCCGTCAAATGCCTTATAATACCGGTCGATAAGTTCATTTTCGAAGTCATCAAAGCTCTGTTTACTAAATTCACCAAAGTCTCTCCTGCTGGTATCTGGTTTAAAGCTACACGAGTCATAATATTTGCATGACCATCTCACCACCTCGGTTTGCGCGCCAAATTCTGTTAACAACCTCAAGCAGCTCAGTTTTAATTTGGCTACATTTTGTTCCAGCTCACTCTCTTTCTTGCAAGTCTGGGTGAAACTGTTCACATCAAATAAGAACACAGCCTGAACTGATGAAAACATGCCAATTACGTAAAATGCACTGTGTTTTGGCAATTTAAATGACCACAGTCAATCCACATCTTTGCGAATGTTTCTTTCGAACTGTGGTAGCATCAGGCTTCACACACTCACTACCAGCAAGATTGTATTTTACTTCCATTATTTCCTCCACTGTAAACGACTTCCTAACTTTCTTCGTTCAATCAGTAATTAAACTGGTAATAATTGAGGTGTTTTAACAAAATGTAGTATCAATATATGAAAAAGCATTATGCTGTAATAATTTTACAATATAATTGCCTTGCTAATGATATTAACCATTATGAGTTAATGTAACTGTAAACACATCATGATATGATCAATTATTAGGGATCATCATTAGCTGTAAAACACCAATTAATGAGCAGAAAGTGCAAATCCTAATATCTTGATAGTGTCATAAGTTGTATCTAAATAACCAAAACAAGGTGTAATGCAAATATATTCGTATAAATATGATGAAGAAATACTATACTATCCTTACTTATAGTTACAAAATTAGTAAGACATATTATTATAATGAGTTATATACAAATAACATAACCTATCAGAAGTAATACTCTTTTGTGTAAATCGGAAGAATCTTATAAAAAGAGTTCCAGAAAAGCAATAATGGAAACTTTGGAATGCTTTTGTGTTTAATTATATCATTAAAAGAACCTCATACAGTAACAAATACACAGTGGGATAACCTATTACAGAACAAGTAAACTATTTAAGTGAATAGTAGTTACGTGTCGGTTCACAATATTGGTATACATGACAATAATGCCACCAAACTTTGTATAAAAACTGGTGGTAGTGTGGTGTCAGACCTCTTATAAGATCTCACTGAATGTAATATCAAGTCATGAGGAATGGTTTGGATGTGACAGGGGAGGACTTGTTACTATTGTACGCCTCTCAGAATGGTAATGCTAAGGGTATTGCTGAGGACTTATATGAAGTGTGTGTGTCAAGTGGCCTTAAATGTGAGTTGAAGTGCTGCAGTGAGGTGGACACATTAGATGGAAAAACCTGCTTAGTACTTATCGCCTCTACGACAGGTAAGAGTAAGGGTAAAACTTGCTTAGTATTTATCGCCTCTAGGGCAGGTAGGAATAAGGGTGAAATTTTGTATGACCCAATAACATAGTAATGTATCCAGACTGAGTTTGAATTCTATAGGGCAATTACTACCATTCTCAAACATCTTACTTTTCCAATATATGCTATGAGGTATCATTTAATAACCATTACTAACGAGTAAAAGCACTGTACTTTTCCATTGCAATACCCCATTTCCATCATTCATTACCAACTGTATTTGTATCTCGGTTATTAGTCAATCATTTACCTCTCTTTGGTATAAGTTTACTGTAATATACGGGCGCTTATCCATAATGGCTTTTCAACTCGAGGTTTCCACAATGCAATGTTTTATAGTGTGTTTTAACAAATCTGTTGTTCAAATCTGTCGCAAATGAGTGGTTTTGGAGATCTCACCCCTCTCCCACCACCCAATTTCCGAAAACACTAATTTTCGTCAGATTTGAACTACAGATTCATCTGAAAAACACTAGAACGCATTTAATAGAATTAGGTAGACCTGACCTGAACTAACCTAACCTAATCATGACAGCAGCAAACTACTGGGGGTAAATTTACAGAAGAACTGGGTTCACTATATTGTGTATTTTAGTATCATTACCCACTATTTTGGACCATTCTAAAACACTTTTATTCTATGGTGTTTCTTTCGGAGATGCCCCGTTTTCGAGATATGCCCCGTTTTACAAACATAATTTGGAAATTAGTCTGACCTCACCTGACCTGACCTAACCTAACCTAGACAACATCAGACTACCGGGACCTAACCTGGGCAAACTACCGGGATATAACCGGTGTAAACTATCATAAAGTGACTGGGGCAAATTCCCAGGACCTAGCCGGATGTGGTAACACTGCGCGATCCTAGCCAAAAACCCAGTTATTCTGTAATAATACCGGAATTTGCCCCAGTCACTTTATGATAGTTTACACCGGTTATATCCCGGTAGTTTGCCCAGGTTAGGTCCCGGTAGTCTGATGTTGTCTAGGTTAGGTTAGGTCAGGTCAGGTCAGACTAATTTCCAAATTATGTTTGTAAAACGGGGCATATCTCGAAAACGGGGCATCTCCGAAAGAAACACCATAGAATAAAAGTGTTTTAGAATGGTCCAAAATAGTGGGTAATGATACTAAAATACACAATATAGTGAACCCAGTTCTTCTGTAAATTTACCCTACTGGGACCTAACCGAGGCAGAATACTGGGACCTGACCGTAGGAAGCTAACGGGACCTGTATGTAAACACTCGGTGGCCAACTTGAATTGGTATTAGACATACCTTTTTCTTCGAGAGTGGTGGTATTTTGGATGGGTGGATAGAGGAAATACAGGCCTTATTACATGTGGGGCAGTTCACTGACGTCAGTAACACTCCTTGGGCACGTAAAATGTCTAAACTGGCTTTGTCATTCTCAAAACAGTGCTGAAGAATATGTTCGGGGATAGACAGACACTTGATACAAAGGGAAGCCATTGTAATGAATTTGAAATTGAGGCTCATCAATCAAGCACACTGATTGGCTGTCTGCGCACATTAATACACAGCCAATGAGGTGGAGATATCACAGTTGACTGGATATGGCCGCTGTACACCCCGTGGATAAAGAAAAATTGAATCAGTTAAGGGTAGTTGTATTACGAAAGCTATGCATTTTCAACGGAAATGACGTATATGTACCAAGAAATGTATTTGCCAGAAAAGAATTGATGGTAGCACCCTTATACTGTAATACCAACTGTACTATTGGAGACTAAATACACACCCCCAGTAAACCAATATGTTCTTCTGGTGTATTTTCCTGTTTGCTCTTCAATCACAGGTGATGGTGACCCGCCTGACACTGCTCGAAAATTCTGGCGTAGACTCAACAAGAGGGACACTACCAGTACCACAACCCCCCTTGCCTCACTCTACTATACTGTTCTGGGCCTCGGTGATACCAACTACACTAATTTCTGTAACTTTGGCAAAACAGTTGACCAGAAACTCTGCTCACTTGGAGCCAAAAGGTTCTTGCATGTGCATATACCGTATACTTTGTACTCATCCTGCTGTCTTTTCACTATATATATAATAAGAAGACAATATGTTCTTGGGGTATGATTAGGATATACAGTATTATGCTCAGTTATGGCAATCAAAAATAGCAATGTATAGAACATTTTATAGACCTCTGTGTGTCATTTGTACTGTATATAGGCACAGTCAGTATATTACAATCAGTATACAGTATTACTATTTCAAACAGTGGCAGTAAATTACACATCCCACAAGCTCATCATTCTCAATACAGTATGTCATGTCCTGATGCATAAGGATTAACCAAAACTAATAACACTACAGTTTAATATTTTTCTAATCTGTTTGCATGTGTCGGCAGATTCTACGAGTGTGGGTGGGCAGATGATGGAACAGGACTTGAGGTTGTAGTGGAGCCATGGATTGAAAACCTTCCTTCGGCCCTCAGAACTCACCTTTCTACCGTCCAACACCAGCCCCACCTTACAAACACCACACAGTTGACAAGGCATACAAGAGAAGTAATCCTCGAGGGAGGTTGTGCTTGTGGAGAACAGATGGTGAATATGAATGGAAATACAGAAGTGAAAGAAAGTAAATATATACCCGATGTTATGAAGAGTGGTCCTGATGTAGATGATCGAAAAATAGAGCAATCCAATAGTTCCAACAGCATGAGTGATAGTGGCCGTGAGTCAGATGTTGAAAGAACTATTCAGCATAACCACAATAACCAGAAACAAACTATAGTGGTAGAAAGTAGTAGGATGCTAGAAGAAACAAAGGACAAGTTATTGACTATTGCTGCCAAGTACAAAATAGATCTTCTTCCCCAAGAGGAATTAGAAAATTTACCATTAAAATCTTGTGCCTTTCCACTGGAAACTAAATTGACCTTACCTATTCTTCCTCCATCATATCTTTCCATCAGCTATCAGGAAAGTGCTGAAGAGCCACTCACAAACCTAGACACCAGTCCCTACCCCAGTGCAGCCTCAGAACCTATTGACACTATCGTTGAATCGGTAAAAAGACTCACGAGATATGATGCTATAAAAACAACCCTGGAAGTCAAACTGAGACTTTCGAACAATACGTTGGACAAGTTTGAATATGAGCCTGGTGATTCATATGGTGTCTTGGTTAGGAATCCCAAGTGTGATGTAGAAATGCTGTTACATTTACTTGGTTTAACAGGTCAGGCTGATAACATTTTTGAGCTGTCTGTGATGTTGGACACCAAAAAGAAATGTGCTGCTGTACCCAGCTTCATCCCAGCCAGGGGTTTCCTAAGAAATATATTGGAGAGCTGTGTTGATATAAGAGCTATCCCTAAGAAACCTCTTGTTAGGTCTCTAGTGGAACACACAGCAGACCCCAAAGAAAGACGACGGCTGCAGGAATTAGTGAGTAAGGAAGGAGCTGGAGAATACAGCCAACATGTTCGAGGGGCTAACCTGAGCCTCCTGGACCTACTAATAATCTTCAGTTCATGCCAGCCACCAATCACTACCCTGCTTGAGCATCTCCCTCGTCTCCTCCCACGGGCATACTCTATCATATCTTCCCCTCTGATTAATCAGTCATGTGTGACCTTTGCTTGTAATATTATAGAGATTCCCAGGATAAATTCTGTTACTTATTCTAGGAGGGGAATAAGCACTGGCTGGTTTTCCTCCCTGTGTAAGGATTTATGTGATGCTGAGGATATTGCCCAGCCCATGGGCAACTTGACTTTGAATGCTCATCGTGATATTCATGCTGAGATATACAAGAGGAGCAATCAGAATTTCCACCTACCAAAGCAAGCAGCAACACCAATCATTATGGTGGGACCTGGGACAGGGGTGGCACCTTTTGTTGGATTCTTGCGTCATAGGGAGAAAATTATGGCAATAAATCAGGAACAAAAATTTGGAGAATCGTGGCTGTTCTATGGTTGCCGTCACAGGGAACGAGACTTTATATTTAAGGAGGAACTTCAGAGGTTCGAACAAAAGCAAATTCTCAACCATTTCATTGTGAGCTTCTCAAGGGAAGAGGAAATTAATTTAGGTTCAAAATATGTACAACACAATATTGTTAAGCATGGGAATGCTCTGGCCAACCTCCTCCTCAACTTGCAAGCTATTATTTACATTTGTGGTGATGCACAAAATATGGCTAAGGATGTCTTTGAAGCATTTGTAAATGTGCTGGATGTTCATGTTGATATTCCAGATTTCAAACCTAGAGAATATTTAGCAGAAATGCAGTTGCAGAGGAGATATTTACAAGATATTTGGTCATAGTTCTGCTGCAGTTCCAAATGCATAATCTACCTCATAAATATTGTTGTTTGTGCTATTTTTCACTCAAAATATAATATATAAACACTATTGAAAAATTTATATATTGATTATGCTGATGTTTTATGAAATAAAAAAGTAACTACATGTTGCTTTTTTATTGTGCTACATGAGTACTGAGGGCAAGATGCCCTCTTGATTTCCTACCTGTTACTTGAACAAAGAATTTGAAAGGTCCCAAAATCATGTCCAATTTCATTTGAGATGCCTAGACACACAGAGTTAATTAAGTTACAGTTAGGGAAAAAAACGAATGATAGTAGTGTTCTACAGCTGAACAGTTATTTATTTGAAAGACATTACACTAGTTAACTCATGCATTTGGAAATTGGACAGAAAAGAGGTGAGATATAGTAGCATGCCAAGTGTTACATGCTCTCCTGCACTCTATACTGAAAAGATTTAGAAATAAGCATATTATAATGATATACAGTACAGTACTATTATTGAAGAAACCCTACTGATAAAACTGTTGTGCATATCCAACCAAGGCTGAGAATTACCCTACTTCAGAGAGCCTTAGCTACTGGACACATGAGTAACTAAAAAGTACAATGCCTAGCTGTCATGGATTTATTCCAAGCTCTTCCCATATTGTATCTTCATGCATTGTATACAGTGCTAATTCATCAGTGATTGAGTCTTGTACACAAATTGATGAGTGCTGGCCTGAATATTAATTTGTTTATTACTAGTCAATATGACGATCCACTCAGGTCTACCAAACGCTCATTTCCCAATTTTATTCACCCAACTCAATGTGTTGCCTCATTCCAATATTTTCTCAGTCACTCCAACATATATATATTACTGTATTACATATTAATATCACATTAGGTATGCTCATAACATATAATATTTCATTTGGACCCTACTACTGTAAAAGTTTACTGGAATTCTAAGCAACTCATATGATCTGAAAAGCTGAAGAACTATAACTAAACATAATTCCATAATAAAGTATTATTACTCTACTTATGGTTGCATTCCATTCCATAATAAAATATGCCTATAGGATACCAAATGTTGAACAGGTAATATTTCTATAGTATTCAAAGCTACCAAACACTTTTTGCATTCACACCTCAAATTCACACTTCTTACCTGACTTGCTACATTCTTACACCCACACCTTACAACTAACCACATTCACATCCACATCATATATCCACATTTTATATCTGGCCTATACACCCATACTTGTACTACACCACTTTCACATCCACACACTAAACAAATCTTCACACTTAGCCTGCTACACCATCACATTTACACCTTACACCTTGCCAACATCACTCTGAAGACTCTGCCATTTCTGTGTTATCAACAACAAGGCTGTGGATGATGCCCTCCCGCCGGTTACCACTGCTAACTGCCTTGATGTATGCTGGGTGCCCACACAGGTCAAAGTGAGTCTCCGTTCCATCATCTACAAACTCTCCCTGTTGACAGTCACCAACTTTTAACTCCACTCTCACATACATATCACCACATAAAATACTGTGTAAAATGTACCATATCTAGAGAAGTGTGTGTGTTTGTAATTTTCGTTGATATATACAGAGCACTATACAGTATATTAGTGCTGACTATATCTCTGTATCACCCAATTATAGTTATAAAATACAGTACTTTATGTTGAAACATAAAAGACTTTACAAACTTGATGGTGGGCAATGCTGTCGGCATGTCTTTCAGTATTCCCTTTGCATTTCAACAGTTGACTGAATCATAAGTTAACTGAATTTTGCACATTCCTTTCATAGTATCAGAAATATCTGAATCTGATCTTTACAATCAAATCAACAATGGAGAAGTAACTGGGAAAGGTAAAAAGAATGAGAGCATGGAAGAAATTTGAGAGAGAGCAGTGCATCATAAGATCACTGATATGAATCACGAACGGTAGAGGTGGTGTGGTAGAAATGAGCTACACAGGAATTAAGAGCAAGTGGCTTGAAGAGATAGAATGGAAAACAAATGAGACTAGATGTGGTTTTGGTGCACCATACTTTAAGGTAGTTTGAGAAGTATAAAGAGAATACAAATGATTGAGCTTTGGAATGAGACTGAGCAGCCTGGTGTGGGAAGGAGGCCACTGTTCAGAGGAAGGAGAGGATTGATTAAGCAATCGTTACCCCCTTTGGGGAATATCTAAAGCAGGGGTTCCCAAACTGTGGGTCATGGAGGGTCTAACAACTGTATGCACTACAATGTAGTGCATACATTAAAATGTTAATAAATCAGTCATTGTTAATAAACATTGATAAAGATCAATGGAGATTTTATTTTTCTCAATGCTGTGATTAATATTTAAAATATATCTGTGCCATTTAAAATTAGTACGATTTTAGAAGGCTTATAAATGTGGGGGTCATGACAGGTTTGGTACTGCTGTAAGGGGTCACGTACTAAAAAAGCTTGGGAAACACTGATCTAAAGGGAATGAGGCTGCAAACTGATTGTATATTTAATTTTTTACTGTATCACAAAACAAATACTAAAAGTAGCTTACGGCTGTATCAAGCTTCTTGCCATTAACCCAGACATCAAGCGTTCCCTTCTCCAGCACCACTCTTGAGTAGGAACCATCCAAAGGAAATACCCACGTCTTCAGTATCTTGTTTTGGTTCTCAGCAAACTTTTTGTAGTTCTTGCCATTAACCTGCATACCAATATATTGATACAAAAATAATAACACTTAGGAAACATAAAAAATGAAAATGAGAAAAGGTGGAAGAGAAAAAAGGGACTGGCTTGGGCCCTAAGAGGAGCCAAAACCCTAACAGCATTTTCCCACATCTTTGCAAACAATACCCCGCACGAGAGCTGTGAAATTATTACTGCAATACTGCTACAAATTTGATCTTGACAACAATGATGCGTGATATCACAACGTTCAACCTCTCCCTTTTCCCCAGCAACGTATTAATATATCATTCTACCTCTATAAAGGAAACTAAATCCTACATCTGATCAATATACTGTACCTCAAGAGAATATTCATAAGAGAATCCTCCGATGGGCTCGATTCTGATGACACATTTAGCATTCCCGATTTCAAATGTCTCTGAACCCACCAACTTGAACATCCAATCATGGCGAAGCTTCTCCTGAAAATATTGGGTGAAGTAATCTGCCATAAACTAACGTACACCACCTACATAAGCGCTGTCGCCTCACCAAACGGTTCTTGAAGTTTGGGGTTTAATGACTCGTGAATCGAAACACCATACAAAACAACATTTTCCAATTGTGAAGCTTGTGGGGTTCATGACTCTGCGGATGAGGCGACAGCGCTTTTGTAGGTGGGTGTACAGTCGGCGGCAAAAGTCGTGTCGTCTCACTCAGCACTTGTAACATAAAAGTTAATCATGGAATAAACACATTTACCATATAGAAATACAATATCCATGGGGTAAATTAATATGCTTCTCTGTTTTATCAGTTTACGAGCCCATGAAGCTTATATTTCCATACTTACTTCATGACTTGGTAGATGTGGCGACAGGACATTTGCCGCCGACTGTACATGAGATTGGACAATATATGAAGTTAATGACAAACTTTAACAGAGTCAACACAGTTACTTACTCTGTATCTGTACTTGCAATCAAACATTTCTCAGGTCATATTCGACAGAAATCACTACGGATAATCACACTCAGTTTACAACAGTATCATATTTACTGTCATTATACAAGTAAATTCAATAAAATAGACAGTCTCTAAAATTATGTACTCAAATAGAAAATGCCAAATGGAGTTCAGCTGGCAATATCATGCAATTTATAATGCTCAATTAATACACACAGGGCCAGCTGGCAGATGCACACACCTGGCCGTCGACCCAGAGAACTCTACGACCAGTGGTTGTGCCGTGTTCAAAGCCGACCTTGTGTTTCCCATCACTGAGGGGAACTTCCCACAGAGCCACAAGGTCCCCACCCAAGCCCATCTGTTAGGTGATAGTACAGTGGTGGGGTAAGTGAATAAAATGTGACACAACTATCAGTGATTACAGTATACAGTATGTGCCAGGTATATAAAGTTATTGATATATCCTTGTTTGGCAGCTAATTTTTGTGAAAAGGAATGCACCAATCCAATAAGCACGGCCACTCACCTGGCTGGCAAGAAAGGCAAGATGATGGAGAGTAAATCAGTCATTGATTGTTCATACATCAATACCTAACCTTGGGATGAACAACACACTGGGTACAATCAACACAATACTGTGTCAAAGTAGGTCACAACACACCCACAGTGAGTCACTAATATTGATCTCACCAACATTTTGTTGTGTACATCCGGCATGTACTCGTATCTGCCTCAAACCTACGTGGTTCAGATTACACACGTGATCTGCCTATTTATATCGTAATTCACACTTTAGCCACTCTTAATGATTTACGTACTAATAATAATTGGTTATATGGAAAGGGTATTTGTCGACGTTTCACCAGATATTGCAGCACGACAAAGGCCCAGTAACTATTACATCATCACATTGTATTCGTACTTAGCTGGCCAGGGAAAAGATTACTATCCGTAGTACCAATATCCCTAATAAATGATAAGGTAAAATTATTTTGTTAAAGTGGGTCTGTGTGGTGTTGCAATTTCTAAGTACTTGTGTTCAAGTGCGTTAAATACCTTTAATATTATTTGCCAAAAGAGGTTGAATCTTACCACTTCTTACTTACATTGGGTGTATAATTCCTAAAGATTACAATCATGACGAAATTTCTCTAGTCTTACCGAATGAAAATAATCACAGCATTATCACTACATAATTCCTTTGTTAACTAACATTAATCCATAATTATGTAACTCCAGGTAACGTCTTTAGCTTGAAATTATATGAAAAAGTAAAATGAAATGTCTACAAGTTGTAAAAGAAAGTTATGTCAGTGTGTACTTATATGGTAACGTATAGGTGTGTCTTACCTTTGGTGTGAGTGGCGAGGCAGGTGTAATAACAAGTGTATCCCGCCACAGTTCGTAAGGCTGTCTACTGACTTCACACCACCTGTCCTGCAGAGCCATCACCACCAAACACATCGTTAATTAAACCGTGTCGTACACCAACATTAATTTAGCACATGCTTTTCAATTATCATGTGCTGAAGACAGGTCAATATCTCACAATATATAAAATATTATTATTTTATGAATGCTATGGATGAAAATATATAAATTACCTCAAGCGTCAGCCAACGAGGTTTTTGTGTTTACGTTCACCTGGTTACTATGGTGACGGGAAAGGGAGAGGTGTTTGTAAATTATTTAACACAGCAATCATACATCCATCTTACTTCCATATCAATGAACAATCTGTCATTAATTATTTGGAAACAAAGTGTATTCACATATGTGGCATTGCGTAAAAAGGAAATACGTATGGAAGTTGGTGACGGCGAAAGAAGGGGAAAATATTATTAATCAGCTGGGCAATGCACTGTTGAATTCCAGACGAGGCTGTGAAATATGTACTGTAGTGATGTAGTGACAACAAAGACGTATATTTAATAAGCCATACCTACTGTACTATAGGAAGCGGCTTGTCTCAGATTGAAGGAGCTATTTCAGTTAAAACTTTAAACATTTTCACAGCAGGTTAACTGGCAATGAGTACGAATTGGTTACTATTATAGGTCATGCGTCAGGGAGGTGTAATTTGTACACCCACTCACCCAGGGTCCTGCGGGGTGGTTTAATTTTGTTCAGGAGATCCTTCTGGTCATATCATCAAGATATCAACAGATATGCATAGGGGGTTGAAAAATGTTATGGAATTTTTTCCAAACTGTATATACTCCACCGAAGAAAGGAAAATCACCAGTTCCATACATTACCTCACAGAGGACATGTAATTTTATCCATACCATCCTTTCATATGCATTTTAAATAAGATACCGGTATCATCTTACACACATGAGAGATAGGGTGGTCAAAATGGTGAAATATTTAGATGTTTACAGGATTATTTTCAAAACCAAAGCAGACAAGTTATTCCATTATTAAATAAAAAATAAATATAATAATAATAATGGAAAGCACTGAAATATACAAAGGAGTAAGAAAAATAATAGTTTTCTCATTATTATTTTATTGAACGGCAAAGCACACAAATTCGCGGCTTGTATGTGAGTTAAGTACAGGGATGCTAGTCATAGACTTTCATAACTTGCAATCAGAACTTTCTGGATCGGAATAAGGAAGAAACATTTTCAAATTATAGATGTATGACTACGTAGGTACAAGTCATAGCCTATGGTAATAACATATACATTTGAGGCTATAATTATGATACAAAAATGATTTTTATGTATCACTCAAGGATTTACGGAAAAATCTCATAAAGGTGTACTACTAAAACCCAATATTTTTAGATCAAAATGAAAAAAAAAAAAAACTTTTACTTATAACGTATCGTTCAAATCGAAACGTCAATAAGAAACATATTCTCCTTAGATAATGGTTATAATATACGAAGTGGAGTTTTCATTCTCACACAGATGACAAATATTAGTTCTTAAGATGAAAATTATTAGTTTATAGTTTTAAGAATCATTATATCTTTCATGCATGTCACGCTTTACAATGTATGATATTCAGTTTACAGATCCAGAAAGAATTTGATTTTAATATTTTACATAAACCTGACGCAATCCACCTTACAAAAACCCAAACACACTCACATATTAGAAGAATGTCTATGAAAGCCGGATATAAAGGCACAATTGAGGGCACATTAACAATTCAAAATGGAAATCCCTGACTGAAGAAAAGCCACTTATATAATGGAGTCGTCCAATCACCAAGTGGGAATTCGAGCAAGTTCTCAAATCGTGAAGTGTTGCCAACTTGACACAATGACAACCTGGAATTCATTATGGGCATGAAGCGAAAATAGATCAAGTCTAAAGAGGACATGTATTAAAGTGTAATTTTCTTTAGATGAGGAGAGAGACGAGGAGACTAATCTCAATGCCCTATACATTGAACGCAGGGTATTAAATACTGCACTAAGATTTTTTTCTTTTCACGAAAACTGCTTAAGATGATAACAAATTTTGTCACTTATCTCAGTCTCATAATAAGAAGCTTTACCAGAATAACCCGATAATTTACACTAATATAAATCTGAAACTTGAATCCGTCTAAATTCCAAACCTGCGACTTTTGAACTCCACTTTTAATACCATGGAGTAAGGGACTGGCCAACTCATATCAGCCGTCATGATCATATTCAACACGACGCTTTTTACTAATTTATTTCGACGAAGAAACTAACGAAAACTTACAAAGGTCATTATAATACTCATGGAAACAAAATCAATACACATGCTGTAATCTAAAACACAATTGGGTGTAAATGGCACAGAATGAGAAAGGTTTAGAGAGCCAAGAGGCACATATTATGTGTCTGTCTATTGTTGACGCCACTCCCAATCAGAAGTGCCAGTGTTTAAGAGACCAATGCAGGAGTGACTAATGCTGCCACGAGGGACGGACTCATGTCCTCCCACACACTGGATGATGATGTGTTTGTTGAAGGTGTGTATAATTACAGTGGTGTACTTGTGATTCGTATGGAATGTCTCTGACGGTTCATAAAGAGTATTCAAACTTCTTAAAAATGAAATCTTAACAAAATATTTAAAGATATTTAAATAAGTTTCCAATTCTAAGAAACTTTTATTACTATTTATAGATCGATGGGAGGTAGGCCTATGTTAACATAACGTGGTAAGATTATTACCCTCGCAAACGGGACTTGCGAAAGGTTATATTTCCAACCATGTTTGACTATTTGTTTGTTTGTTGGTTACCTAGTTTTTGAACAATATTAACGATTGGATTTTAATCAAATTTCACAAGGTGGTTAGGCACTCTATAACCAAGAAATAATAAAATTCTGTTGAATTCAAGCCAGGATTGAACATAATTTACATGTTATGGATAAGAATGAAAGTAAAATGTGGGCTGGAATCTGGAATCTCCGTAAACTTAATTTGGCGTTCATGCAGGCACTCATTACATCGAGTGCCCTTCTCGTTTAATATGTTTAATACTAATATAAACATGACTTCAAGCCAGAGGTGTCTAGTCATTATTTACTCCATGGCATCTACAGTTATCCTTAAAAATAAGAGAAAACATAAATATAAACACATACTCGTATAATGAAACACTCAACGTACAATTTTTCCTCAAATAACGTCACGTCGTTCTACCACCAAACCCTAAAACCTATATTTTCCTGTAATTACCAGTAGTCCCTCAATACCGACTATATTCTCTGGTAACAGAATGGAAGTGAGAGTATAGTAGGGTTACATCCAGAAAGAAGTGAGGACGACGAAGGGTTTTAGTGAAGTGACGTCACGACAAATGTGGAAGACTGTACATGTATATAAATCATGTGTATAATGGTACTTCATATATAATACTAAATAAAAAAATTCCACGGTGGGTTAGACTAAACATATTTGATACTGCGGCAAAAATTTACAAATCATTTCTTCTGAACCTCAATGTGGTAAGGCGAGTTGCCCCATCACATTTTGTCTACCTCCACCTCTCTATATTGCACATTGACTGGTAACCCCGTGTTAAAGCACTTCCCAGCTGACTTGTAGGCAATTATAACTTCTTAGTTTGGACAATATTCCATTATGGTTCATAACTATAGTACAGTACAACAGTAATTCAACTTAGGTTGCAATTATTACCGGAACATAACTAAGCATATCATCTTATTGTTTTATACCTTTAAGGTAAACAACTTGGCGAATATCATTCATATGTTTGTATGGTATTTTGTTACCAACTCAATTCAGTATTTGGCGGTCTGGAATGGGAAACTTGCCATGGAATAATTCACGATCTGTCTCACTACTTTGTAGTCTTACCTTTAATCCTGGTCTTATCCATTTTTCTCTCATTTAATAATTTTGAGGACAAATTTATCCTTACAAGGTCAAGTGTGTAGGGCACCAGATTATTAATTTACTTTAAGTTACACTGATATGAAAATAGTAATAGTAGAGGTACCCTGTGAAGAACTAATGAACGACTTGCTGGAAATATTCCGGTTGATTAGAGAATTTACGTCATCTGACGGAAAAATATCAGGATTCAATAAAGAGCAACGAAACATTAAAATGTCTGGGATACAAAACCAGAATATATGCTTTTAGATATAAGCTAGAAAACAAAAACAACAAAAATAACCATCTCCGTTCCACCAACATGATGTCACTAAGCGGGTAGAAATTGGCTGTGTTGGAGCCAAAACCCAGTACCCCTCCCCTCGAGACCGAAAATAAAACAGGTTGTGGCGGCAATACCACACGCTACGCTCCCTCCAGGCCCAGCCTAGAGCAACATACATCCAATGTTCTATAGTGGAATGAAAATCTGCTTCGTTACCCGGTACAAACGTATCCATCGTCTTTGGCCAACAAACTACCTGTCCTTCGGTTTGCTTACGATGTTTGCCATGTGCTGGTTTTTTAATCAAAGTTTATAGAATACATAGCGTTCATATAGTCGTGTTACTAACAAGCACTGTACCTAAACCATCCACTACGTGTAGTACTTAATTGTTAAGCAGTAACGAAGTTAATTAACATGTGAGAAGTTAAGGCAAAATGAAAAGTAAATCTACGGTTACGTTAACCACGAAAAATGAATACTGAAATACCTAACATTTTGTAAACGTGTAAATAAAAAGTAAAATCGTAATCATTCAAAAATTGAAAGTACAAGATCATAACTAAGGTCGGTTCATGATTTCTTGAATCTACATGATCTACATTTATCTCTGAGGCACATATATTTATCTGGAGTTTAAGAGAGTAAATTTTGCATGTCATTATTCCCAGTCTGTACGTTGCTGTACGTTGCTCAGGAAGACGAAGGTGTATTTCTCTTGCGAGGAAAAGTATTTATGGCATACAACTGTTAAATCTACAGAAGTCAGCCATGGTTTGAATGAGGCACATGTGCATATAGGCTATAAACTGAATTATCTTCTCAATGTAAGGTATTTTTATATTAAAATAATACCAGTCACTCTAAACTGTTGACCCACAACCCACAGACGCTAAACCGGGTATTTCAAAACAGATAATTTCTCGTTATACACAAAAGGGTCCGTGGCATGAGGCTGACTTTGCCATATAACAATATCTAACAATGCACCTATACATATTTTTCACAAAACTAAAGGTTAACATTCAAGCAAAGGGGTTAAACATATCGTACTTAATCATATAACTCTTAAACACAGTGACTGCATTAAGGATACCCATAAAATTAAATATTTACTTTTTTACTCAGCTATTCTCATATAGGCTATTATAATTAGCCAAGAAAAGTTTCATATATAGTACATAAAATACGTTCTTCAAACAACTGGCCATTGTCCCTATTTCATTAATGTATAGCCTACCTGTTAATAAAATAATCATAGTTCAAACAAATGAGTTTGTTTATATCGACAATTAGTTATCAAGACGAGACTAAGTAATAGAATACCTATAACTACCAATACAAAACACAGTATTAGACGTATCCTAATCTATTCTTACGCTACACATGACAGAATCACACTGACATCAACCAGTGACCCTTTTGTGTAAACTACAAGTCAGCAGTAACATATTTCACCACTCACTCACCAATGGTACTGTCTATACAATGTATAGGCTATATTCACTGCTCAGTGGCAGCTTACTTATTTCCTTATTTTTGTAAGACCAGCTTGATTTTTTTCTCCTCGCTATACGCATCGTAAAGTGAGAGATGAAACATGTTAAGATATATTATTGGAATCAAAGGGGACCAGTCAATCAGTTACTATCATATACTAATTTCTCTTTCCGTGAACTGATTTATTCTAAAAGTGTGGATAAACAAAATCATATTAATGACTATAACTCTATACTGGTAGACATATATAATAATGTACTCGTAAGCCTACACAGTTATAAAAACGAAGGTAGAGGAGTGCAGGGGTTAAATTATGCCACTTTACAAATCATAAAGTATCATCAAGTATTTAAAAGAAAAACAATATATCCCATATGAAACTTAAATATTTTACTCATACGAGAACATTATAAGTTTTTTTTAAGCCTATGCCCAAAGTTTTACCCCTACACTTCCACTTTCTTCTACTATACTTATGGGTGAAAATAATCAAGTCCATTAATACAAACTACACAATCATCTCTCATCAAGATAGGATCAGCTGCCTCATGGCCATAAGTATTAGTACAAAAATAATCCTTTTTAAACAAATGCTAAGACTCTTTACAACGGATCATCCTGTCTTGATACAAAGATCCTATTATATATATTAAGTACAAGCCAAGGGTTACAAAAATAATACATATTAAGGCACTGTGTGAATACCATTACACAATAGTAGAGAGTTTATATAATTCACAATAGTCATTACAGTTAACTTCTGCTACAATCCACATATCATTCAGAGAGCTATACAGTTTGATACATACAGGTTATAATGTATAGCAGCATTCTTAGAGAGATAATGTCATTTTGTGCAATACCACTGTAGGGTAGTAATTGCAACTTATAAAGCGGTATATGCACTGAACTTCGAGACCCTGGGAACTGGAAAATGTAGCAACGTGAAGTAATTTCATATCTGCATTATTTTAAAGAAAGTTATTATTGTTATAAAGTGTGAAGCATCCTATGTCACGGCAATAATTATATTCAATTAATCAATAATGTTACCCATACCCTCTCCCTGGCATAATTCCGTAAACAGAATGTGGTCAGGGCAGAGTGTGGGTGGTAGACAGCGAACACAGACTATATATTTATACGCTTGGTTAGGCATATCTAGAGTGGTGGCTGTGTGACAAGCTTTAAAAAGAAAGTACAAGCCGCTCGCCAGAGGAGTGAATAAATTTAAGCTCATCAAGGCGCGCTATCAAACAAGCCTACATGCATTGTTGTTTTAAATATTATTGCTCCATAATCTACCTTTCAACAGGTTCTTGCTAATCTACGTGCTGAATCAGACGATATAGTTCTTCACTCTAATTTTTAATCATGATCAAGTTGAAGACAGTTACTAAAAGAACATTACACCGTAAGTCCTTTCATAGATTCATTATTATTTTACTGAAGAATTGCAAATTATTTTCCACGACTGTAAAATATAGCCACTTTTACATGTCCCAGATATCTCTGTTCCTAAAACGAAATATTAATCTTACACTGAACACATGGATATATCATTTCTACTCTAAATTGGATTAGTAGAGCTTATAATAAGTAAACAGAACAGAGAAACATGGTGGCCAGTCAAGCTGGCACTACAATCGCACATTTTTGACAGCTGTCATTTCCTTATCCTACATGCAGTACACAACAACACACAACTAAATTAGTGTCTGGAGAGCGTTCAGGGAGAGAGACGAGGGGGTGGGGTGAACGAGGGAGGGATGAGGAAGATATAGAACACCCTTCTTCACTCTGTACTGGCACCATTCCACATACATGGCGTCTCTCCCGTCCTACCATTTCACTGGCTATTTTGTTCCCATATTGGGAAACAACTTGAGTGATACAGGCATGGTGTGTTTACGTTGGTTATAAACAAGAAACCAGACTTCACACAGCTCTCAGACACGCATACTCGAGATCTGATTACGACGCAATAGGACAGCTGTTGAAGATATCTTTATATTTTGTCTGAAGCAATAATAGGCACCGTCTGGGGTTATAGCGCAGTAAACAACTTCAGTATGATTAATACATTTGCTGTTTATCTTTATATGTGGAATATGAACAGAGTCTCGCATCGGCATATTAAATTATGAAGTGGCTTTGTGTGTGGTAGGCTATACTTGCGCACCCACCAACTTCAAGGACCCTTCCACGTCACCCTCTCCCCCTAACTCCTCTCTCCCTCTCTCACCCTCCAGTGGAATTGTCGGCGCCCTGACGATTAGCCCCGCGCCCCTAGCTGTCATGTCAACCTCTCCTTATCCCTTGTCTCCCTCTTTCATGGCCATAACTTGCCCTCATGACTCTCAAAGGTAGCATTATCCCGCGCCATCTCCTACGGGACAGTCTAAAAAGATGAGGCGCCAAGGGAATGGCTAAACTCCTACTCGAGGTTCACTGACCTTTTCAGATGAGACTGCTCGAGTTACTAATGACCTTTTAACACACAATGAAAAAGTATACGATAACAACAAACTGAAGACACGTCATCATTTTTTTACAGCCAAGGTAAAGCTTTCATTTCACAAATTGTTGGCATAGGCGAATATTACACAATCAGTCATCCCACAATCAGAAATTCATAATTCATGATAAAAATGGCATTCATATCAAAAGATTCAAAACCTAAGTTACAATCATTCAAATAAAGAATCAGTAGCACACATAGTTCTTACTGTTACTAAAATCTGCGAGAATACTCAAAGATATCAGAAACATGAGAAATTCTACTTCACCTTATATAACATTCAGGAAAAGCTCTCTGTGAGGCACAACTTTCTATTAAGGCTGTAATGCAAAATAAACGAGTCAAAATACCGGGTAGTACTTCCACTTAATTTCGTCGTCTTGAAGCAGGACAAGAGGGTGAAGAGCCTGTGTGAGGGAGGGGCAGACGTGAAGCTAATTTAGGCATTGTACTCCCTCGCCCGAGCACACACACACACACACACATACACAGTAGCAATAGTCACCTACAGTACACATACACATTTACGTACAGTAACTATACAGTTTTACACATGCACGCACTATAGCTATACAGTCTCACACGCACACACACACACGAACACACACACTGTAGCAAAACACACACACATGGAGTACCTACAAAGTAAATCCATACATGCATTTCCGTGACATTAGATGGAATCAATCTCTACTGTAGGTTGAAATGTATACAGGACAAATGAGACACTAAATGAAAATGTGAGGTGTTGAGAATCTGGCATCTATCTGTAAGGACTGACTTCACTCATCTTCCCGACTTACCCTCGCTTACGCCCTTGAGCTATTTCCTATTTCGTAACTGGATATACAGGGTGCTTTTGAGAGGGGAAAATGTAGTGTGAGAATATTTATGTTTCTAATAACCTTACATACAAAGGTTGTGTCACCCTACCTGCTACCATTACTATACGGTGAAAGAGCGGAATAATGGTGACTGTCATGGTTATATTTACACCCTTGCTGGGAGCCATACATTGGCCCACAAACTGACTGGGAAAAATAATCCTCCTACACACTCCTTGTAGCCCACCTTTCGTTTATCTTTCTATCTACTTTGAAAACATCTAATTTATGCATACAATTATACGTACATGTGTTTTGCGTAACGAAACCCTATGCAGTGAAAAGAAAATTAGCCAACAGATATATTTTGAATATCATATACACTATTTTCCTTTCCAGCGCCTATATTTGAGTATCTTTTTCTAGTCATGTACTATACTGTATAGGTTGGAGTTACACGTGACTTTACACGAGGGGGCGGGGCAACTCGTCACAAGCGGTACATGCCAGTTTTATCTCAAGAGACATGTCAAAAGTAAAGACCATGGATTCAAAATTTATCACATGACAATATTAAGTTATTTTTTACTTGGAGCCACTTGTTAATTAATCTTTGTAATTTTCCTACAAAATGGCAGTAAATAATTCAAATTTAATTTTGTTAAACAAATAATAATTGTATAATAATAACAATTATGTTCCATAGCTTGATAATACAATAAAAAAAATAATTTCAAAATACCTTGTAAGTTGCGTGATTTGCTTTCAGTTTTAATAAATAATAATATGGATGATTGAGTAATTGAGACATCTTTAAATTTAATGCTACTCGTTAAATTATAACGAAAATAAACCTACGTAATGAAGCCGGGGGCTGCTGCCTTCATTAATGAAAGTAATTACAGACTTTACGCAAGAATTTGAGTAAGAAAATTTCTTGCTTGTGACTGATGTAGTTAATAATAAAAAAATAAAAAAATACAACAATCATGAAGAGATATACATGTCCATCAATTCATCAAATATATTCACTTACAGTATATTGGCCAGTTCAATTCAAGAAACGGAGTAATAGAACATACCTAAAACAGACATTTTTTTGTTGTAAACGACTAAAATTTCATTATCAAATTGTGTATACCCGATTACTAATCTCCTGTACTTTGAAAGAAACATGAATAAGCTTAAATGTTGTTGTAAGAAAATAATTACATCATTATGAAATAGCAGACCCGTCATTCTTCTTAAAATATTATATTTATATAAGTAATAGCACCACCGTTCAGCACTACCGAAGTCTAATATCATCGGTGTAGTATATATATACCATAAATACACAAAACAAAACATAACCAAAGTGAAGTGCAAAAAATATATATAAAATACAAACCCAAGATGTCTCTTGCACGAAATGGCAATCTTATCTACCATAAAAATGAATCATTACTTATAACTGGGTAATACTTCACCATATATATATACCATAGGCTACAAATACATCGCCATTCCTTAACATATATAGCCTACTGTCATTATTATTTTTATGTATCTTACACATGATTTAATGATAAGTCACTTATTCCAAGTTAATCTACATGGCCATTTAATAAACGTATTATGATAGGTATGACATAATATACCTTAGTAGCTTACTTGTATATCTTAAAACCATCACTATTTGTAAAATTTCAAGTTACAGCCACGAAATTATCCATCATCTGCATGGTGGGGTACAATATTAACCTGTTTTGTAACTAATTATAAGGCGATAAAGGTTCTCAAAATTACACTGTAATAAAAGTAGAGGCGTATCCCAAACCTCTCGTAAGATTTTAGCATTCAACAAATTATATGCATTTTACACTAAGACCAAACCAACCAGACCTTACTTGTAATTTCCAGGTGGCTACCATGCAAAATGAAAGTCTGGTTTAATGTTGCACTCTCAGTCAGGCCACTTTCTAGTCTATATTTGTAGAGTTATTGCTATCGACCAAGGTTTTTACTAATGCGAGAATCGTGAATTTTCTTTACTTTTGTAAGTAGTATTTATGTTATATGCAAAATCTTCCCACCTCTGCCAAGCTCAGTAAGTTAATGGCAAACTGAGAATCATATTACTGCTTCAAGGCCTCCAGAATTTTCTGGCCACCAACTTTGGAGATCTGTTGGTAGTTGCGAAAAAGCAAAATTCACAATAATTTCCTTCCGAAATGTAAATAATTTTATAAGACCATCAATCAAATAGAACAGTTACACAAAAAGGCCTAGAAATGTTAGGTGATGTCACTGAAACCTCAGTATATTAATAGGGTGAAAGGGAAAACAGGAATAAAGAGAAAAGAGAGTACCATAGTAATATAAACATTACCTCCGTCACTCCATCATGGCGCTCTGACTGTGGCTTGTACTGTCTGTGGCTGGCTGTCGCCTGTACTCAGTAGTGTGCTGTTCGGCCTGTTCCGTTTGAGGACTTTAGGTGAGTGTAGAGGCACCACAGGGTTATAATAATTATTTTTGAAATGAAAATGTTATGAGATAACAGTAAGGGGAGAAGGAAAAATAATAGCTATATTTTTAGTAAATAAAGATGAAGTAAATAAGTCATATTATTTATAAATTAAAATAAAAGATACAATGAGTAGGCCTATATGGAAAACAGCAAGTAACGCGAAGAGCTTAAAATGGACTACATGATGTGGAAGTGGAGTGTGAGATAACAGACTGTTCTATTAATTAAGAGATCAAGTGTCTGAAACACGAACTCCTGGGGACACCAAAGAGATATATATCTCTGGTAGAAGCTGAGAGACTCATATCGGCAAATGGAACACAAAGGCAATCAAATATCAAGTATAACTATACATACATGAACAACAATTAGGCACGTATCTCGTATGAGAGGTAAACACCCAGGCTTCATAGCTTGACAGAAAGCATAATTTAGGAATGTATATACAATCGCTACAATAAGTTTTTAAACATCAAAATCGACATCAAAATTGATATGACTGAACGAATCCCCGCCAGAACATTGCTCTGAAACAACTGGAGCCACAGCTTCATTTGTTTATAACAATGTGTTCGAGAACTTTTGAAGCGAATGTACAAGGAATATCTGGATTTAAAGCACATACGAATATGAACGCACGCATAAAGGTAAATTATTATAAAGGATGCTAAGCGTCTGTGAAACACGTGTCCGTTCAAGCTTATATAAGATGTTTATAGCGATATTTTCATCATAAAGACTGTGATCTGCATGAACTCCGGAGTACGTAAAATCTTGGAGTAGGCTAATTGCCTCAAGCAAGAGAATCAGGGAAACATAAAGCAGAAGCAGAAGCAAACAAATCTAAATATTGAATAGCATAAGAGCATTGACAGGTGAGTATATTACATGCAACAATATCAAGGCAGCTTAGAGAGAGAGAGAGAGAGAGAGAGACTAATTGACTCTCCTGCAGTAGTATCCGAGACTCTTGCACTTCTCACAGAGGTGTTGAGGGTGAACCTTGGACTGATCCGACACGTCCAGACCATCAGGCTTGTCCAGGGGGCGCTGTCAGAGGAGGGGTGACGAGTAGAGGAAGGTGCAGGAGGAAAGATGGATGAGAGGAGGAGGAGGGAAAGGAGATGAGTGGGGTGACAAGAGGAAAAAATAAAATCAATGTCTTGCGAACACACACACACACAACATTAACCATAATTTATTACGAATACTCGAGATGTATGGACAATAAAAAAAAAAAAAAAAAAAAAAAAAAAAACTATAGCAAAAAAAAAAAAAAAAATGAACACTATAACTACTGTAGTTAATTGGTGAATAACAGCAATCTCATCATAAATATATGTTCACTGCATCTTCAAAATGTTAAAATATCTTGATATAACAATTACCCAAAAGATACGGGAGCTACACTTACAAAAACAGAAACTCGCAAACAGTATACAAAAGCACAGAGCTAATCCACTAAATCCACATAGAGAAGTATATGTAGAAAACCACATAACCCATCACTTGAAACCCAACTATACAAATGATTCAGTAAAATATCCTACCTGCTTATGGGGGTAGACGTTGATCCTACACTTGATACACTCTTGCCCACAGTTGGCCCACGAGTTACCGCTCATCCACTTCCTCTTACACTTGGTACAACGGAACTCCCCGAAACATCGCTTCTTTCCTTGGTATGGAGTCAGTCCCTCACCCTTGGGTCGGGCCTGGGGAAGATGAATGGGGCATGGTGATGTGTGTGTATGTGTGTGTGTGTGTGTGTGTGTGTGTGTGAAACTCAATGTGAAAATGTGTATGTGTGTGTATGTGTCAAATCACCTATCTATATGGAGAGGAAGAAGGCTTTACGTATATATATATATTTCGAAGTGAGAAGACTGCAGTACGATTGTCACCATATTTCTTAATTGCCAGTTGACAGAATATAACAAGAGTTAACGTATACAACTATATTATAGTTATAAGTGGAGGGCGCTTGGTCGTAACAAACCTGTGGACACTCCTTGATGTGGTGACCCTTTTTGAAGCACAGGTGACACAGGTAGTTTGGTGGGAGTTTCCTGCCTTTGGCCTTCTTATCCAGCCCCAGCGTCAGTTCACTCAGCTGTTCGGCCAACTCTCCTGTACACCATACACAACACCACCACGCTTTATACACCATACCAAGCTTTATTTCACGCTACACCATCCTCAGATTATAACACACTTTAATCTACAAAAAATGAATGGGTTTACAGGAAAATGAATGGATATACAAGAAAATGAATGTGCAAACTATATGACGATGACCTGTGCAGTTTCTTAAGAGACTTTGGACATTTTTCTATATGATAATTAATACCTATGATACTTAAATGACATGTCTCCACCCGAAATCTGTTTGTGTTATATTTCTCAGATTTTATTTACTCATTTTTTATTCATCTTATCATAGAGTACAGCAGAGATCATCGTCTGTAGACCTTTCTTACACGTGGGGTCGTATGTAGGAATATTATCTGTGGTGTTGACTTTGGCATGGTATACCGGTACGATAGTTCTATAGTGTGTCTATCTTATCTGTACCATACCATCGTCAACACCATGAGTGTTCTTGCATAGGGCCCATGGTCTTATAGTGTTGGTATAATGGCTCACCAATACTGCCGTTGATGCTACTGTTGCCGGGGCTCGCTATACCGTTGATGGCACTACCCAGACCAGCTACACCGTTGATGCCACTCCCCCCCAGGCCAGCCATTCCGTTGATGCCGCTACCCAGGCCGCCGTTGATGGCATTGATGGCACCATTAAGGGAAGAGAGGGTGGACAGGTCGGTGGGTGTGAGTCCAGCCAGCAGACCGCCAGCAGACAGTCCAGCCCCCAGTAGAGAGTTCAGTCCCCCTCCCGAACCTGTCCCCATTCCCCCCATCGACGACCCCCCCATGCCGTTTCCGCCGCCGCTGCCGCTGCCACCGCCGCCAAAGGAGCCGAGGGAGGAGTGTGGCAGGGGTCCCAGGCCGCCCACGCCACCACCACTACCACCACCACCCCCGCCCACACTGTTCCACCCGCCCGCCACCACCTTGTTCTGTAGAGTACAACACGAGATGAATCAACACACACACACACAAACACACATACATGCATATTCACATGCACACACACCCGTGCACATACATATTCACACACACACACACACACTTACATGTAGGCCTATAATATACACACACACACACTCACACCTACATGCATATTCACACACACACACACACACACATGTATATTCACACTCACGCACACACATACGTATGTATACTGTAAATGTCCTTCAGTTGTGTATGTAAGAAGGAGAAGGTGCAACGCTTCTAACTCTCGAGATTCAATATTAATTAACTGGAGGAGAGGGTTTGCAAATGGTTGGTAATGAGGAAGTGAAAGATAGTATACTTTTCAGAGCAATACTTTCTATTAGTATTAAGTTTATTTATTTATATTTTTCAAAAACGATATATAGAAGAAAGCAAAGCGTTGAGGCGGCACTGAGAACTGCGACGTCACATCATGTCCTTCAATGACATCGCTCGCTCTCGTCTCCACCTCTTAGATAAGTGACGTCACAAAAACACGATGTCTGAGGGTAAGGGAAGGGTAGTGAGGGTAAGGATTGGTGGGAGGAGGGGTGGATGAGTGAGCATGACATGGACATATATCATTGTACTGTAACAGGGGCAATGATACCCAACACGGTGACGTCATACGCAATTCTAACGTTACTGCAAACTTCATTTCCCACTTTTTTTCAAATACTGATGTGGATAAAGCATAATATGCTTAAAAATAATATGCTTTGTACCATTATCGAACAATAAAACTATCATGTATGTATTCCACTGACTTTCACGACATACGTAATATCATATAGAAATATCCAATTATCCATATGTCATTGACCTAAACTTATGCGCAGTCAATGCAATGGTAACCACTTGGATGGAAATAGACTGATTTACAAGCTGCTGCCTCTTATATTGCTCGGCGTGAGGGTAGAAATGGCACTGATCTGGCACAAAAGGATTATCACAGTACCGACAGAACCCATTGATTAAGACTAGAAAAATGACCAATTAATTATCATAAAATTATCCGAAAACTGAAATTCGAGTGTTTCAAATTTGGTTGTAAATACTAAAAATGTTGTTGCCTTCTTACCCGAGCTCTCCACATACAGACCTACATGACTCGAGTGTCCCTCAGTCTTGACTCTTGAGATCCTTCAGTGGCCATCAACATAAGAATAATTTAATGCAGTGGAATGTTTTTAGTGTTATCATCCGACCTGACCATCTCTGAGTATTCGTATTCTACTATTAACCTGCTGCATCATATTATTATTTTCCATCCCAATTAAGAGACCTGGGATGTAGTCAGAAAATCGAAGGTAAATTATAGTCCTTCAAATATTGCCACGAAAAGCCACCTATATTGAAGGAGCATGTTTAATGGCATAGTCAGGAGGAATCAGAAGCCACCAGCAGGACTCATACACGATCACAGGGTCCTTAACTGCCATCAAATTAAAGCCGTCCTCCCTATATTATAAGGTTAATTACCTCTTGTGGGATTGATACTTTGGTGAATGAGACGTAGTAATTTCAGCTGCTGCTTGAACATGAATTTGGATATATTCATAGACTCATCATTAAGTATTGCTGAAGATAACATCAAACAAGACAGGCAACAAGATCTTTGACGGTAAATGTATACACGATATCAGGCAATTCTATATTACAGTTGAATTTGATATTATGATTATATATTATAAGAAATTATATTGCTTATAGAAGAGGGAAAGGAAGGGTCAATGGCCGAATGTCCTCGCCCTCTTTCCTCCAATAAATATGCGTACAGATGTTAAAATTTTGAGTCCCGTTCCTGGGAATGTAAACACACACCATAAACATAAAAATAAACAGCGGACAACATGGCGCCAAGGATCACTGACTGACCATCTCGGCTGTAGTAAACACACCTCCATATAAAGGATCTGCCATACTTTGCTTAACTTTGCTCTCCAACCTTCTGTCAAATTCCATCCCTTACAAATTGGACGTGAAAACACGAATTTGACCAGAGGCCGGGTGAAAGTATTACCCACTTCGACAGGCGCCCCGAAACAGATATCGCCAAGCGCCAAAATTACCAGATTATATTGAAATTTCTGAGCGGTTCTTACTGACCATTCAGAGCACCGTACTGTACTATTGGCCACAAGAATTCTTACACACGCTGTTGTTTTCGAGGGTTTACAACATATAGAGAATGTAACACTACTTGGTAGACCATTCATTGCAGTACAGCAGTACTTACAGAATAATTACCTCTCTTTCCATATAGCCTATGTAAGAATTCCTGTGACCAACTGTACAATTCACTCGTAATTAAAAGGAACAAGGTGTTGCCGGCACAACGTAGTTTACTTACTTCTACAAACTGTGATAATACATGAAGGATTTACGCTCGATGATTTTACAGGACATGAAAATCCCCGATGTTCAGATGTTACGAATTATTATCGTGCCGTGTTTCATTTTAATATTGTGGCTCTTCAATGCCTCCTTCCTATTCAACATTATTCGTTCCCTTCTGCCTCTAAGACCAATCTCTACCCAGGTTAGGGGAGTAATCTGCTGCTGTGTGTGAATTGAAGGGGCTTTACTCCTCCAGACTTTGCCAGGAAACAAATTCACCCTACGTATGTCGAGTAAGAAATCAGCTGTTTATTGGCAAAATCTGGAGGAATCATTTGGCCTCCATTTAGCCTACAACACACCTTTAAAAAACTTAAGGTATTTATATATTCTTGGCAAGACGCTCGACTGTGTACAAAGACACCCACAAGAAAAACACATCACTGGTTTTGTTGCTCTCGTGTACAGAACTCAGCTTGGTTGATATTTACACTTCATGTAGGTATTATAAGTTATTATTTTGTTTCTTTAATACGTTTTTGCGTTTTTTCCAACGAAGGTGGGACGGAAGGTTTGAGTGTAATGGCGTTCTAAATTATCATACGTATCAGTATAGGCAATACGAGTTTGATATAAGAAGTATATGCAAATTTGCTTTCATAATAAAAGGATAATCATAACATGATTGTGTGAAGAAAACGTCGGGTGCTTGTGATAGATACAGCTATAGGGTGATAAATGATTCAGAAGCTTCCTTTACCAGCCCGATTGAGATCACCTACAGTACGATATAATAAGGGTAAACGCATTCATGAAACACGCTCGGTCAGAATCAGTCTCTCAATTATTTTATTAAGGTCAAGGCTCTCTGTAAATTGTGTGAACTAGCGAGACGAGGGCGTGGGACAATCAGCTGATCAGATGCAAACACAGGCGCGTGCAGGTGTGAGCTGTCGCATGGCTTGACAACTTTGTGTATATGAGAGAGAGAGAGAGAGAGAGAGAGAGAGAGAGAGAGAGAGAGAGAGAGTTGTGATGGATGTGAACACAGTGACAAGTAGGGCGAGAAAGAGGGGTATGCAGCATAACAGTCAAGGTAAGAGACAAGAGACATGCAGAGAGGAGGCCAGACAGACAGGGGTGGGATGTGTATGAGTGTAACATCTGGTAGAGTCGTCCACAATCATCTTCTCCTTACAGCCACAAGAAAACATTCCTTCCACCACCACCAGCAGTCCATCCACTCAATATATAATGTTGCCAAGAATGTCTATCCCCTTTCAGCTCTATTGGTTCAAAATAAAGTGCCAAAATACACTAGCACACAATTTTAACATGTTTCATCCTACGTATATAACTATTGACACGGATCATTATTCAAAGTATTATTTATTTTGCTTAAGTTAGCTACAATTAAAATCAAGGTTGTAGAGCCAGATAGCCGGATCCCAAAGACCTTAAGTTTCCATCCAGTTTGGCAAATACATGACATATGTTAATTAAGAGTTTCTTCTGTAACCTTAGCCACGGTGAGCCTTTTGTTGTATCAGAGAACAATGGGTATAGGATCATTTAAAATTGAAAGACCTTTATTACATTGTCTAAATATTCTCCAGTGTTGTTTTAAGTTTAAACAATTACACGTTTTTGATAATGTTTGGTGTTGTTTGTCTTGGCTGTAATCAATAATTCCCATCCTTATATCGAGACAACTGTATTATCAGATTTTATTATGTTAGTGGTAATCAAAAACCTTTGTATTCTGCTGTACAGGCTGGGTATACTTTGTCTGTTCTGTGTATCATATTAATTTTTTACTTCATGAACACTAAGAATGCAAACACAATCGTTATCACTTGTTTTGTCGTTCAAGTAATATAATTATGTAGACCCTGGTGGTTGACTCTTGCGAAGACGGTGTATATACATATTGTAAATTCATTTTATCCCACTTAGTATTTAGTTTATAATGGCAAAAACATTCTTGGATCACGACAATACCTTAATGAATTGCTACCATCTTGATCCTTCTGCTTACTTCTTACTTAAATAACGGATGACGACATTTTCAATTTGTTTAGTAAACACTTGAGGATTTTAAATTGAAAGTATAGATTATTGACGTCCAAAGGTTATAAGTTGTATTAGATAACCAATAAAACTATATCGGCCTTGGCACAAACATGAATACTTCATTCAAAACCCATAAGACGTAATTACTCAATATTTGGGTACTCCATCTCGTCTCAACACAATTCATCTCAGCCACTCAAAGAAAAAAGAAAGAGTTTACCCAAGTAAACTGTTAGAAAGGAAGTGTTTTATTTTTCACGTGCAGGTCATCATCATCATCATCATCATTCAAGTGAGCTCCAATTACAATCCACTTCAGGACTCGACCATTTCTAAATCCAAAAAGATGTGAAATAACCAGGATGTTCCAACCCACGCCAGCTTTTATCGACAGTTCCTGGTATATGTGTGAGTACCAAAGTGTGCGGAAGTATGTAGAAAGATGCTATGCCATCGCTAGGTTGTGTGTGTGTACTTTCACTGTGAGATATTTGAAACACATAAGAATCCTGCAATATATCATTACTCGGTAATAAAACTAGTCTCCCTCAACGGGATTCTATCTAGACACTTCAGGACAGCTTTCCTGCCACGTGCTCACCTATTAAATTTATGCCACGTGCTTCCCGTTAAAGTTGTGGCACGCGTCCCCATTGGAGGACTCCCAGGAGCTGCCACAAGAGTCAATGTTGCATTATGGTTGAAGGGAATGAATATCGTTAGTATGTGTACGAACCTGATGGTGAGGTTGGTGTTGGGCTGAGTGGTCTGCCAGGGTGAGGTAGACCCAGTTGAGGAGGTGGGCGGGAGCCGTGCCCCCCGCCCCACCCCCAGGACCCACCCCACTGTCTAGCCCTCCCTGCATGGAACCCGCCGAGGCCCCGCCCCCGCCCATGGCCGCCCACCCGTCCGGGGGCGCCGGCACCATGGTGCCACAACACTACACTGGCACCACTACTACCACCACCACACTGACACCACTTACACCACTACACCACTGGCACCACTACACCATCACCCCGGCCCCTCACATAGTGGGTGGGGAGGGGTGGGGTTGAGAGTGAGGCAGGAGGGAGGCAGGGTGAGGCAGGGAGCTACACAGTGCCGCCACCACTGCTTTACCTCAAGTGATGCCCGAGGCACCACTCATACCCTTGCCCTGGGCACTGGCACCCTCCCCTCCTCTCCTCTCCTTCACCCACCACCTCTCATCTTCTCCCCTCACCGCCACCCTACCCGACCCTATACTCTCCTCTCCTTTCCCCTACTCTCCCCTCCCCACCCACACATGCCCTCTCTTCCCTGGCCGACCTTACCCTCGTCGTCTCACCCCCCCCCCCCACCGTCTCCATGTCTCCTCATTCCCCTCCCCTTCCCTTATTGGCACCCTACCCAACCCACGTCTCCTCTCTCACTGTCTTCCCTCCCTCCTCCATCTTCCCTTTTCTCACTATACTGGTATTCTCCCTTTCATCTCTTGCTCCTCACTTAATCTCTCTACCTCCTAATCTCATTTGTCCCTCTCCTTTCTGCCTTCGTCCCTTTCTCTACTCATTCCTCATCTCTTACCGTCTTCTTCTTACTTCATCTCTTTCTTCCTACTTCTCTGTTTTGGCACTCCTACACCCTCACCACTCCTCTCTTCCTCACACACCCCCTTAGTTCCCTCCCCTACCTCCCTCTCTTTTAGCATATTTTCTCCTCTTCCTCCTCCGTATATTTCTCCACTACTCACCTTTTTGGTTCCATTGAAACAAAAGGAAAAGTTTTTTACCGATAGCAAGATGCTGTCAGCGCATGGAAGATAATCCTAGTTACTAAAACTGTATGCCTAAAAATGGATTGTGGTACCCTGCTACAAGTGGTCCGGGTAGTGGCAAAGTTTGTTGGAATAATTAGTCTCCAGCAGATCTACATGTTGAGATTTGTTTTCTTTTTGTCATCCCACCCTCAGCACATACTCTTGTCCTTCGTCCCGACTTTCACACGTTTTTCTTCCTTCCTACACCTCCTACGTCCCTCACTACCTCTATGGTCAACCTCCTCTCTTACCCTCTTTATAGCACCCTCCTTTCTTCCCCCCTCCCTCCTATTTTCTTTACCAAAGTAATAACCCAGCCCAATTCACTTTTTCCCCTCGCTAGCCCCCTTCCTCTTTCTTACCCTCCTTGGTTTTCTCTCTCTCTTCCCCTCCTCTTCTTCTTTCTCCTCACCTCCTTAATCCCTCCTTAGGCCTCTCAGTCTTTCCAAGCCAATTTTCCATCTTACCCCTCCAAATCTCTGTTCTCCCCTTACCCCTCCTACCCTACTTTTCTTTATACACTCGACGTTTGTCTTTCGCTCTCCTGTTTTATACCTCTGACCCACACAATCTGTCCTGTTTTCCACTTACCTTTACAATTTCCCTCATAAATTTTCCCCGCCTTCCTAAACATTTTCTTGTTTGCTCTTACTCAGTCTCTTCATCTTTCTCCTCCTCTCCCTAACCCAATCCAATATACCTCTTCTTCTTCCCTCCCTTCCTACCTACCCTTATTTCCTCTCCTGCCCTTGCTGCTGCCACCACACCTCCACTTCATTCTTCCTTCGATCCCTACTTCCTCTCCTTCCCTTGCTACCTCCACCAAACCTCCTCTTCTCCTCTCTCATATATCTCTTCCTGACTCTTTACCACCCGTTTTAAATTACTCTCCCACCTCCCCCCCCATCACTTAACAAACCTCCTTCTCCTTGTCTTACCAGTGTCTTCATCCCAAAACTCTTTACTTCTTTTACCAATTCTCATATTTCTCAGATTCCCTCCATCATCTATGTTTACTCCCCCCTCCCCCCAACCCACACACACCAAACTCTCCTCCCCTCATCACCCATATCCTTCTTCCCTCCCGTTCTCCCCTCACTCCCTCCTTCTCCTCTGTCAAGACCTTAGCTGCGTACGAAAACTGACACGGTGTTTCCTTCTCCACACCTCCCAATATAAGGAATCACCTTTATGATACGTCGTGGGTACATTATATTCATTAACAATTCCACGTATTCAATATCAGTTAATTCTCGGAGTCTAGAAGAATGTGGAGGTTCCTATTTATGACGAACTGAGAGAGAGAGAGAGAGAGAGAGAGAGAAGAGAATGAAAGGTTGGTTGTTCTCCGTCATCGCCCCCCTCCCTCCTTCCTTTCCTCTTTCTTAATCCCTCCCCTTTCGGCTACTGTTGCCCTCTTCCCTTTTCTCACTCCATCCTCCTTCAGTTCCTATACCTATATTCTTAGTTACTTCCCACCTCTTTCTCCATTCCCCCTCTCTATCGCTTCCTTGAATTAAATAACCATCTCTTTACACATTCAGTAATTAGGTCTCAGTAGGGCACCATGTGAACAAGGCTGCACTTGTGAGAGGGTCGCGGGAACTTTTTCAAAATGGCCGCCCATGTAAACAAACCAGCAAAAACACACACAGAGACACACACAAATCTTTTATATATGGGTCGTTTACTTACTTGTTATACTCGGTTCCGTTCAAATGCCAATGCTTCACAGCTATGGTGATCCACCTTTCCTTCAGAGTTCTGAGTCTCTCTTCAGGAGGTTCTCTTGGTCGGTTACATAGTTTGAGGTTGTCATACATATTGTTGGTTTATTGGCACTTTTTTTCATCAACTTGTCTTCCTCATTGTTGAGCTCTCCTATAGAACAGTTTGTCAAGTCCCCTCACTGGATTGACAGACATTTGAACAGATGAAAGCACTGGTTCCATTTTAGACCAAGTCTGGTTGATAGGATCAAGCGTTTTATCGTGCTGGCATTGCACAGGAGTGTGCTGTTCTTATATGCATTACCGGCCTATAAGCTGGTTATAGGTTGGGAGGGTTGTATGGGTTTGCAGGTTGGACACATCTTTGCTGTGAATACAGGCCGAAATGTTCCAGTCTCAGTGAGTAATTAAGAGATGTGTTTTACCTCTTACATGTATTTTGTGAAAGCGCGGCATAGTCTCCAGGGCTTGTATGTCCCCTTTCCTGTATGGGAACTAGAGTTTATTACAAGTCTAGTATTAGTAACACTATGATAATACAATAAATAATAACAGAAATGACTGGGATGCTCCCTGCCTGTTGTAATCGCTCCAGCAAGCACCTCGGGGGCAAGGAGTACCTGCACGATAGAAAACCAAAATCACTATAAGTGTTACTTCGTTGAACCTGTAATCCAACACAATTTTTAAATGACTGAATTTTTTGAGTAATGAGCCTGAAAGTACTTACAGTTTGGTCTTTATGTAAGACTGTACAACAAAATTTCTCATCATGGCTTTTGGTTTATTGTAACTCTAGCTAAGGATTCCCTAAAATATAACAGATTGTCATATTTTTTTATTATTAGATTCAGTTAAAAAACTCCTACCAGTTACATTACATAGCGTCGGATATAAGCGACTGTATAACCAGTGTGGATGACAAGTACAGCATACAAAATGTTCCATATAACACCCTACCTGTCCAACACATTTGCCTTATACAACATTCCTTCTACACCACATTTGTTTCACACCACGCCTTCCTCGCTTATGCATGGCAGGATAACTGAACTATAATGAAATGGGCTGACAATAGCATGACAAGAACACTGACTAGATTGATTTATACCTTTGGCAAGAGAACTAGACACAAGCATTGATTTAAAAAAAAAAAAAAAAAAAAAAAAAAAAAAAAAAACTTATAAATCCTCTATTTATACGTGATAAAAATCATGTTGAATATTGGATATGTTCATGCACCAATAACAGTTTCAATAGCAGTATATACCATATCTCTGTTGAATCTTTTCTTGTGAAATAATGGGTACATTTAAATAAACATATACCATTCTTTTAATGAATAATTTTTGCTTCCATATTTGTAAATGTTTGTTTATCATTTTCCATATTATAATTAATATATTCTTATCTCTGTCTCCCTTTCATTCCTTTGCTTCATATCTCCTAATTTCTTTTATTTTTCATCTTTACTTATTTCATCCTCTTCAATTAGTCCTTACACATTCTTTTTGAGATCTCAATTATTATTCTTTGACATTTTCCCTTCTTTACTTCTTTCTTCATTTACTCTTGCCTTCTGACATCTTCCTCCACCTACATCCTTCCTTAATTTTAATATAATTTTTTTTTCTTTATTTTTCTTTCTTCTTCTTGCCCTTCTTTGCTTTGGGTTTCTTTGTATCAGGTTTCTTTGCTGCCTTGCCCTTGAGCCCAAGTGCCTCTTGTTCTTCCTCCAGGTACCTTGCTCTCTTCCGCATCATGGGTGTCCGCTGGAACCATGCCTTCAGGGCCTCTTCCTCCTCCCTAGGGGGTTATGAGGAGTTTTGTTACCCAGGGATCCTCTCAGCAAGTCAAACAGTTGGGCTACTGTAATTGGTCCTGTCTATGTGCCTATGAGGTGTCTGATGCTATTAAGTTTTATGGTACAGTATTCTCCTGCTTTTCATCATTTATATAAAGGCAATACAAGAGTGCTAAGTATTAGCAGGAGATAATTGTATCAATAATTCAGAAAAAAAGTTTGAGTATAATATATAAAATATATTTGTCTTATGATAAAAAAAGGACAATATGGATAAAAGCTGCATCTTCAAGCATGCTACTTAAACCCACAACATAAAGGCAAAACTACTGGTATATATTTATTTGGCAACCGATTAAAGTGGCTCATCATTCTTCATTCTCTTCCCAACATACAAACTTCTTACCTGTAAATTGGTTCCATCTTACTCAGTGGGACAACGAACTCTACAGCTGAAAGTGGTGTCCTGTCTTGTCTAGCAATACGCTGTTCTGTCACAACCTACAGACATAAGACAAAAGAATTTACACTAAGCAATGCACATAAATGGGAAAAACATGCTCCCAGTGCAAAGATCTCTCAAAGTCATGAAACAAAATGCCTATATCCTCCCCAGTGTCTAGGGTACCTCACCTGTCTAACTGCTGCACAAAGATGTCCCGAAGTGAAGCCATCACTGATGCGTGCCAGACCACTGATGTCCAAGTGTGGTGTCAGCTGCAACAATAACAAATGCATACACCCATATATACTATTTCTTAGCAAATACCTAATTGCTAAAAGATCCAGGCATCCCTTATTACCAGTTGATGAAACAATGTCAATTAAGTTTAAATAAGACTCAACCTACAAATGGATGAGTTTAGATTCTGCACTTGTACCATGAGAGTTGAATAATCAACAATCCACAGTGAAGTACTGTACCATTGTAGCACTGGTACTTCTGATACATGGTACATAATCAACCAGGGAAACTATTGAAAAGATAAAAAATAAGGATAGTAAAAACATTTCACTTCAGCAAAGAGATCATGTTAAAAACTAAATGCTCACTGATCATTCTTGAAAGATCTTGCAAAGTGGGAATGTTAGAAATAAGAGGATTTGATGCAAGTGAAAATGAGAGCATGTCGTAGAGAGGCAGGAAAAGGTCAGAGAAGCACCTTGGCACCATGTGACGTGATAAGGTGCCGCCAGAGGGCTGCCCGGGCACTAAAGGTTGGTCGGGGCACCATCACTATCTTCTGGTACACTGATGACAGCGCCTGCGAAGGGGACATGCACAAGTAATAATCATGTATCCAACAAGGACTACTTCCTACATCCCTCATTGTCATACATCTAAATCCATTTAGGAACAGCTATATCTCAAAATAATTACACATACAAATACACATTCTAATGAGCACACATCTACAACACAGTATCATGGATATACAGTACGATACACCCGAATCCATTCACACTCTATATTTTCATAAACATATGCAGAATATAGAGGCTGCGTTGCTATGCCCTGAAAAGGTAAACAAATGTAAAACATTAAATATGAAAGTGAAAGTGAAAATGTAAGTGAAAATACACACTAAAATGGGCCACAATCACTTCCTTTATTAACCCCTCAACAATCTCAGCCCCTCTCCATGTCAATAATGGATGTGTGTACTTGTGATGGGGAGCTGAAACTATAGTGGCCTTAAGAAACCCTGTGATGTAGTCAGAAAATTGGAGATAAATGAGTCTTTCAAATATTGCCATGAAACACCACCTATTTGGGAGGAGTTTGTTTCGTGGCATGTTCAGGGGGAATTGGAAGCTCCGATTTTCATACATGATCACAGGGTCCTTAAAGTGTAAGTGATGGTGAGTGTGGTTCCCTTCTTTGAGCACTGTATCTCTCAAACTAACGTATCCCTTCGTATACAGTTCTACTACCACCTTGATATCACAGTTCCAGGGAGCATTGGTGATGCCTACAAAGACGATCCTGTCCTCAGGTCCGATGGTCTTGAGCATGCGAGGTAGTTCCTTCTTTAGGCGTCTAGGGTCTGACTTGTCTGTCTTCGGAACCTTCTTCATGAACATTTTGTCTGCTGCATCGATCATCACAAGTGTGGGTTGTAGTAGTCGCCCCACCTGTGATAACACATCCACATTATTATCTATTGTAGTACTCTCACATGTACTGTACAGTGCAATTACCCACATCTGAGACTTGAATGTCTGGGTCTTTGGGACATGTGGTGATGAAAGAGGAGAAAGATCCAGTAGGAATGGTACAGATAGACCCAGTGAGGGATTGAAGGTAAATTCAAGGAATGGAATGGAAAACCTGTTGAAGTTAGGATTGATGGGAAGAAGATGCAGTTACCTGGAATACAGTATATAGTGGTACCATTTCAGAGTGGCTGACAATCTACTGGGATAAGGCAAAGATGAAGGTTACATCTAGGTTGAGCTGACCTTCATAACAAGATGAGTAAGCATGTTGAGTCCAGCCCGACCGGGATAACGTCCCACTATGTTGGTGGCAGTGAGATCCATCAAAGTGGCCCCTGACTCATTGGCCAGCGCAGCTACCAGGTGAGTCTTGCCACACCCTCGTGGCCCCACCACTAACACACTACGCACCACACTTGTACCCTCATGCACACCTGATACACCTGAGGAGAGTAATGCATATACAGTACCAACCATTTTGCTTACAGTATTATTACACCTGTATAACATGCTCTCAGCATAATCTATCCTTTAATATAAGCAGTTCATCATTACCACCTCCAATGCATTGTTTCACCCTGGGAAATCCCCATTAAGAGATGACCATGACAGAATTACCTCCAGATAACATTGTCAAGACATCATTCTTTTGCCAATGCTATAATACCTCTTCTTCTATGTGGAATTTACTCTGTCTCCCATAGGTGGTCTTCCACTAGTAGGTACTCCACTCCCCTAAGTCCCGTATATACTGTATAATTATCTATCAAATTATGCATAATACACATACAGCAAGGAAACAAGTGATATACAGATGGGTGGAGAGATAAATATTGATACTCTGAGAAAGAGATGTAGTTCCTTGTACAGTATTCCTATGCCAAGTCAGTCTTTGTATACGTACAAGATAACACTTAACTGCCCAGGTGCTTGGCTAAATAGTGGGAAGGTAGTTCAGCTGCAGCAACTTGCCGTTCAGTATGGGTGCAGCGCTGTGTGACTCACAGCTTAGAGCAGAAACAAACTTTTGGCCACAATAGTGCAGTACAGTACAGTACTGTACTATATATACCTAGTGGAAGGACGACATACTCGGTGAGAACGTTCTTGATGTCTCCAAGAGCTGGTTGGGGATAGCGTGTCTTGCCCAACACCTCTGATCCCACCAAACTCACCTCCCCCAACAGGTCCTTCAGCCACACTTCACCAACTTTCTTAATGATCCCTGTACCACAGACAAAACCTCATTACTGTGTTGATGATAACCACTTTTTCAAATAAACCACACACAAACTCTCATTATTCACTTAATAACCCCTGAACCATAAAGAATACCATGTTACCTCATCCTTTCAATTTATAGTACAGTATCAACTACATCCTTTAAGTTACTACATACACATACACACATACTATCCCTACAGACATTCACCTCATTATTATCTCATCTCTCCTACCATTCAAGACCAACTCTTCAAAAAGTGACTCAGTTGTACGGTCTGGAGTCAAATCCTTTTCTTTCCTCTTCCTTCCCTTCTTTCCTCCTTTCTTTACTCTCTTCTTTTTTTTGGCACCTCTCTTTTCTCCATCCACATCCTGAAATTGTAATGAGTTTCATATTTACTCATTCTGTTTTCTCTGTTTCTGTTCTCCCTATCTCACCCTACTTTTGGGGTTTATTTTATATTTCTACCACATCTTGAAATAACAATAATGAGAAACTAGTACCAGACCAGAAAGTCCCAATGGTACAAAAATGGTAGAAAAAAATGGACATACAAAACCACGTCTCTAAAGTGATACCATAATGATACTCTACAGTCTAAATACATTAGAGACACAACTTTCACATGGACTTGAATATGAAGTTAGAGGATTATGATAATAATCACTGTTCGATAGACCTGTTACAGCTTCTACACAAAAGCTTTCTAAAAAATCATACTGATTATTCATACACCTCCTCAGTATACAGTACAATGGATGGTTATTTCACTTACAAAATTATCTAAGCCTATGGATTAGTCCAGTACAGTATAAAATAAATCATTCTTTAACCTTCTATTTTCTATTAACTTATGATATTATTCATCACAGATTCATTACAAATCGTATATATATATCCCCATATAATGAGGGTTTACTATACTCTCCTAGAGTTGCTATAAATGTTACCTCCTTGAGTCGCTGAATTTCGTGCCTCATGACGTGGTCAACTTGCCTCCTCAGCTCTACCTCCACCCTGGCCCGCTGCTCTGCCTCCAGTAAGTCCTCCTCGGGTACCTCCTCTGGGTTGTTCTCTGGGTTTCTCTCTTGCCACACCTCTGCCACATACATTCATATACAGTACATCCATTAAAGTATACACTATAATAAACATACTGTTAACTCACACTACTGTATGGTCCAATAACAGCATTCTTTACCTTTACCAAAATTTGCAAACACTGCATATCCCCACTAAGATTACTGTCACGCTTCATGTTATGAAATACAGTCCTGATGCTCACATCCTGAATGACTGTAACTGTAGGCATTCTTCTTCTTGTACACATTGATATTTAATTTTATACCAAAGTTTGTTATCAATACTCTGAAGAAATTAAGCAACATACAAGACCCATAACACATTATCAATGGTTGCACATGTATGCACACACACAGACATATATATCAGAAATAGCAACAAGCCAAGACAACACAAGTATGTGAGAATGGTGTGTCCACCTTGGTACTGTTCACACGCAGACTGGAGAGCAGAGACAAAAAGTGATGGCTTGAGACATATAGACTTTTCTTCTTCCTCCTTCTTCTTTTTCTGCTTGGCCTGCTCCCGGGCCCTCTCTCGCTCACTCTGCCACATAACAGATCAATATAAAATACACACCTAGTAAATGTACAGTACTAGTCAACAATCAATATCATGACACCTTTTGTCTTCATCTTTCACTAAGCCACTGTCATTTATGCAAGAATTTAAGATTAACTATTAGAAATTTAACCTTAAGAATTTTTAAGTAGAAAAGTAATCAAGGGTCTATTGGAGTAGGCCATAATGATTACAACTACAGTATGATGATGAATAAGAGACTGGGTAAATTAAATACTGTTCTGACAGAGACTGAGTGAAAGGCATAGATAACAATATGATGGCAGGTGATATGTTGACCAGTCCTAACAAGGTAAATGTAAAAAGGAGTGAATGTTATCAGTAACTGATATATGAGGTAAGCTTTTAAGATAAAAGGAATTATTAGCAATTAATTATCTCTTGGGTTGTTTTTAATTAAAAGTATCTGTTTTATTTAGGATATTTACGACATGATGAAATATTACAGTACAGTATACTATTTAATAGTCTGTCTCAGTTTTGTAAATTATAATGATGATGACATACAGTAATCAAATTATCAATATGTAATAATTACCATGAAGAATGGGAACTTCTATATAGGAAATGAGAAAGCTAAGAAGAATACAATAAATGGCATGTGTGTGCTTATGTGAATATTGTTCGCCTGTGAAATATGCATGGGTGCTTATGTATAGTACATACATATGCTAATTAATGTATGTCTGGTATAAATGTATCTGATAGGTGTACATTATATGTGTGCATTTGCATAATATGTGAATGGAAGTATAGTACATGATCAATATAAAAGTGTGAATATCTGCATTAATATATACAGTACTGTGCTTAAGTGCAACATTCATGTACTGTGATCTACAAGTTTCAAGATGCATAAAAATTTTATAGTCCCTGTACTATTGTATCACTCTCAATCCAAGTGTGATAACAGTTTCCCCTGACTGCTAATTAATCATAAAATAAATAAGCTCTAAATAAAAATATTCAGAAGAATTATTATAAATATTGTTTACATGTTAGATAAAATGTCAGGTGTTGGTAATCAATTATGGAATACAGTACTGTACAAGAGTCTAGACTGCTACAATGATGTAACCATATACATATTACTGCACTACTATGCATGCTTTGTAAGGAGCCAAAATCAATAACAAATAATCTACCAATATGATTTATAAGTACCGTATTATCAAGTCAACAGATCTTTGTATAAATTGTTTAGCTTCTGGACTGAATCTCAACCACAGTTCATGGGAGGTCAGACCTTCCACTATTATGATTACTAGTTATGAAACCTAAAAGCAGTGCTATTTTGGACAGTAAAGAAATGTGCAACAGTGTTAAGATAAGAATAAAGATATAAACTTTTGACTCACAACAATGAAGAAAAATTGAATATTTTTGTAGCTTCTGCTCTTAGGGCATACCTAATAAGAGTAGCTCCAGAATATGGTAGAAAATAATATCACATATGACAATGTTTCCATATCTGTATGGTGATTTGAAATTTATGTTTTAAAAGATGAAACTGATTCTTACATAAAGGAGAATAAAAGAGGAAGTCAAACAGCAGCAGACCTAATGGTCCATACAAGGTAAAACTGGGTATGTGAGATAAGAGCATAATTATGTACCATGGAATGGATGATTTTCTGAACAACTGTGAGATATAACCTTCATTCGAGGTAAAGCCAATGGCAAAGCTACAATACATAGGTAGGTCAAATAGAGAGTATCGAAAAATTAACTAACCCACCATATCAGTTTAGATTGGTAAATGAACAGGCTTACGAGGATAGCAGTATGTGTCTGGCAGTCCTCAAGTATGGATAAATTGAGGACTGCCAGGCACATACTGATATCTGGTAAGTCGATCTGTTCATTTTCTGTACCAATATAAACTGATATCCTGGTGGGTTTGTAAATTTATTGATACTCTCTATTTGTCCTACCTATCTATAGCTCTGCCAGAGTAAATGCCACCTGCACAATGCTTCTCACTTCTCTCAATATATAAAAAAAAAATTTACAGGAACCGTGGGTGCTAAAAAATAAGACTCTCTATAATGATTCAATATTCAATGCATTATAGTCAATTACTGTACTTCAGTCCACGGGAACCATTCAGAGGAATGAGCTGTGCCCTGGCACAACTTATTCATTAACTTTTATTGCAGCATTTTAGCAGACCAGGTGATACCATGCAAATATATACAATATTAGATACTGAAGATGCAATAAGTCTCATTCATTAGCTGTGATACTTTCTCACTATGCATGAAAATGATGAATTACATGACTTACTATATACAGTTGGCACAAAACAAGAGAATGAAACAGTCTCTGGCCTTCATCTCTATGATACAAACCTTAAAATTATATACAGTTGTATCCAGAGGAAATTACATCTTCAAAATACTCCCAAGTGGCTGTCAGAAACTTATCATAGCTAATGTTCGTAACAGATATTTTAAGGTAATAAGGTTAATTAATTTAATCATACAAAGATCATCTATTCGGGAACCCATAAAGACCTTGTTACTTGTATTGAGCACAGGAGGACCCAACAACTTTTGCATTCATTTCAATTCTTTTATGAAACCAAAATACTGTATAAGGATAAAAAAAAACAAAAAATATTTACTGGCTGTGGATTAGAAGCTGTAATTTTCGTGCCTCTTAATATGAGGCATCCCATTCAATTTTCTATAATTTCAGTGAACAGGCAATGAGTCAAATTCCAAATTTCTGACAGAATCAAGCTGGATGCATTAATATTTAGCAAAACTTTGTTAGATCCAATTACCATGTGTGTACTGGAGTGAGAAATATGACAACCCAATATGATTGTCAGAGGTAAATGGTAAGAGGTTAACTAGAGTGACTGAGACTGATATGAAAATACTTATGTAGCATATTAACTCGGGACATATGAAACTAGATCTAGTAGTGGGATGGCAAGCCTATATGGAGAAGGGAGAAAACCATACTGCACTGCCTCTATATCTCTCCTCACACATTCATGATAAGTATAGTAGATTGTAGTAAGTTCATCTGGAAGCAACTGTACATTCATAAACTTAAGATTGTTGACATTCCCTGCCTCCATTACATTATCATCACTTAAAACTATTTTTTCATGCAAAACATTGTAGACTATAAGAAAGAAACACTGAAACAGTATGGACTAAGTGATGAAAGTGAATGACATGATGAATCCATAGATTTTAATGGAAATATGTACCAGTCATCTTCATTACCTACCCCATGATGCGTCACATTTATGGTCTGTCATCACCAAAAGTTCCCTGCTTGTTGTCTCTCTTCAAAACACTGGTGGTGAATAATTACCCTTAGATTAAGAAACTACCGGTATGTTGGGAGGGAAAGCCATCAAACTTTAGTTAGTAACTGTACATATAGAAGACAAACAGAAATGCTCAAAACCCAGAGTTGAAGTGGTCTGTTAAGGTTCATGAGGTTTAACAAGGCAACGTCGTGCTTACGTCGATGCGGTTCCCAGCTGACACCACCTGATCAGGATGATATCATAGTTACCATCTCTAGCTTACGTTTGGGAAGTGGACAGATGGAAGTGGAGGGTAGGGGAGGGAAGGGAGAGGAAGGGAAGGAAATGGAAGGGAGGGGAAGCTGTAGGTACAGGATCAGTTTCAGGGTGTATGTAAATGTAAGAGTAAAGTGACGGCCATATAGGAGTTTTATGGAAGCATGAGAGGATAGAAGGGAAGATCAGAGGGACACTATTGTTGGGTAGGCAAGGCATAAGATCACTGATGATGCAATGAGAATGTGCATGAAAGATGTGATCTGGGTGTGATGGCAGCTGATGCTGAGTATAGGCTGACTTAGAGTGTGAACTTTTGAAGTTTAATACAGTACAGTGTACACTGAGTTAGTTTGGACACATGGAGAGAATGGAAGATGAGTTTACAAAGAGGGTAGGCTACTGTATAAGGGAGTGAGAGGCAGACCACCAGTAAGATTGGTATACAGAGTGGAAAAATATGTGAGGGAGAGAAAAGTGAGCGGAAGGGGATGGCTTGATCAAGCGAGGAGGGATTGTTGAAAAGGGAGAACTGGAGATTCTTTATCCATGGCCACCCCCATGGGGTGAATTCCCAGAGGGAGTAAAGTGCCAAAGCTATGGACAGATTGATAAATAGTAATATTGCAAACAACATGAATTTATGATAACTTAGATGTGCAAGTTTAAATCTGAATCATATTGTAAAGATTTGAGATGTAGGCCAAAGATGATAAAAATGTTGAAGCTGCAAGGAACACAGATACACTGAATGAAAAACAGTAATTTTTAGGTTGCCTTTAGAAACTGCTACAGTATATCTGTCAAAAATCTTACCTGCAAAAAAATAACCTTAATACTTACAATTCTTGTAATACCTATACAATGCCAATAAAGTGGGTTTACACTCATCTAACTTCATACAATTAAGGCTATACAGTACTAATCTACTACAGCATTATATACCAGTAACAATTATTATCAGTCCCTACTTTTAGCTGTTATAAACCCAGTAACTAGTAGAAGCTGATTTTGTAACACTCAATCAGCCATAATTTTTCTTGTCAGAAAATGGAGAAATTTTGAGAGGTATTTGTGTGTTATATCTAGCATGTCCATGCCACCATGTAACAGTGACCCTTTCTAATAAAAAAAAAAAAATAAAAAAAAAAAATAAAAAATAAGAACAAGGAATATTTTTTAAACTATAAGGAGAGGACTAAGGGTAAGATGCCAACAAGACATCCTTACCTAGGAAGTAAAGAAACAATATTATCTTTTCATGACAAGATGTAAGAAAAAAGGACACCAAAAATGTTCAAAGAAAAGGAAATGAAATGGGATAGGTGACTGGAAGGATTGAGTTAGGAAAAAATGAAGTAACTGAGTTTGGAAGGTACTGCAGTAAACCACAAAACCTGATAATTACAGTATTGAAGCAGGACCAAAGAGCATAATTAAAACTTTAGATATTGCCAACCTCTCTGTCAGTAATACTCACCCACATGATCTATCATCATAGGTATAACTACACGAGATAACTTTCATAATTAGATTGACACTATGTCTACTACCAGGATTAGACCTACTGCAGTCTACTCTATAATTACTGTATCTACCATCACACAGTTGGGGATATATATATTCTGGCTTAATCTGCATTGGAATGTATGGTTTTTCGTTGTCTCAGAAAATGAGAATATGTTCAAGTCCTAAAAGTTCATCACACTATTTTTTATCTTCTTGGATACAAGACTTTTACATCAACCGTGTTCAAATAATCAAATACAAAATTCTTCATTAAAATATATGACCATCCTCCAGCCTTGAGTATTATGTACAAAGCACATACTAGAATCATGCATGAAAGACAAATAACTGATTTCTAAGATTAAAGGTCAGATGCAAGAAATGTCATGTCAGAGGCAATGATGATGACCTGTGATTGCTCCATATAGTATTACTGAAGCCATTATACCAGTCATTGCCATCATTTAACCTATGACTTGTCTTGCATACAGCCCAAATTCTCATAATAAAAAACACGACAAGTGCAAACCAACACACAGCCGCACAATCCCTCGCCAGTCGTTTCTCTATGTACAGTCTCAACAAAATGTTTCTTTATGTTCCCACCCATTTACTTCCACACTTTTGTACTATTTTCTCATTACTGCACTAGATATCTAATGTACTAATGAGCTTTATTCATATTATTCTGCACTATGTAGCCACATCGCCTACTCATATACCACATGAGATAATGCATGGGCTAATGAATCATAATATTCATATGCTTCTCCTGTTTCACAGTGGCAAACACACTGAATTAGTAAGTCTAAGCCATTGAACTAGACAATTCAGAAATGGCTGGTTAGGAATGTTAAGAATCATTTGGGCAAGACTGTACATTCATGCAAAATGTATTTACATACTACAGTACAGGAGTGAGGTTAAGTTAGTGCTGTACATGGCATCTACTTTGATAACTCATGTTTAGAATAATCTTTCTATGATCTGAAAAATGTAAAAAATGTATACGGTACAGTACAGCATTGAGAAAAAGAGAAAAACACAAGATAATTTTACACCAGTCTTCTGTAACCTTCTACAGCATATCCTTGTTAACCTTGTCAATGGGTACTAGCTGAAAAAAAAATGCAACAGTATATACCAGTAAACTCTCAAACTTCAGTTTTACAGTTGTCAGCATGAAGAGAAAATTTCATGAAAGGATGGAGAGATACTGAAACAAAAGTGTGTACCAGTAAGACAGGAAGAGAAGAGTGAACTTATATGAGTGTAAGGGAATATTTATGAGTGTGTGAGGGAAGGGGAAACAGAGATAGACAAAGGAGTAAAAAAAGTTTGTCCACTGAAATAGGGCAAACTTTCATTCATTTTCTCTTTCAAGTTCAAAATATTCTTAGCATACCCTTCAAGTACAGTATGACATCCACAACAAAGTTACTTCTTTCCAGTTGGTAAGAGAAATTCAAATGATCTAACTGATGGTCAATGTACACAGGCAACATTAATAAGTCACCTCAAATTGGCTGGTGCATAACTCTTATCCCCTGTAGTGCAATATAATCAATCGGTTATCTTTCACAAATTTCACTGTGGAAATTAATCATTATGGTAGCTATAGAACATAGATTATAGAAGGAAAGCAACAAACACTTAACCCCATTATTCCAAACCATGAGGGAGACAAACACACACACACAATAAGACATTAGACGACATGAGTGACCAAGATGACTGTGATCCTACCTTCTTCTCCTGAGACCTGGAATCATCACTGAGGTTGTCATCATCAGGAGGGACCAGACCCACAATGGCTGATGATCCCCCCTCTTCCTCCTCTGGAAGGTCAGGAAACTTACCAGTTTCATGCCTAAACAATAAAAGCAGGGATTAGTTTGACTACATTCTTATCTAGTTAGGCATTATGGCCATATCAGCTAACCATGAAACTAGCAAGGAAATAATACATAAAGTATTCAATACAGGGTTCCCTTTCAAGTGTTCATGGGGAAAAGGACTACTGTATAAGATTGGCTAGTAACTCTCCCAATATAATTTAGAAAAGGACTAACTTTTTCTGGAACATCCACTCCCTGATAGTGTCCTCCATGGTAGAGAGGAGAGCTGGACCATCCTGATACACTATCTTAGTTTGTACATTTTTCTCAGCCTCCTCCAGCTGTCTCCGCCGTCTCTCTTGGGTAACATAGCGCCCCTCCTCCACTTTTGACAGTCTCTTTCCCCAGCTGCGGTCCAGGGTTGGGTCAGGACGCTGCAACCATATTAGCCCCACACTATCAAACAATTGTAAGACTTTGGATATGAAATGGATATGCGGAGAAGTGTGTGGAGAGTCCAAATAATTGATTGGGTTAGAAATATTGAAATCCATGAAAGGTGTGGTGTGAGCAAATCATTTGATCAAAGAATAGGGGTAAATGTTCTGTGATGGTATGGGCATGTGGAAAGAATAGATTTTACTAGAGATGTCTATTATCTATTTCTGTATTCAAATTTAATTTTTCCACCCTTGGCTCTGAAGCTCCCCACCTCTTGAAATAGGTTATTGATGATGATGATGCTGACTATCTGTAATGGTACAACCCAACTGTACAGTGAATAATATTAATTGAAATTTGTAAAATTACTTATCAGTGCAACTGTACATTACATCATCTACAACCTCTTACAAATAAATGCTTCGTATTTTCCACTGGTCATTTCATTTAGGTCATCAAACAACACATACATAGGCATGTATAGTCATGTACACTCATACACACAAATGTAATGGAGTAAACTAACAACAAGCACAATACTGTACCAGTCCCAAGAAAAGCTCCTCCTGGTGTCTCATTTCTCGCACCAGCTGCCGCGCTAACATTCCTCGAGTCACTGCTTGCAGCTTCACTACAGCTGCCTCCAATGACAGCTGGGCCTTTCCTCGCCCTCGCTCTCGTTCCTTGAAGGTGAATAGTTAATGTCATTAAAGAATATCGGGTATCTATGACATATCATAATTATACGTTGAACATTGACTAAGGATGATGGCAGTACTGTAATTCCATTATCATACAGAATAAAACAACTTTGTTACCCCACATTATCTCCATTAGGATTGATCGATAATAAAACAAGGTGCTCTGTGCTTACCTATTTACTCTGTAATCCCAGTGACAAATACTGTTCAATTCCTCTAAATACTTATGGGAATTGTAAAATCCATCATACATATCACTGTTAAGCTCCATCCAAATAACCTAGATCTTACTTTTTGATATTAGAAATACCATTCAACCAATTAAATATGTCAGAAAAGTAGTTACAGTACTGCATACAGTACTAAACTATGAAACATAAGTGGAACCTACTGTCAGTATTAAATACATGTAGCAGCAAATATACCATACAATGGAACTTGTAGGAAACAAGCAATAGCAGAACTTATAACAAGTATATTTGCAAGCTACAATTTGGTTTTAGGGTTCATGTAAAGGTCCCCCATTCTTTTTTTTTTAAGATCCTTAAATTTGTCATTTTCAACCAGAAAACAGTAAGATTTTCAATTTCAAAATATCCATGATCAGTTAAAGTCCATAGCTATTGCTGTTCTTTATTCTTTCCAAATATGCTAGCACTTACAGACTTACATTTTTTTAACATACTTAAAGTACTGCAACAATCTCTACTTTCTAACTGACACAATATTTTAGTTTACTACTTACACAACATCAGTTTCATATTAACTTTACTGTATTTCTATATGTGCTTCACACTCAAGATCCATACAAGGTGTGCTGACCTGTCTGGCAAGGACATCCCTGCGGTGGTCAGCCCGAGCTCGACCCTGCCTGGCTCTCTCGTGGCGCTGCACCAACAAAACTGCCTCTGACACACTCAGTGGTGACACATCTTCTTCTGCAACAGCCTCCAGCCCCGCTCGACGTAAGCAGTCATCAATAAAAGCATTCCTCTGCATGAAAATATATACAATGTGTATTAATGAACATACTTCTAAAGTCCACAAGTTACTTTTTATCAAACTATCCTTAACATGAAACTAACCTCATTCAGGAGAATCAGGCGTTCGCGTCTGACATACGAAGGTATGGGGATAGTGAGATCATCTGGGGTAAGACTGAGTTCCCCCATAACATCATCACAGTGTTGGATGTCACTCAGGTCTAGTGCTACCAATTCATGCTAAAGTAAGAGATGGTGTGAGATTAGGACAGGCTTAGGTTAACTGGATTAGGTTTAGCTGAGAAGATGGGAAGACAGAACAGGGGTAGCCTATAATAAAAAAATATATTTATGTACTAGAAGAATTTGTATTTATTTAGCATTGATTTGGTTGACAAGAGGGAGAGGTGGGATACTGTACTTTGTTTCCAAAATTTCTTTGTGATGAAGTTTAAGTATAACTTTATCCACCTACTCTGTTTTGACCCTGGTTGCTCATGATTTGTTTTACTGTCTGCTGAGATGCTGTACTACTATTTAAGTATGTACACACAACCTTTAACTCCACAATTCTGCCAATGGTGTTGTCAAGGAGGCGCTTGAGGAGAAGTCTCTTCTGTGGGTGGAGTACGAGGTTGTGGCAGGTGTCAAGGCGGCGTGCCACACGCAGGTACTGGACATACACCCGGCGCATCTTGAGGGTCACATCACCTCTCTGCTGGAGGGGCACAACATCTGACTGCTGGAGGGCCCATTACATTGAGTATGCTACACTTCAAATTACAGGCAAACATACAGATCTTCATTAGCTGTGGTGATCACGGTGTACTGAATATGCCAAACAAACAAGAGAGATACTGTACTATGACTTTACTATAACTCAAGTATAATTTGTGGAATGAACTGCCATTTCAGCTGCATAACTGTAACAACACATTCTGAATCAGACAAACAAAGTTAAGACTTTGATATGCTACACAGTATTAACTCACAAAGTTTTGGTTCTAGCTTTTTCAGTGGTGGCTCAGGAAACAAAACCAAAGCTGAAGATATCTTAACCACTGATATTTCTGTGATGTGAAATGAAAATGAGATATCGAATTATGTGTAGAACTTTTAATAGATAACCATAGTGGTAACTCAGTGATTGAAGGCAAAGCATGGGAAAACATATATAGAGGTGGAAAGACGACATCAGAATGTTCACAGGACAGGATTGGAATAGGTTGATAGAGAGAAGTGGAATGTACTGTATAGTATTAGGAAAGGCCATTATCCTGCAGTGTGCAAACAACATCTGATAATAAGTAAAATGATCAAGTAAAAATAGTAGCAACTTACATCCTGGTGGAATGTTCCTTGGAGCTCCCGATCTTTCTCCAGTGTGGTAATAAGTTCCTCCTGAGCCTCGGCCCACAGGGAGTTATATGTCCTGCTCAATAACATTCTGTCAGTTTTTTTTTTATCAAATATACATTATAACTGTTGTTCAACAACATACATTTATGGGCATTAACAATTATGCTCTCAGTTCATCTGTCTAATAATGATATGCTTTCTGTATGTATGTACAGTAGTGCAATATTCTTAAGAGCATAAGTATCATTAAAATGCTCTAACTATAATATAAAACAAACTCCAGGCCAACTGAACCATTATACTGTAGTTTAAGAGTTACAATACAGTATATTCAAAATCATAGATGTGACATGTGTAATATTTGTGAGTTAATGAGCCAATTGGTTGGTTCACTCAAGATCAAAGGCAACCAGAAGCCTGACATTAATTATCATATACAATACTGGGTATTTATCCAGTATATTGCCAATTTGTAGCAGTGTTGCCACATCCGTCTAGTTCCCGGTAGTTTGCCCGGATATGTCCTGGTAGTCTGCTGCGGTCCAGGTTAGGTTAGGTAAGGTCAGGCTAATTCCATAATGCCCCATTTGAATATGCCCTATCTTGGACATTTCTGAGGAAAATGCCATAGAAAAAAATAGTCTTAATATGTTATAAATTAGCGGGTAATGATGGTAGAAATATCATAATTGAAAACAGCAACATACTGGAACATTAGCCAATACTGTACCCTGTGTACCCACCCCACAGGAAAGAGCATTATATTTCTGTCACGTCTGACTCACAGGGTTGACTTAGTAACAACTAAGAACTGGCACAGGGAGTGATAGTTTATTAAATAGAGTGTTTTCGATCCCGTGATGCTTTGACGTCATGATGTAAACAAAACGCACGTGTTCCCGCGTCGTGGGTAACTCGTGGGACTACATTCTATTATTCAACCTGGAGGTGATACTATAGCAAGAAGTGCGGTCCGTTTTTTTCGATAATGGAATACTCTAACTACTACTTCTCGCTATCTCTGAGTGACAGAGAAGACTATTTTAGAAAATTACAACGTACAAATGTGGATTGTGATCCCTATAGTGTGAAAAAAGAAGCTGTGAGTAAAGACATGCACCACTACCCACCCATCACCTACTCCTCAATGTGCAGCTATCTAGTAGCGTCTCCGAATCCCGACTCCAATTTTGAGAGCCTAATGTCTCACAAGTGTCTTCAAGCTCACAGGTTTTAGAGGTAATTACTTACCCTAAACTCCACTTGCATAGGACATACCATGCCTAGGCCTAACCTTTTTCTCGGCAACACTTTCCCATTAATTTCCTAAACCTTAATTTAGTTTAAGAAACTCTGTGAGACATTTATCATAATCTTTATTTAATTATTACATTCACTCAAGAATATTGAGAATTTCCTGTGGTTGTATATCCTGGCCTAACTACTGTTAGCTTACTTGTTTTGGTTGGTAGAAATCAGGCTAGGATAGGATAAGTTTCTCCTTGTAGCCTATACGTTTACCTTGAAAGGTCACAATAACAAAGTACAATTTTCATTATTCTTACCTGTGATGAAATGTTTCATGCAAACCTTTCAATGGTCAGGATCAGAAGTAATTTCTCTCGATATCCTGGCCACCAACCATACTCGTCTTCTTTCCAGCTCAGACTCGTCCGTTTGTTATCTCTGACTGGTGCTTTTGGTATTCCATAAAATGAAATGGTTGGGTTCGTTCTGGATTTATTAGTACACCCCATTATGCAACAATAGTGTGGTATAGTAATGAACTTCAGTTTCCCGCCGTCTGACGTTGATGAATTGGAGTGACGACTGACGAACATCTCTACTCTCGACTCTCTCACATTCATATCTTCCAACAAAGCTGTTTTTAGGTTAATACAAGGGTAATTTTGCTGGATTATGTACCGGTGCTTGAAAGAAACCAGAAGTCTTAATATTAAGGGTGATAGCTTGTAATTGATATTAAATATATATTTGGAGTTTAATTTGAAGGTTCCTTGATCGCTCTTTTACATTTTGTATGCGCTTCATTTATCTTATTCTTTCCAATGGTAGACTTACTATTTTTGTTATATTTCCACAACAAATAACCTAATGGAAGTGTAAGATACTTATCTTATACGGCAAACATGCAAAACTAACGAGAGTAGCCCCATAAATTGAGTGAATAATGAACAGTCCCATTAGAATCCTTTATTTAGATGGTCGCGGGAGTCTCACGTCTTGGTGCGGGAGGCGGGGCTTGATGATTCATAGCTTTGCGTGACGTCAGCCGAAAACACTCTATTCTCATATCTACTCATTCCGTAGGATTGAGATAAGGAAGTAAATGGGACAATGAGGAAATGCTAAAATGGGGCAAAAGATGGGTGTGGGGCAACATAAGTTAATGGAATATTAAATGCAAGACCATTACACTGGGAAATGTAAATATAATATAATTATACCCTATTCCTCATCAGTCTAAAATTCTAAAACATTTACTACCTAATAAAAAAAAAGTACCTATTAAAATTAATTTTAATGTACTGTGAGAATTTGAGGTAAATTTGCAGAAGTACTGGGTTCACTATATTGTATATTTTAGTATCATTACCCACTATTTGGGACCATTCTAAGACACTTTTCATCTATGGTGTTTCTCTCGAGATATGCCCCATTTTACAAACATAATTTGGAAATTAGTCTGACCTAACCTAATCTAGACTACAGCAGACTACCGGGACCTAACCTGGGCAATCTAACGTTACAAATTCCCGGGACCTAGCCGGATGTGGTAACACTGCGTGGCCCTAGCCAAGAACACAGTATTTCTGTAATAATACCGAATTTGATTACCTTAACTTACTGCAAACTTTATTTCAAAATGGTACCCTTATTACAACACGGTTTTCACCTGTATGACATGGTGTTGCCTTGCACTGCTGACGGGCTGATGTTGGTTGGTGGGAACTAAATAATTCCATGAGGTAATAACCCCAGCAAAGTAAGAACTTTCAGCACCACTTCAATAATTTAATGAACGAGGCGCCAGTTTGGCCAGCACCCACATCAACAACATTGAGGCGTCTCTGGTTACCATGGTAACTGTTTGGAAATTGGAGTTGGACGTTAATGACATATTATAGATGTGTCGTTCTGGGGCTAAAATTCTCTTGTGAACCTTTATCAATATTCTCCATATGTCTTTCGGGCGTAAGTGAGGTTAGTAGTTAATGTTATGGTGCCCAAGGTAACAGGTTGCAGAATGGAAGAAAATTAGTAATAGCATCTGTACCACGAATAGAAGAGAAACAAATCATCGATATATTTTTGCTTAAAAAATAAAGGAGAAAATAGAAATAATCCACCAGATGACATATGTGGAAAAAGAGAAAGAAGGAACTAATAATCTAGTTAGGAAATACAGCTCCCAGGGAGAGTTAAATAAAAAATGAGCAGGTACCGATGCAAAGGCACAATATCTCCAGAGTACAACAATGGCAAGTGTTTACATCCAGTTCCCGCCAATGTGACTTGGTGGTATTGACTCTCGTGTCGGAGAAGCTGCAAAGTTAAATTATAGCTCATAATAGCTGTAAAATAATAAGTCAAGATGTATGTGAAAGTGAGGACGATGGACGGAAGCCAGACGGCCGTACTGACTGTGTCCAAACTTACCACTATTACGGAGTTACGGGCTCTAGTGCAGGAGAAGATGGATGTGGCACCTCATAGACAACGTCTCTTCTTCAGGGGCAAACAGGTCATTGTCATAATTCAGTTGAGATATGATTGGAGTGTTAAGGATTTCTGATAATATTTTATGGTACCAGTATTAGTTTACTATCAGCCAGAAATACAATGGAAGTTAGCCTATTTTATGGGTTAAACACGAGCTTTGGAAAAATTTTAGTTGAGCCACAGAAAGGGAAAACGCAATTTTTTTCCAAGCTCTTTTTGGTTAATCCATCATTCCCTGTTTTTATATGTTGCAACATATGGGCGACAGTGGTATTTTGACCATGTTTGATCCCCCTCGCAAGAGGCTGGATTGGGGGGTAAAACAGGTAACTTACGTTAAATAACACATTAAATAGTTAATATTGGTAAATATCTACTCTATTGCCGGTTGGTATTATGATGTTTTTACCATCTTTACCCACTAATTTATAATATTCGAAGACACTTTCCTTATATGACATTTTCTTCGGAAAAGCCCCATTTCCGAGACCTCATCAGACTACCGGGATTTAACCTGGGCAAACTACTGGGAAATAACCGTGGTAAAATACCAGGAAATGACTGGAGCAAAATACTGGGACCTAGCCGGATTGGGCAACACTGCAACAAAAAGGCAATGGTCTAGATAAATACCTTAATATTTATATGTTCTAGGGTTAGAACATTATTAATGATTAACCTGATATCCATGGGCAGCAGCTTGTAAAAATATTTTATTTCCATTTGAATCTTCAATTCTAAAATATTTTTTAATGGTAATACTGGTACTGTACACTTGGATACTATAGTCTAGCCCAGCTAAGTCAAAGCCCGAGATCTGAAGCAGGCGTTTTCTTGAAGACAGCCCACCCAAACCATCATGAGGCTACACACATCTCAAACCAATGTTGGCTTTGGGTGGGCTGTTGTCCAGAAACTGCCTACTTCAGATCTCTGGCTTCCAACTCAGGTGGGCTAGAGACTATGGTAGTCTGAGTGTACCTGTACAGGCCAAATACAGTATGTTTATAACTGTTATTAAACTTTTACCCTGGAACAGCTAGAAGATGGACACACCATGTTTGACTACAATCTAAACATCAATGATGTAATACAATTGATGGTGAAACAAGTTCTATCTGAAAACAACACCAACACACTCAAGAAACCTCCCATGGCTACAAAAACTTCCCAAGCATTTGATAAAAAAAATGTACAGGTAATTATCATCGGTGAAATCGTGTGGCTGTTATATACTTGAGATGCTGGAAATTTCATTGACTTGAAAGGGTGGGTGAATATGTCACCAATTTCTATGGGTATTCTGATTCTTTGCAGTCTGCAGAAACACCATCAACAACCACAGTTAAAGCAGAGAGCGAGTACTACCGTGTGGGAGACTTGGTAGATGCGAAATCACTGGTTGATGGTACATGGTGGGAGGCCAAAATCATCAAAATTGTGCTAAATCCCGATGCCAAAGACAGACCCAATGAGGATGATGATGGGTTCTTTTATCATGTGGTATTTGACAAGTGAGATTCTTTATCTTTCATTTAATGAGTAAATACTTTGCACATTATATAATTCCTTTAATTTTACCGTTGTAATTAACGAGGGTACAAGGGTCAAGTGTTTTTGTAATAATGTAGTCAGAATCCAAATGGAAAATTTTCTATTTGTAGTATAAAATTTTACTATAGGGCTATAGTCTGGCTACTCTAAATTGGCAGGTGTGACGTTTCCAGTAGCATGTACACTTCTGCCACTTCTCCCGCTCAACTCCCTTTACAAACAGCTCGCTCTCTTAGTCTCTTTAAATCGCTGTAAATGTTCGGATTACTCTTACATGTCCAAGAATGTTAAATATTTTTATGAATGCTTTGCTCTTGGTAAGCAACTACAGAATTATGTACAACATCATTATTACTGTCAACATGTGGCATAGGAGCCTTGGCAGCATTGCCAGTGCAGGTCAAGATTACACAAAGTCCCCATTACACCCAAGTGTGAAGGGGTGCAGTACTTGAGCTTGATTGGAGAAGTGGAAATTGTGTATACGTACAACTTGACCATTGCAGTTCTGTATTGCTGTTTCAGTTTCTTCTATGTATTGTAATGAGGTGCAGGTTTTTGGTTCCAGGGCTTGATCAGAATTAAACATGATTAGCTGGAACATTAAAACTATGAACACTTTGATTACTCACTTATCAGTTACGCATATGATGCTCCGTCTGAGATGCTGCTGAAGCATGTCCGGCCCCGGGCACACAAGTATATCAAGCTGGATGAAGTGAAGCCAGGTCAAGTTGTCATGGCCAACTATAATCTTGAGGACCCAGAACAGCGTGGCTATTGGTTCGATTGTAAGGTAAGTGCACGGTACAGTACGGTACCCTCACAACCAGTTATCCCGTATGAAGGTATTATCTACAACAGTGGTTCTTAAACTGGGGGGCGCCAGAAGCTGCCAGGGGGGGTGCGAGTAGGGTTTTGGTAAATAATCTGTGATGTAAATTATTGCAAAATTGACAAAAACGTTACCACTGTTTCAGCTAGTTTCTCTCTCTCTCGCTCGCCATCCCACCCATACCTTAAGTAATTTTAAATTCATAGTATACTGTTTGGTAAACATTTTAAGGGATAGGGGGGCGCGGGATCTATACATAATGCAGAGGGGGGCGTGAGGCAAAGAAGTTTTAGAACCACTGTTTCCTTTGTTCTTGCTGTCTCATCCTTTATGACTACAAGATTGGCCTTCATTTTCTACTTTGCATTGACTTTCATCCAGATAATACTTCAAATAATTTTCTTTCTGCAAACTTCATGAGGCTGGCTATGACAGAAATTGATCCTGGTCAATTGTTGACAACCCCAACATCCCTGGAGGGAACAATTTCTTAAATATTGGATAATTTGTGTTATTCTTACACATTACTGTAGATTTACATAAATCCTTGCAGGTGACTGAAGTGGCCAACACCAGGACAGACAAGCGATTGGTAGCCACTGTGTATGTTGGAGCAGATGCCTCACCCATTGAAGGTTGCCACATCCACCTGGTCAAGGAGTTATTTGCCGTAGAGAAGAATATAAAACTGAGTGAGCGAAGTCCTGAAATGGAGAGGCAGGTGCTGGAAGGATCACCATCAAAGAGTAGGGATATATATCCAATGTTATTTTATTACTTAAGTGTTCATTTTACCTATTCTTGGCAATGAAAAGTTAAAACAGAAAAGAAGAGCAAGCAAACCCACTCAAGGTATTCCAAAGTAAAAGTTGTGGTGGAAGATGCCAGAACTGAAAAACTTAGCAATATTGTATAGTATATTGCTTTCTGCTCTGAGCCGCTCTTATCTGGACCCGCGAATGTCTCCTCCTCACCTCCCACCTACCGCATCGCATGCATAGCAATCCAGCTGTGCTGGTTCCACTATACCAATAATAGTGCATTTGTCGCGGCTTTCAGCCGCTTAAATTGTATTTATTGGTTGTGGAACCAGCACAGCTTTAACTATCCCACCCTCCTCCCGATGCGGCAGCCATTCACTGTTTTCTCATTGGAGTGGCAGAGCGTGTGCTCTCCTAGAGCGGGGTCAGTATCTCCACAGGCCACCACCAGGTGGCTCCCATGTCTAGTACAGCGCCAGATTTAAATTCATTTTACTTCTGATGATCGTCATGGAATAGACCCTTCTAGCCCTGATTATGCCCTTTTGGGGCCTGGGCTGGAGAAGGGGTGTATTCTATAGCAATCCAGCTGTGCTGGTTCCACAACCAATAAATACAATTCGACAAATGCACTAATATTGTATAGTATATTGCTTTCTACAGTGGTTATGTTTTAATTTTATTAGTAGTAGGTGACTTACATCTTGGAAATGCAGTTAGGATTTCACTCAAACTTGTAAAAAAAAAAAAAAAAAAAAAAAAGCTTTGAAAATGAGGTATTATTGTGTCTTTGTTCATTGTTAATTGGGAACCATATCTACTTTTGAATTGCTGTTTTGATAGCTTGTAGGTGAGATGAAGGTGCAAATGACTCTGAGTATCCTTTTTATCAGGAGTCAGTGCCCCAAACTGCAGCAACTGTAAAGATCAGCCACGGAGAAAATGCAGGGAGTGTGGTTGCCACGAGTGTGGTTTGAAGGATTACCCCGAGAAGCAGCTCATGTGTGATGAGTGTGACATGGCTTTCCACATCTACTGCATCAGGCCACCGTTACAAACCATACCTGATGTTGATGAATGGTGAGATGATGATAATTTGTTGAGAATATGTAGGTGTTGTTCCATGAGGCCAGTACCAGCCCATCAAATTAGTCAGATAAACACAACTGTATGTAGATATTTTCTTAACCCATTCATTGTAATGATTAAGATTATTGTAGCAGGTAATGTCCTTGAACAAGTGCATAATATACCTGACCACCTGCCACTAGTAACCACAAGAAGTAGTCACCCTTGTTGGCCACAGACACAACTTCACTAGTTATAAAAGAGCCAGTTGGGAAGACATCAAATATAAACATTTCTGTATTACTGTTAAACATGATTATTCTTTTGGTGCAGGTTTTGTCACTTGTGTAAGAATGATGATACTGAGATTGTACGGGCCGGAGAGAAGCTCAAGGATAGCAAAAAAAAGGCCAAGATGGCTTCAGCTACCAGCAGTTCTGCGAGGGACTGGGGTAAAGGGTTTGCTTGTGCTGGCCGTCAAAAAGTATGCACCATCGTACCACAGAACCACTTTGGTCCCGTTCCTGGCGTAGAGGTGGGCACTCAATGGAAATTCAGGCTACAGGTAAGTAGTCATTGGGTGTAGAAGAGCATGAGAAGGACAACAATGTAGTGGGAATTATCATCTCGTGACCAAATCATATTGGTCTCTTTAGTCTAATCTCTATTATCAGCTCTTTCAATTCACATTCTCACTGTTATATAGAAAAATAGACCAATATTATATATTCCTTCATCTATATCAAGGCACACATTTTAGAACCATGCAGCTACACTGATCTTATATAGGCTCCCACAACTTTTTTTTTTATTTCAATGAAATATTCTTACCTTGTTAACCCTTAACCCTGTCATGCGGGCCTTTATCCCGCATTCGCGCCGATGTTGTAAACAACACAATTGACGTTAATTGCTTGTAAATCACTCATGGTACATAAATAAATGATACAAGATATTGAAGTACGAACCTTTAGCTGTCTCCTGATGTACTTGTGAAGACTAAATGGACATTGTAGGATGGGTAACCAGCTCCGAATGAACACAACTCAAAATTCACTTTTACACACTCTATTTACATATCTAACTATGTTTTCACACTCTGATTTTGTTATAAAACATGTCAGAATCACAATTTTCAACACAACAATATGAAATATAATGTCACTCGTTTTTACGTACATATATGGTAATTACATGAAAAACGGTCCTTTGAAATTTTCCCACCTTCCCAGATCTTGTAACACTGATTGGAAGTGGTTGGCTAGACTCTGGGGAGTCTCTTGGCTATCACCCTCAGTGTTGCTAGCCAGAAACTAGCATGTCATTGGGCTCGCTAATTTAAAAGCTGCGTTCTTGAATTATTTCGTCACCGGCGGTCCTCCATACTTGTTGGAGTTATCGAATTATCTCGTCACCTGCGTTTATGGGGTTAATGAGCAGTTCTGCACTCTCTCTCCACTTTTATATTGTTGCTGTAAATATTCTTATAGGTTTCTCCACCCAACACTTGTTGTCTAGCATATCACCCTGATAACAAAACTCTTTATTATACCACCATCCACCTCAAATCTCCACCTACACTCTCTCACCATCTTTGTTGAATCTTATTACATGTGACTTGCACCCCTTTCAGGTTTCTTTGTTTAGAACATCTTTTATGGCACCACTTGGTGCACACTATTGTACATGGGAACCTTGCCACGTACACATTCCACCTATTTTCTTGCCTGTAATCATCATCTTAGGCATGTTCACATTCAATCCTCTCCTCTCCATTGACTGTAAATGGGCAGAACAACAATGGTGAAAGGTGAAAGGAATAATAGAATGAAGTAGAGATTTGAGCAGAGGGCAGGGAAGAAAAGGGTTAAGTGAGGAATTATGATTTATATGGAATGCTAAAGGATAGTGGGAGTTGAAAAGAGAAAGGAAGCTTCCATTGAAATGGGAGTACAAAGCAGAGATAAGAAGAGGTGGTGGGTTGAAGTTGAGGCTGTGGTAATTTTCCTTTTACTTTAATTCAAATTATTTTATTTCATGGTAGTGAACATATCTTGTCACTTACAAACAGTATATTGTATGTTGCCAATACTGTACATTAAAACCATTAGGTTTATACTAACTGAAGACTACAAGATAGTATTCCACCTTTTTTGTAGGCCTCGGAAGCAGGGATCCACAGACCACACGTGGCAGGAATCCATGGACGAGAGAACGAGGGAGCTTACAGTATTGTGCTGTCTGGTGGATATGAGGATGATGAGGATAATGGGGATTCTTTCAGCTATACTGGGTCAGGTGGGCGGGACCTCTCTGGCAATAAGAGGACTGCTGAGCAGTCATGTGACCAGCTTCTCACTCGAATGAACAAGTAAGGGATTGGTTTGAAGAATTGCTGTACCTGTACTGTATATACATGAGAGAGTTCAATAACAATAGAAAGAAGTTATGCAAGTTTGTGGCAAAAAGAGGCCATAATGAGTTATGAACTAGCCTTCCTTTATCTCCAGAGCCCTTGCCCTTAACTGCAATGTCCCCCTTAACAAAAATGGAGCCAAGGCAGAGGACTGGAAGGGAGGGAAGCCAGTGCGTGTGGTGAGGAACGCCAAGGGACGCAAACACTCCAAGTATGCACCTGAGGATGGTAACAGGTAAGATATGGTTGTGGTATTGTACTGTGTGCCAGTATGGTTGTTGCACCTCGACCTTCATTCATAACTATTTTCATGGGCCTATTGCTGCCTTCCCTTTTGATGATAAGTTGGGTCTTGATATTGATGACCCAATTTGAATCTAAGTGTAACTGGATTGTTTAATGATCATTAAGCTATATCTCATGGTGTGTCTTACTAGGTACAGTGGAATTCATACCAATTGGGAAATGCTCTATTGGCAGGACAAGGAAAGTTATTATAGGCATGGCAGTGGCAAAGAGAGAATTGCACAGAGTACTGGTTAACATTTATGATAGGCCAGTTGTGATATATGGGAGGGTGTTGGTGATTATCTGGGCCTTAGTAATGAGTATAAACTCTAATGTCTAGGGTCAATACGTTAAAAATAATTATATCTATGGGAAGTGTAAGGAGGAGAGGAAGGCCACAGAGGGGATGGATGGACACCGTGAAAGGAGCTCTGAGTGGTAGAGGTATATCTGTGGAGCAAGGTAGTGATTGCGTGTGACAGAAACGAGTGGAGGAGGGTGGACGCGGCTTCACGGTCCTTGGAGGAGGGGCCCACATTGAGTGTGGCCCATGGCCGGCTGGATGTTGGAGAGGGAGTATACCCTGTAGTGAAGTGGCAGGGGTAAACCAGCTTTTGCTGTCGGGCCTTGCTGTGGATATAAACATCGCTGTGCCTCTTGTAGTCCCACAAGGGGATGCGGTTGTGCGGTGGGGGTTGCTCCCTCCTCCAACAGGTATTGGGGGATTGAGATGTGGAGTGTGTGTATGTGTGTGTGTGGGGGGGGGGGGGAGTTCTATGATTGGGTATTTGTGTTTCGGAGAGTGCGATGTGACGGGGCTACCTCCAGTGTGGAGATGAAGGCCTGGTATATGTATGTATGTATGTATATAGGTACGATGGCATTTACAAGATAGTCAAGTATTGGCAAGACAAGGGTAAGAGTGGATTCAAGGTATGGAGGTACCTGTTGAAGAGAGACGACCCCACACCAGCACCATGGACCAAGGATGGCAAGAAGCGCATGGAGACACTGGGACTGGAGATGCAGGTGAGAGTTTGTATATGTGTCTGTCTATCTATCTATCTATAGCTCGTTTCCTCCGGGAACTTCCACCAAGGGGGTGGCCACAGCAGAAGAGTCTCCAGTTTTCCCTGTTCCAGCACTTCCTCCTCACTTGCTCCATCCCCCCTCACACTTCTCTCTCTCACATACAGTACTCTTCCACTCTGTTCTGCCATATAACTGGTGGCCTGCCTCTCACACCAAGTCCCACAACTTCACTATCATACTCCTTTTTTACAAACTCCACACCTTGCATTCTCTCCACATGTCCAAACCACCTCAATGTATTTCGCTTCACACTCTCAACCAATCCACACTCAATACTAATTGCCTTCTCACTCATACCACATCTCTCATACACACTCTCATTACTTTCTCCATCCCACCTGGTAAGTCCACCTGCTCCTCTCAGATAACTCCTTTCCACTGTACCTATTCTAGACTGATGAGCCCTACTCCATGTCCATGTCTCCGACGCAGTATTATACTATTTCTCAGTCCCTTTTTCACTTCCATACTCACACTTCTACCCTTCATTATCCTCCCCAGTGATCCTATGACCTGCCTACCCCTCACTGCTCTCTCCCTGATTTCTCCTTCCATACTTCCATGTTTACACAAAACTGTTACCAGATACTTGAATTCCCTCACCTCCTCCATCCTCTCTCCCCCTAAAGCTGTCTCATGCATATATGTAATAAAGCTTATTTGTTTTCTTTGTGAATTCTACTTTCATACCTAGTGTTGTTCTGTGGATTATAATCTGGGTAATTCTTATGCATAACTAACGACCAACTCAATCAGCCAGCAATACCACATTTATAAGAAAAGTTGTATTATTGTTCACAGGCAAAGGATAAGATTTAGAGTACAAATTTTAGTCAGCCCTTCATATGCTAAATAGAATACATACGGTATATATAATGTTCCTTGTGATCTAGTACCCTGAGGGCTACCTTGAGGCTCAGAAGGAGAAGGAAGAAAGCCAAGGAAAGAACAGAGAGTCAGATGGCGATGAAGGCAACAAAAAGACTCCAAAATCAAAGAAAAGAAAGGGTGCACCAGACAAGGAAACCGAGGTGAGAAATAGTTTGATACTGTATGGGTATAATTATTCAAGAATAATATTTATCATACCACTTTCTTCATGGTCATACATTTACAGGATTAACATTTTATTTTATACTGACAATAAGTTATGATTATGGATGAAACTTTTTCTACTGCTTCTTCAACTTATAGTATTGTACTTCATATCACTTTTGATTGAACATCACAGGAATGAAACTTGATTTGATTAAATTTTTCTCCCAATGGGACATTGAGTTCACTTTATATGATTGGAATAGCTCATTTCATAATGGATTCAGATCTTACACATTATCATTATATTTGACATGATGTCCGTGGCTGCCGTCATAGGGTTTGACATTCAAGGACTCTCCTACTCTCCCTATTTAAAGAACAAGAGCTAGTTAGTAAGATAATGCTTGCCAATTCTCTGTTTGGCTACAGAATAACAATGATGGGGAACCAGATGCCAAGAAGAGGAAGTCATCAGGTGGATATATAATTCCTAAGGAAGTAGAGAATCTCATCACCAAGGACACCAAGAACTCAAAACTCTGGAACGAATGCAAAGCCAAGATTTTGGAAGGGTGCACAGTGAGTTATATCCCGGTTGTTAAATATAATTTGTAACAGTTCCTGGTATGCATAAGTCTTAAAAATTTAGAAACAACTTGTACCAAAATAATCTCTGCTCTAGAACAACTACATTGGGCAAAATAGGTATTGTCTTAGGAGCTTCATGAAAGGATAATGAGAATGAAACTACAAAAGTACACAAATTGTTTTTCTAATGTTTTACTTCCTCTTCTTGCAGAAATTCCTGAACTGCGTGCAGGAGAAATTTGAATGTATATGTTGCCAAGAATTGGTGTATAAGCCTGTGACAACAGATTGCAAGCATAATGTATGCCACCCTTGTCTGCAGCGCTCCTTCAAGGCTGAAGTGTTTTCCTGCCCTGCTTGTAGATACGATCTAGGCCAAGAATATAAAATGGATGTAAACAATCCACTCAACAAGCTGCTGATCAATCTCTTCCCAGGTTATGATACTGCTCGCTGTTAGTCTCTCTATCTCCATGAATGTACAAATAACTTTTAACTCATAAACTAGCCCTATAAATGTACTGTATGTATATACATACTTAATTTCTATTTTCTCCCAATTTTTAGTAAAATTAATGTCTCCCCAGTTAATTTTAGATAGGAAAACTACGTCATGACTAGAGTGCCTTCCGCTAAATTTTTTAGGCAGGCATGTGATGGGTTAATGCTTCCCCATCTGTCCCATCGCCTGAGTGGCGGTAACACTTATACAGTATTGTATACGTTTAACAGAAAGATATAATTGCCTTACCAACACTACAAGGTTCAGTGAATTGTGTTCCACTGGATAAGGGTCTTGGTTCTGAATAATTCATTCATAAATATGTGATCAGTTAGATCTAATTGTAATAGTGTAGATATATAAAAATAAATGAGAAGTATGTGTAGAGTATGTTTATTCATTAAAGCCCTCTCACCCATTAAATCAAACCCTTCCCTATCCCTCCCCGATGCTGATGATGTAATGGAGGAAAAAAAATTGTGCTAATCTAGAGACCTTGCAGAGGTAATGGAGAATAAATTCAGGTGTCCTCATAGTGTACACAGTATGGGGGAACAGGTGCAGTAAGCTACTTCAAAAAGATTGAAATATTCATGGTCTTCCAGGTCTAGGAAAGTCTTCTTTCATCCTTAAATAATAAATCATCTCCCAAGCTGCAATGCAAGAGGACCTAAAAATTCACAGCCATAGTTTATGGATTATTTGTTAATTCTCTAAATTTAAAAATTCATTATCAACTGCAATTTCTCTTTTCAAAGTGAGACGTCTCTGGCTCCAAGTTCTGGGATGAAAAAAAAATACCCACACCCACTCCACCCCAATTTTAAGCCATGAATTTTTCAAGATAAGAATAAGAATTCCTTGCTCTGGATCATGACAATAATTTCTTCTCCCTTACAGTAAAGATATCCACCAACTACAACTGACTGTTAGTCAAATGCTGTACTTAACTCTACTGTGCAATGATCACTTGTTTGACACAAGTTCTTAATGTCAAACACTCCATCATCACTGCTGAACATTTATAGTAGATTGTTCCAAAAGTGCACTCATTTGATGTCCCATTATTGAGATGCTTTTCTGCATTGTACACTGGCAGCTTCCTCTCCAGTATCGAAATTTTTCTGTTGCTTTAACTTTTTAAGAGATGCTTGCATCTTTCACTTCATCTCAAGTCTTCCACCTTTACAGTCCATTTGGTTTCTTAATTAGCTTGTGCAGGTGTCTTATCACCACCACCTGTTTCTTTTCGTTCTTACGAGGGTCCAACTGCAATAAGCTACACCCAAACTTTTTCTTTTGCATGAACACCTACCTCTACATTACTTTAGTCACTTTGTTCCTAAACAAAGGTTAAATAACTGGGAGAACATCAATTACTTGCAACATGGGATAATTAGGAGCCTAGAATTTCCATTTCATTATATATTAACTAACTGGGACAAGTTCAATAACTTATTCCACAGTTCAGTACATGAAAACTGTACAATGTATTGTTGCAAGAAGTAGGAGCTGCCTTCCCTTCCTGTAAGTCTACCAACTACCAAAACAAACAACTAAGTAAAAAAATTTTTTTTTTATTATTATTATATGAATTACACCAAACTTCATCACCTAACCTCTTTAGGAAGCCACCCTTCATATTCTATAACAAATAAACGCCATTTGTATCGAGGCATTAAGGATGATAATGCTTTTGTTCCTCAAATGGCAATAATCACTTCATACACAATGCTACAAACTTTGAAACTGAGAGGAACATGATCACTCACAAGATCATCATATAGAAAGCTTAGGCTCAGTGGCAATGACCAACATGACAGCTCAATTTCTAGTGAGCTACACCAGTCATCATCATGGATTAGCTATTGACTTTTGGCCAAAGGCTCACAGCACAGCACCATACCTATTACCTTAAGTGTTCACACCTCTACCATACCCACAGCAGCAGCAAGGACCAAGGCAACCAGACATGTATTGTAACAAGACCACTCATATTCTATCTTCATTATTTTTATTCAAGTTTTTGCTAGCTCTCATTAGTACTGGTCACTTTTTTAATACACTTTAAAGTTTATGAAAAAAAAGTGGTAGTATAGAGTAAGTTGCTCTGTATACTGCAGGTTTTGGCATGCCTTCATAAATAATGGACGGAAAAAATGCACACAGCGCCAATGTTTCCCAGAACTGGTTTTGATCATCCATTTGTCTTGGAAATATCACTTAAGCTGAGGTGGGAGACTGAAAAGATTTTTATTTTTGCAACACTGACAGTGGAAGACGTGTGTTACTAGTCTGCAATTTGTCATCACAATATTAGCAACTTGCAAAATACTACCGCCATAATTTATATACATGTTACATTTTTTATTATTATTTTTTACAATCACAGCAGAGCCTAAATGACAAACCCCTGCTTAACACACTGGACCATTTCATTCTCAAACTTTCTTCACAATGATTTCCTACCCTGATATAATCTATCACATGCGCCAGTTTGTACTATGGTTCTTGCTTAGTTTTAATTGCACAACTTCAAATTTTCACCCTTCTCTTTACAAAGCCTAGCCTAAACTTACTCTCTCTAGAGCACAATCAATTTTTCATACATAAAACACAATATATTACTGCATATGATAATATTTTAATATCATTATTACTCCAAGTTTAATTAAACAAAACTTGAGAGATTTTGTTTTTATTGGTCTGTGTTAATTGGTATCAAATACAAAAAAAAGTTCAGGCCAGGGTAGTAATGGTATGGTATAACACTTAAAACCAAAGACAGATGGAACTTCGACATATGTACACACCACTATTTACCCATCACTACCCATTCAACCACTGACAGTTAATTTATCAATATGTACAACAAAAACTTTTTATGTAATAGTGACACGAAATTCTTATCAATGGAGACTATCTTTTGAGCATTACACTCCCAAGAGCATCCATCACAAGAATAACAAGAATTATAAGCTTCAACAGCTTTCTTGGACAAAAAGTTGAACTGGTCAATTCTTGTACCGAACGTGAATTAAAGTTCATTAAGAGATCGTCACAGTGTTATGACTTCCTCTTTATCTTATCGAGGAAAGGACTTAAGAGAATGATTCTTGATGAGAATGGAACAACGGAGAACTCTTACGCATAGGGGTCCCTAACCCATCGACGTCTTCAGAAGCGAGGGTCCCATAATAGTTTACTGGTGCTACCGGACTAGCTAGAGCAGACCCGAGCCATAACAGGCAGGTGTGTTCACTTTAGGAGCAGCACTAGTACAGTACCCAACCATCGCCTTACCCCAGACTGGGGAAGTCTCGCTCATCATCCATTTTGGGTGCCTCCTGCCGGGGTGCCCCACGTCCACCCCGGCCACCACGCTCCCCACCCCGGCCACCGCCGCGCTCCCCACCCCGGCCACCACGTTCTCCACGGTCGCCTCCACCACCCCGACCACCACGCATGTCACCACGTCCACGTCCAGGGCCACCACGGCCCCGCCCACGTCCACGACCACGAGCTGGAGAGTCCGCAAACTGGAAGTCAATAGGCAGCACTACCTTCTTCCTTCCATGGTGTACCTCCTCCTCTTCCTCTTCTTCCTCCTCCTCATCAGATTCCTCTATCTTTTTCTTCAATATGTAAGTCTTCTTCCACTGAGCCTGGTTTTCTCCCTCACCAGCACGACGAATGTTGAATGCAGGCTTATTACGAGCACCCTGCATGGCCTTCCATTCATCCAGGGTCATCACACGAGCACTCTCGTCTTCCTTGGCAGCTTCCTCAGGCTCGGTTGATGCATTAGCCTCCTCAGGGGCCTGCCAACACCATCAATATTAAGTCATGCTTCTGAACTTAGTTTACCCAAACAACAAAATTCTTTACCAATCACCACGAAGTAACAACAGCAACTACAAACAATACAACATGCTTTACAATTATTGTTGTACAATATACCTTTTAAAGCAGACACTCCGAGCTACCACGAACAACAGCAGACATACCAATGATAATGCAAAATTCTTTTAGCAAGTAGCAGAAAACAGGTGATCATTTATATAAAACCTCTTGATTTTAATTCCGGAAATCTTGGTGTATGATTTAGTGTAATACATGTTATGTTCAAGTCAACTGTTTAACCAGTTATCATTTATGAGTAAGAGTTGTGGTATATTACTGTAGTAACTGATCGAAAAGTAAAAAGGAAAAATCCACTCAAGTTCTTACCATTTGCTTCATTCATGGAAATGGGAATATCAATCCATTACTGTAGATCAAAAATTGTTTTGATACGAGAATAAATATCTAAGAAGTAATAAGAGCCGGTATTGTTGGGAGTGGTTTAAAAGACAGTTTAGTCCAAGATGTGCCTGAATGGACTTATGGGATAAATAGGTAAAGATTGATCAAGGGAAACAGTTAAAGACAATAAGGAGAGAAACAAGAGAAGTGTTAGGCGGATCTGAGGGAGATGGTGACAGATAGAGAATATTGAAGCTTTATGCATCCCCTGGAGTACTGGAAAGGATGAATGATGTCAAGTGCACTGCACCAACAACAGTATTTAATTTAATGTAATAGCCTATAGAGTTATTGTATTTCAGGTAATTTGAGTTCCAACAGAACTTAACAAAAGCAACATATATCCATAAAGAGGGCACAGTTTGGGATGCAGATTAAAGTTATAAATCTAACTCTCATGTTGCCATACCCAATCATGGAAGTGAAGCCCTTGAAAATATGAACTATGCAACCAAATATTGTGCAAGCTATTGGTTTGGGAAAGCATTAATATGGGAGTGAAAAGCATCCTACTGAGGACAGTAATTGGCATGTACAGTTGGGAGCAGATGACTCGAGGCCACCTCATCCACCAACATTCATGATATAGTTTTTAAAATAGTTAAAAAGTTAAATCTGCATAGTGACAAATTTTCACTGCATTTGTTTTGCCCAAGCAGATGACTGAATTTTGGTCCAGGTCATACTACCACCGTTACCAAATACAATATCAGTATGTTGGTTGACGAGGTAGACTCAAGTCATCTGAGAGCAACTGTACATAAAAAGAGCTGGCTCTCCTCAGTCCTAAATTTATGTTTTTGCTGACTAACTTTACACAAATGTACAATTAGGATGATTAAATCTTTTGTAACAGTGCTTGGTAATCAAGGTGTCACTCGATTACAGTTACCAAAAAAAAGTAATGGAACCACCCCTACATTGAAATTAAATATAGTTACCCATAGGGTGGTTCCAATACTATGGATACTGAAAAATAGCTTATTTATTCTTGGGGCATCTAGAACTGTGTAAATCATTTACAAAACCGTCAGACCTCTCCTGCTCAATAGTTTTTTGGTCGCATGTACTATACGCAAGATGGAGGCAATTCAAATCTGCTTCATGCTTGCTTACCTTCTCTGCATTCTCAGTGGATGTGTCAAGTTCAGTAGTAGGGGCTTGGTTGAGCTGTTCTTCAATCTGGTCCCGGTCAGAGCCCCAGTTGTACGAACCAGAGCCATCACGCTTGTCCACAGGCTTCACTCCTGTGGTGGCCATCCCACTTTGTCGATCAAACTCGCGCTTGCCACGATTGTCAGGTCCTCCTTGCATAGTGCCACGTCCCCGGCCACGTCCCCGTCCCAGGCCACGACCTCTCCCTCGCCCAAGGCCACCTCTGCTCTCTCCATCGAATCTGCAGAATAATTTTGCTTCATAACACTCAAGTAATTAGTAATTGCACAACAAATTGAAATGAAAAGTCTCTGATATTATTCACCTTTTCAACATATTCACAAACCCCACTACGCAACACATGCACTTGACCTTGCTCTTTAAATTACAAAGTGGAATGAAAACTTTATGAACTATTTATCTTTTCAAATCCGGGTATATTCCCATCAGTATATTTGTGTGTATTGCCTTCCCTACAGAAAATTTGGCTGTACTATAAATTGGTTGGAGCATTACGTACAAACACAGAAAAATTAACAGCTTCCCAAAACCTATTATTATTCTAGCTTGAATAGAATGCTAATTTCCTTCCACATAAGACCAAATTATCAGTCAAACTATTTGTTAAAACTGTCATAGTACTATTCATGCACCTATATAAAAAAATCAATATGGACACCTAACAAAGCTGCGATATTTCTGGCTTAAAACAAGTGACAGCTAGCCCCTTAGGAAAATGGCAAATCCATAAGATGACAAACACAAAAATAGCAATGGACACCAATTTTACATGCCAATAAGCATCCATTCAGGAATGGCACCCAACAAGTCCTTAATGCTGGAACAGAAACTAGACAAACACAAAAGGGTTAAAGAGCATCACAGCGATAAACTATACCCAATCAATGTAACCACCTAAGTACCCAATATATATGCCAACAAAATTTATAAATCCTTACATGCAAAATATCAGTAGTTCAGGCTTGAAATTCATGCCAGAGGAAGTGTTGGCTTATGTGGTGCTCTGTGCAGATGCACAAAGCACACTGCCAGCCCCAAAAGTACTGGGAAGAGGGGCAAGGTGAGTACTAGTCGTACAAATCATTTCTTTGGATGGGTAAAAAACAAATTATGCCATGTTAAAATAATGGAAAATGCATCACTCAGGTCTGTGGACTTTAATATCTTCATTCTTATGGACAGGAACACCCTATAACAGACCTCACCCCAAAGATACACTTCCCAGTCCCACATGAAAGATGAGTGTTATGTACTGTCAAGTCTTCAGACTAAATGCTAATGGCCATGCACAATATCTGTACACAAAATTAATTTGCTTAGCCCCCACCTACCAACCAACACCCCCAAAAAAATGTCGGCACTACCCGCATGGAAGGGGATTGAAGTGGCTGGTATTGCATGCTACCATAGTCGTTGGGATACCTAAACAAGGGAAGTTGCCTTTTCTGGTAAGTATAGTACATTATCCTATTATACTTTGAACTTGCAAACCAATCTAGTCTCAATATTTCATACACTTCTGTTCAAACCAGACATATAAATAAACAGGAAAGATTGCAAGGGTCTAAAATCCAGGTCAATAAACAACTGAATACATCCCAGAGATACATCAATGCTAAAGAAAAATATTCCAAACTGAACGTCTTAGTAGCATCAAACTCTCTAAGGTCCCAATAACTAATTACTCTGCTTGAACTGAGGCAAACTAACTTTTGAGGAAACCATCATAACACCACCAAATTCCTTAGACTAAGAGTTAGAAGACTCCAACCTCAGGGAAGATGAAAGACTACAAAATTCTCTGCACCCATAAGTAACCTCATTAATTACTTTTACCAAAATTTTATGAAAACTCCCATCATGCAAATTGTGATCCTTTATCCAATTTACAAGTAATTATAAATATTTATATATTAATTTCCATGGGCATCATTTTTATAAGAAACCTGCCATCAGTCACACTTGAAATAATCATCAATTCCCTTTTTTCATGGGGCCAAGCTCTGTGACTCTAACCTTATGTGGGGTCATGTTAGAGAGCGGGACATATATTAAGAAAGAAATGCTGTCATCAAATGGACCTTCCATTATGGAGAACATGCTTAACAACGTGTACTCCACCACTTCAGAGATTTGAATGTTAGTCACATCTGTATTATATTTACAATATTCATGCATTTGAAAGTTGATGAAAGCCACCGGAGGTTACTTCACAATCCTTTAAAAGCTATTAATTTCTTATCAACTAAACATCCCAGGTTAGAACTTTGTATCACACACCCCCTACCTGTCTATGCCATCACGTCTCCTGCTAGCACCAGCCTCCTCTGAGCTGTAACGTATAGAATATGTACTAACTGAATCTTTTTACTTTTACATTTACTTATATCAATAGTGTTTATATTTAATACTGACTGCATCTGGCTCATTATTTTTACATTTACTTACAATTCTACAATATACTTTACTATTACATATCAGGTACATTACCAAGTGGGAAGACCCGTTAACACAAACTAAGCATGCATTATATTAACACCATAATTACTCATCAATTTTCTTATATTTTCACTGAACCAAGTCAATAATATTCAGTTATTAAATTATGTTGGAAACTTCATATTTAAGAGTCATCAGTCATGGAATTTCAACACAAAACTTAGGAAGGATGTATTTACAAGCCCAGTGCTCCCCAACACAGCAAGCAGTCACCTCCGAATGAGCAGGATATATCTTATTACTTTTCAAGGTAAGATATGAAAATTTGGCTTTTGTTTCCTTCTATATGGGTACAGGTCAGCACTACTGTAGCTGCATTGCCAGACTTTGTATGGTATTCCAGTGATATGGTCTGGGGTCACTAAGTACACCAACAACTCTCGCATGCACACTTCTGCTTCATGATTACCATTAACTAACTACCAAAGGCAAATTACACCTTACTACCTAGTACTGCAGATAGTCCTTATTTCCACAAGAACAAAATACAACTGACCACACAGCAAGCAAACATTCCCTAAGCCTATCCCCAAGTTTTAATATATCTTGTAATGAAAATTTAAAGATATCAACACCCACATTAACCTAATTTTAAAAACCATTTCTGAATACACTTTAAACTGTGAAAATGCTTGAATCACTCAACCTCTTTAGTTATAACAAACAATTTTTTTTTTAAATACCAGTTTTACATAACGAGTAAGAGCCCAAACCCGCAAATGGCAATATGTGAATGTTTCATATATTTGAGACCATGAAAGTTAGGTTATTATGGTTTAAAAATGCAGTATAACCTAGAAGTTTGTGTACTTCAGCAAGGTTTGTTAGCTGTACCAATTACAAATAATTGCACACTGTGCAAAGATTCAAACAGTGCATACCATAGTTCACTTGTTGGTGGGTAACTTGCATCTTCTTGCCCTCTGAGTGTAAATGCACACTGCACGCTCAACAATCAACATCCACCTCCTTTTTGTTGAGTACTGTACTCTTTTACACAATGGTTTACTATCAAGTGATTAATACTACTATTTACACAGGTTTGTGAATGAAGACAAACTATACAAGGTTGGTATGTAAGGGAAGAATTAGAATATCTTCTTTTATACTGTTTGGTCATTCACTCACCTTGGGGGTGGGGGTCCATCTCTGAATTCTCCTCCCTCTGGTCTGTTGCGTCTATTGTTTCGTTCCTCCCGGTCAGAGAACTTGACACGTCCTTCATTGGTGCGGGGCCCTCGCTGCTGAGTCGCTGTAATGGTTACCTCTGTTATAATAAGGTAATAAAGAAAATTTTCATTACATTGTGGTAATCACCTTATATAATTCTATTTACATCAAATTTTATCACTATATAGTATATATATATATATATATATTTGCTATTTTCACTCTAATCTACACTCGCCTTAGAAACTTTAGGAGCTCAAGGATATACAAACTGTAGCTCTGTAACACACTGTGCTTCATTTGAAAGTTTGTTCCACTAAACCTCTACTCTTTTACCAAACCACTGTCTTCCTATTTTACATTTATATTTGACGTATATGCAAGAGATTTTCAATTTGGCAACCCCCAAAGAATTTTTCAAAATGAACCTGTATTATGGTGCTTCAATATTTCTTTTGTAAAGTTATTTTGCCACAGCATTAGAAAAATCAACATTTTCCTAATGTTTTTTAGACAATCCTATATTTCTTGTTTTTAAACATTGAAATAAAAGGGTAACAGTGCATTTGGTTTGGTCTCAGTAGTCTTCCCCAGTTCTGATTAGGTTAGGTCCAGTCCTCATGCTAATTTTAGAACAAAATTAGTAACTATTTATTTTTTAAATAAATACAAGGAATAATTAAAAATCCAATAAACAATAGGAAATAGATTTTTTCACTTTTGTGGCTATTCTTGAAGTTTATCGTTAATATCTGGTACTAATAATTCACCATCCACACTACTGTGAATAGTGGATACCCATTACCCAACCCACAGAATGGGCACTTATATTATAGTGTAATTACAACCACATTACTGTGTTCAAAACTTGGCAAAATGTAATAAAAGCAATACAGTAACTTTATAGTAGTCACAGGCAAACAGTCAATACATTGATCCTCAACCTACAAGCTTGAAATACTTCTCAGGGACTATGGTACTAACTTAAGTTAGCTCAGTAAATTGCGAATCCACAGAATATGGACGTTTCCTATGGATAATTCCTTGAGGTGGAACAATAATTAACTTTGTCATAGTAATGTCTGTAACCTGGTACATGTATCTTTGTGTACAACATATAGATGAATGTCATCCATTTCATCCTCCTGTACACTGCCAACCCATGCTTACTCAAGTTTTTTTCCTAATAGCCTGATATTTAAAAAAAACATCAAACTGAGTATACTAGACCAAGAAACATATCTTGACACACGAGTCATGTGTAAGTAGGACTAATCTAGTTTGGGAAGCATGGTGGCAACTAAAAATAACTCCTCCATGCCACTTGCTTGACACAGATACCCACACACACTATGACAACCCTATTCCTACACCTGCCACATATCTTTACCAATTTAGATCATGTGTGTACAAGGACAGGTGTGCTAGAAGGTCACGAGGGGTGGCATACACACAAGACATGGGGGGAGGTAATGCGCACGTGCCGACACCCTTCCTACACCCTCACACACGTTCTCAAAAACACCCACACTGTATTTATCAAAATAATTGTTAACCACAGTAATGGTTTACCTTTTGTTTCACCTGGAGCGCTGGTCTTCTCTGCAATCTTTGGTGGTGGGTCAGTCTTGGTGCCCTTCTTCACGGCGGGGGCCTTCGTCTTGGCGGCCTTTCCCTTGTTTTCCTTCTCCGGACCTTTTTCTTTCACCTTTTCTGTCTGTTTTATAAGATCCAGCGGGTCAACGTCTTCATCGTAAAAGAGTTCGTACCGGTTACGAACCCCTATGCCGTAAGAGTTCTCCATTGTCAATGAAATCCTCCGATGGTGAGGATATTATAAGATTTGCTGGCTGCTTTTCAGCCTTGTCTTTCCCCGATCATCCAAAATGGCGTAACTCAAACTGAGAAGGGGTGTTGGGAACGAGACTGATGGGCGGCTCAGGCACTGGTATTGCTACAACCAAATACTCAGTATTTATATTATTAGAATTGATAAAGTCTTAAATGTATTCAATATTGCTTTTAAAATTTAGTTATCAGCTTATAACTTACCAAAAAATTTGTTTAAGTGAAATAATTAGAAAATAGTAAGTAAACAGAATAGCTCGTCAGGCTGGTTGGGTCTAGCTATCAGCTAGCCATTATTTATATATTTATTTCTCAGTAAATATAGCTCGTCATGTTATATCACTTAACCCATGATCATTTTGATGATATTTTTACAATGTTTACATAGTTCATTACTACTAACAATTTTTTATATGGGTTCAAATATCTGTGTTTATGATGCACCTCAGGCCGGTGAGCTAACCAATCAGTGAAGGGGAATACACGCGCCAACATTTGGATTTGTTTTGGCGGTAAACTACTCCCGCGCTGAACTCCTCCCGCGTTAAGTCCTCATAACACCCACAGTGCAGTCATGTCGGAAAAGTCTCGTGAAGATTCTCAGTTTTCTACACCCAAACGACATACCAATGGTGGTTTGTCGTTTTCGGGGAGCCCCCCGATGGGCGATACAACTCTATATCCTTGGAACTGGAGTGAAAACGTGTGTAAATCAGAATTAAACAGTCCGTGCCTGAGCAGTGATAGTCCCGACCTACGAAATTCTGAATCCAAGAGGGGTCGTCCTCGGGCTGATGCAATTAATTCTCTGATCATGGAAGGTGCCCAGTCCCCCAGCAGCATAAAGTGTCATATTTGTAATAGAGTCTTCCCTAGAGAGAAGTCTCTACAAGCCCATCTGCGAACACATACAGGTACAGTATAATCCCTAACTTAACTGGCATTTAACTCTTCCCCCTTTTACCCTATAGCATTTTGAGTACAAATATATGGCATTTCTATATTGATTCTTTGAATGGTTGGTATGGACCAAATTTTGGTGTGTGGAATGTAGGTCAAGTTACCTAACGTTTTAAACGGCCGAAACGGTTTTAACAGAAAATATTTAGGTTACGCCATATTAAGGACGTAAGTTTGATTAAGATTGTACTGTTTTGTGTAGTTTACTATACAATCAAGTATGTAATATACATTTTTAAATTTATATTTTACGATTGCGCAATGTGCACGTTGGATTCTCTTGTGCGTACGTATGTGCGTGTTTGGGTTGGGCGTATGGCGGGAACCACGTGAAACTGAAGATATCAGTAAATGAATTACTTCAATGTTCTTTTCTCGCGTGTTTTTTAAGTGAAATTTTTAACCCTGTACGAAGTTTGTATTTTTTATGTGAATTTATGTACCTTATTTTAACTTTGCAGTCAGCAAGATATTTAACCACTTATACCTTGTAAGGGATGGTTATAGTATTTATTATAGTAGTATTAATTTACAGTATGTTCAGGGATATTTGCTTGTATAATTTAGAACAGTGAACGTTGCATGGATGACGTTTTTAATTTTGATAGTTTTAAATGCTGTCTATTTAAAAGTCTTGGTGGTCTCCGGTGATTAAAAGGAAGCGCGCAGGTTCTGGGAAAACGCGCGCAGGAATATGGTTCCCGCCAAAACAAGTGACATGGGGTTTCTCTTTAAATGTAAATTAAAAGTTTACTGTTTCATTGCCTGGAATACGTGTTTGGCATGTACTGAGGATTAACCATGCTGAAGTTTAAAGGGAGTTTAGGGTGTTAAGGAAATGCAAGATTAGTATAAAATATCCAAAGGAGATTGCGTGATCAAAACAAAGTACCAGAACGGGCGAAGCGTCATTTAATTCCAGGCAGTGTGTAATTTTTGACCATGTTGTTGCCTTATCCATTAACAAAAATACATTCTGGTGTAATTTTATTTGTCAATAAAACTATATAGTATTATCATTGTTCTTTTGACAGGAGAACGACCATACCAGTGTGACTACCCTGGGTGCACAAAAGCCTTCACACAGAGTGGTCAGCTTAAAACACATCAGCGACTACACACAGGAGAGAAACCTTTCATTTGCTCAGCTCCAGGTTAGTTTCGAGCAATTCACACCAATCCTATCAGTGTTTTCTCTATTCCTGTAAAGTAGATAAGGTTTCTGGATACTAGGATATACCTTCCCCCTTCTTTGTCCTTCTAAAGCTCTCTCTTGCATAGGCCTACATCATTTCGAATTATTCAATTTTCCCACGGGCACATTTCATCTAAGAACAATATATTATTTAATCTCTGATTAAGTGATTTGTTCATACCATACAATTCATGGATTACAGTATTTCTCACATTGCAGACTCTTTATGCACTTTAAAGCATATCCATCTGCTATTATTCTCTTGATAGTGTGGAGATTAAGGGACACTGATGTAGTCTGAAAATTGGAGGTAAAGGAGTCCTCCAAATACAGCCATGAAACACTACCTATATAGAAGGAGCGTGTTTCTTGGTATAGTGACGAAGAATCAGAAGCCTCCCATTCCCATACACAATCATAGGGTACTTAACGCTCCCTCTTGCAACCACTGTTCTTAACCCTCAAAGTTTACCAGTGATTTCATCACACCTGCTAATATTTTTCCCTTATGTTACTCCAATTTTCACTTCCTCGTCATATTTCTCTCTTACCATCCACATAACACTGACTCACCCTTCCTTTCTACTAACATCACCTTGCTCTTACCCAAATTTATGTATATTTTTCTTATGGCTGACACTTACCTGTATATGTATCTGGTTTGTTCTAGGGTGCACTTCACGATTCACCCATGCCAACCGTCACTGTGCTGAACATCCTTACGCCACCCTGCAGAGGTCCCCAGACCTTAACTTCACTCCACAGCTATTTCCTTCTGAGGTCACAGATGATGTAAGTAAGAGGACAATGCAAGTCACGCTTAATTAATTACCTGCACTGTTTTCTTTAAACAGTTTCTCCTTAAAATTTTTAACTGGTATCTACTGTATACTGTTATTTGAATCATTGTAACAGGAATGTCATATACCATAATATAAATAATACAAACATAAGTCGTAGGTTGTGACATATCCTGAATTGTTTAATATATCAAAAATGGAAATGAAATATTCACTGCTAGCAGCCTCACCTCACCAGTGGTACTGTGACATTATATTTCTTCAGGTAGTGGTAGTGAGGTTCTAAATATAAAGTGCACTCAGACTGCATATTAAGCCTATAGTCGGATTCAAATATGAAGCTAGTTTGGGCGGTAATCTTCCTACTCTACAGTGTTGCCTTGTCTCTACTCTGCTCGGGTCAGGGTGTGAGAGTTACTGTACCCCTGGGATTTGACGTCAAGCACATGTGGGGTGATTTACAGTTCATCTCGGAAGTGTTGTCAGTGTTGGAAATTTTTTATATTTCTTTGTTACTGTAATGTGAAAAAAACGAACACACATAACGATATATAATTAATTATATACAAATACTTATAAAACAATGCTCAATAGTACATATCTGACATATAAAGTATATAATACATAAAGTATTTATGAGTATGGAATCATGAATGAACGTCTCAGGTGTTGGACCGCACCTATAGACATCCTCCCCCCCCCCCCCCCCTCTGTCACCCTCTTCCTCCCTACCATGGGGTAGTGACCTGAGACCCTGGAGGGGTGACCTGGCCACCTTCACCACAGATATGACAACAACGCAGAGTAGTACACTGTTGTCATGTGTACTGGATTCACTTCCATACATAAAGGATTGTTATCCTAAATATCAACACATTTACAACATCATATAAACAAGGTTTCTCATATATAATAATTTTTTTGAAGATTTGAAGACTATTTCAAATACTAAATAACGAAGGTATGAAATATTGTATGCCTTGTTTGGGTTAAATGACAACACTGTTGGGTGAGGAAGTCCCTTAGCTCCCCCGCCCAAACTAGCTTCATATTTGAATCCGACTATAGTAGATCTCTTGAAGCTACAAATTTCATTAGTTCATTATGTGATTTTATATTCTTTTCTAAGTGTATCTGGAATATTGTATTCAAAAGAAAAGTTTTTATATCTGGAATATAAAATTGGTGTTGAACAGTCACTGGAGTTGTCTAATCAACTTTGGTCATTCAGGATGAGAGATTTTATTTGCAACAGGATAACAAGCATAATTTCATTAAACTAAAAATAAATATTTTTGTATATATTTCTTAAAAAATATTTTTGTTTTTCAGGTCTTACGTTGGCTTGAGAAATATCGTCATGAGAGGATGGAGCGGACCCCAGCTAAGACACGGAAAACCAAGCGTGAGTTGGAAGGTACTCCAGAAACCCCCCACACACCCCGCACACCCCCTTCAGACAGTGACATTATGTCTCCACCCCCTGTAAAGCGCACCAAGTCCCGTCGTGGCTTGGGACCACTGATGGAACAACAACAAAACTTGTCAGACCACGGTAACATCTTAGTCACAAACCAAAGGGATGAAAATGCTTTCAGACCACCTGTTAGTTATGGTGTAGATGAAAACAAATTTACGGAGTTTCAGCGCCCTCAGAGGCCCTACCAGGGCTCCACAATTAACTCCAGAGTCTTGAGAAATACAGAAAACATCCAGAGCCCAACCAAAACATCAAACTGCCGTAGTTTTGACATTGATGGCATTAAGCCCTTGCTCGAGGCAGAAGACCAAGGTTTGGCTCCACTTCTGCCAGTTAGTGTGGCATACACTTTTCCCGAAAGTCAGCCACCAGTGACCAACCCAGATGTTCTCGAATTGAATTTTCCACACACAGACTTTTGTCCAGGCACCCTAGCTGTTCCTCCTAACCAAGTTGTTCGAGACAGCCAGGCTACGAGAGAACTACAGTGGCAGGATAGCAGACCAATGCCCGAACTGAGTGATGGTCTGCTGGTGGAAATAAACAAGAAGCAAGCCCTTGAAGCATGCCAACAGGATCACCTACCGCAAGTTGTACTCTCTCTGCCTCTTTCACAGGATCAGTCACTGTCATCCACAGTCATATCTAACAGCACACACAAGGCCTACTCAGAGACAGAGACTTCATTAGAGAAGATAATACATGTGGAAGAGACTTGGCGCATGAGGCAGCCGAAGAAGAGATGGCTGTTGGAGGCTCAGTTAGAGCAGGAACAACCCAGACATGATGGTTCAAGTAAGCAAATGGACCCAAATGTTATCCCACACCATGTTAAATCAGAGGTTGTCTCACACCACTCTAGCCCTGATGCTGTCTCACATCATCACTTGAATTCAGATGCTGTCTCACATCATCACTTGAATTCAGATGCTGTCTCATGCCATCACATTGATCCAGATGTCTCGCATAGTCACATTGACCTGAATGTTGTCTCGCATAATCACATTAATCTGGATGTGGTCTCACTCCATCACATTGATCCAGATGTCTCTCACCATCAAGTTGAGATAAACTCTGAGATGACAAGCAGGCAGCTTGACCCTGGCATTCCTCTCAGACCCCACATTGAGCCAGAGAACCCCATTAGGCTCGTGGAGGCACCTCGCAGACCATCTGTTCTAGTTAAGGCTGCCCCTGTGCAGCCTCAAGTGGGTGAGACTAAGGAGAAATGGATGGGTGCTATGGCTTTAATCCAGCTAGCTGAAGTTCCAGAGGAAGGTGCTCAGCCACTCAACCTTTCCACAGCACGATACACTATGTTGTAAAGTTCCAGCTTATGCATTCTGAATAGACCAAAAAGCTTTATTTCTAGCAACATAGCACGAGCATTATTACTATGAGGGCCTGACTCTGTACATCTTGTATACTGTACTGTACATTTATTTTACCAATACTGTGTATCTGGGGGTGCCAAACCTATTGGACTGAAGGGACCAGTCATGTGAAGCCACTTGAGTGATGGTTAATGGGAGTGCCATGATGAACCAGTGTTATTGCCTACTTTCCACCTGGTTTGGGCACAATACTAGTTATCTACATCTCTTGTGATGTTTCAGTGGTTAGTGTCCCCCTGTAATTTTTATGGACAACATATGTAATCTGTATGATCTAGCTTGGTAGATTGTGTTTCTACCATTTTACTGATATATCGTCTTTTGAAGCTTTGTCAACTTTTATATATATGCTGCTATGCATCTCCCACTGCTAGTCGTCTATGCAATCAGTAACAGAAATGTCGAATTGCTTCTTATGCTTTATTATGGTGTCATAAGGCACTTGACAATGAACTGATGGCCACATGTATGGTGCTGACCTTTTCAGTAATTTTTCGCTGCTTTTAAACATTAGGATGGTCAGGCTTTCCTACTGCTGAAGATATTGTTCACAACTGCATAAAGTTGCCATATTGCTTTATACTATTTATGGAGCCATTACAGTACTGTGTTATCAAGCATAGTTTGTCATTGGTGGGAATTATTAAGATTTTAAATAGAGGAAATAATTTTGTTTTTCCTGTGCAGGCCTCTTTATGTAATGCATATTATAATTATTTAATTAAAACTTTTTTTCTGGGAGGGGGGAAATGTTAGGCCATCCATGAGAGTTTACAAAGATGCCAAACTAGATAATGTAATGTATATTGTTTAAATTAAAAAATTAGACGTCAAATTTATCTAGGTTGCTGAGCGTAGCAAAAGTTTCTGGCATGTCATTTCACATATAAATTACTGGAAGGGTTAAGGAATCTCATCTGTACCTGTGGAATTTAAATATCTTTGTTCATTAACCTATGTACCTGGAATATGCCTTTATACAGATTATTTTAGCCTATATTATTTGATTATGAATCTGTGTAAAGGTATTCTATAGTTACTACTATAAAAAGGCTATATTGTATATATAGTTGAATTATTGTACTTTATATTGATTTATTAGTGTTACTTTGCAATCAAGCTATATGAATACATATATGCAAACTTAGCATGTTTCATTAGACCTACTTTTTTTCTCATGCTAGTGCTTATTGACCTACAACCTTTGTACAGTATTAAGATGATGCTTTAAAGCAGAAAAAAAAAGGCGTCTGCTCGGCCAGAAAGGCCTTATAGTTACAAGTGAGAAAGCTACAGATATGAAAGGGAGTGACTATGGTCCCAAAGTTCTTGAAGTACTGCCCATATCTTAGCAGGCAAAATCAACCTTTAGGGAATGGCAACAAGTGATCTAAACATTGTTAAGCTTTACATAATATTCATCACTGAGAATAGTTCTTCAAATATTGTGAAGAGCAATCAGTTTAGTGCAACAGTATCTTGCTCTTCATGTGATATAAGATGAGGATGAAAGACCCTGTAGGTATGGCAGGACTAGGTAAAGGATGTGGGACAGCAAGCATGAAGGAAATGTATGAAAAGGGGATATTTAAAGAAATGAAAGTGAGTGGCTGTGAAATTGCTCAGTACTGTACTATAATTATACAGTAGTAACTAGTGCATTTGCCCTCAGGAAGATAAATTAAGTCTAACAGAGCCTGCCAATATTATTGCAATGATAGTGGTATTTGTAGTGTATAGTCTACCTGAGACAAACTATATGCGATGAGTTTCAACCTGAGGAAGAGGCACCTGCTTGACACAGTTAAAGAACATTTGTCATGCACCATTTTAAGTCAAATTCAATCTCAACAGCAGTAAATTAATTGGGTGAGGAAGGTAGGATAATGTGGCACTAGTTGCGTCGCTGACACACAAAACGGCGCCTAAGGTGGCAAGGGAGAGCAGCACCATTGTAACTCTGGTAGCCATCAAGGATCATGCAGGTACCATGTGGGATGAGGGACTGTGCATAATAGCGAGGCTGCCCCTGAGACCACAGGAAACGCATTACCTTGGATCCATCCTGCCACCTCCAGGACCCGTCTTCAACACGCTTTCCACCAATCCACATCGGCCACCTTACACCTGTACAGTAAGGCCATGTTGTTACTCTGGTTGAATTAAATTTTTAACTAGTAACAACAATTATATCATGAAGGCAGAATTGTGTTGATTATAGAACTATGAAAGACTTAATCTGCATTCCTTTTTATAGTATTCATTATATTAATTGTATTGGGTTTTATTTAAAAAGATGAGAAAATTTGCTTAGCCATCTTAATCAGTTTTAAACAAAAAAATAATCTTAAAGGTGATCTGATTATCTGAGGTAAAAAAGTTCAAGAACATCAGTTGATATGAAATGAGTTATCATTGCATTATTCATCTGCCTTATTTCTATTCAATACCATCAGATGAATAGTACAGTATCTGATAATCTTTAGACTCAAACTGACAACAAACAGTGATTGGGAGTGCAAAGGTCATCATTATATTGTACAACAATATAATGTATATAAATATGCCTATCATACACAATATATGTTGATGCACTAAAAACTGGGGCTTGTCCTTATTGATGGCCCATAATATCTTGTTAACAAGAGAATCAAATACTTTAAGTAGGTAAATGTACTGCACTATATTACATGATTAGAAACATAAATTGTATAAATACATAATTATACTGTATTGTACTGTGTATACATACGTGATCCGTCCTCGCCATACAGATTATTGAGGTATCGCCTGGCCTTGATTACCACTGGATCCATGGCCAACTCTGCACCTCGTTCCCTGAAACAGTATTTGTGCTTCATGTAATGCTGAAATAGTTGTAATTATATTGTGGCACAAAGATGATATGGTCTGCACCCAATGGTTTGTGCAACAATGAATACTGCATTTGGTGTCCTGAAGTCGAGTTAGGTGGCATCTCCTTTTTCTGGGCATACAAGGGGAATCGATCTTTTCTGTTTTCTGGATGGGTCGTATTATTAGATGTTCAGCTCCTTGATGTGTCAGGCTTAGGCAGGAATTATCTGTAACCGACTGTACAATCCTCCTTACTTTTTATCTTCTCCTCTCCCTGCTGATGAATGAGGAACTAATAACTATAGCAGTGTGTTGGGGGTGAAGAATTACTGTACACACTTCACTTGTGGAGTCGTGGTACTGGTGGTGGAGGTGGCGAGCTTGAGAAGTTATAGTATACTCAGGGATCTTCTTCATGGGCTTGTCGAACATTTCAACAATTTGTAGGAATCTGTAGTTTCCAATTCACCTACAGTTCAACACAGGTAACTCTACTGTATCTCGCCCCACATCCGCTATCATGAAGATCGGGAAATCCAAAATGATAATATAATTCTATTTATTTCCACCCACTTATCTATCTATACTTGTATAATATATATCTCTATACATACATCGAAGTATATTTGGAAACTCAACATACGAATACACCATCAATGATATTAACCCAGTATATAAAATGATACGTGAATTTGGCATTGTAACAACAGTATTTACTAGCGTATAGGGGTAGCAGCCTACTTTAATCACTGACAAATCACATTACTAAAATGGTTTAACTCAAGTGACCATCGTTTCCACTACCAGGTTCATTAAAAAACAAGATTTTTGAACCCTAGATTTAAGAAAATATCACAAAGCTTTAGAAATTCTCGGGTTGCATTCATTATTAACGATACACTGAACATGTACAGAAAGTATAACAACGACAAATGAGTAAGAAGGGAGTGGAAGGAAAAAAAATCGTACATGAAACGTGACCTATTTAGCAAATTTTGGAATTCTTGGTGATGAGTCGATCTGAAAATGTTAGCAGCATAACAATTACTAATTCTTTACTATCAGTGAGGATGTTTGTGGCCTTTGGGAGAACTTACCGACAGTAGAGTTGTGCGGCACTCCAGCTGAGCCTCAAGGTCACCTCCTGCAGGATACACATGTGGTAGGCGATCTCCTCAAAGGGCGGCTCACATAGCGCGTATCCACCTCCTGTTGGGTCGGATATGGTAGGTTAGGATACAGTAACTATCGATAATGATTTAAAAAAAAGTCCCATATTGATATTACGACTTCTACTGTACAACTAAAATTAAGAAGGCTAAAATATCTTTAACATACTAAAAATAGTTTTTAATTATTGCAACAAAAAAGTTACTGTATTTCATATAAAGTCGACTCGTTACCAGTAATGATAAATACTTTGTTCTAACCGGAATAACTATCTATATTGATCGGGCCTAGCCCAGCTGGTCAGGAATCGAATTCAGAAACTAAAGAGAAACGCCCCTCTCTGTCTCTTCCTAAATTCATTTCTCTTGCAAAATTCATATCTGTCACCGAAACTTTTGTGCTATCCCACCTCTCAAACACCTTCCGCCTCGGGCGCCACATGACCTCACTGTTGCGGCGCCAAATTTTAATCAATCAATTATTTCACTTCAGTTTGCCAGACTTTTGGTCCACTGTGGAGCACTCACTGTTTCAAAGTGAAGGCTACAGTACTTAGTGAATTATAGTGGCTGATTAAACCCACCTCTTTTCATAAAAACGTCCGGCTCTGTATCTGCTTAAATTAAATTACTCACTGGTACAAGGTGAAGAATAAGTATACAGTACTTGGTGGATTATAGTGATTGATTAAACCCATCTGGAATTAAGAATAGAGTTACAGCAGTGAAATGGAGCACTCATTCATTCCCCTTTTTAAATCCATGAAATCCCCAATTCCTCCTCCCCCCCCCCCTCCCCACACACACATGTTGTTGGGTCCACGACGAAATTAAGTTCCTTCCTTCATTTAGTGTTGGTGGAAGAAGCTATTCCAAGAACTGCTCTTCCTTACCATTAAATTACAATGCAGCACCATATTGTTACTGCGAACTGTCTTCTTTAAATATATCATATCATAAAGTAGGCAAACCAGATTCTTCAAAAACTGAATTTTCAGGTGTGGCCAACACACCAAACTTCTTACTTGAAGTGGTTGCGGTAGTATTGGTGGTAGTTGTGGCGATGGTTGTCGTTGGAGGAGGAGAAGGAGGTATAGTTGTGCGTGGAGGCTGGAGTCCCAATAGGCTTTTCAGTAGCACTAATATTTTTTGCAGGCCATTTTCATCTTCGTAATCAGTAGATGGTATGGAGGTCGAGAGATTAATGGAAGAGGTCGGAGGGAGGTTGGTGGTGGAGTTGGAGGGAGCAGTGTCATCAGTGGATGGGATGGTATTACCACTGGAGTAGAAGTGAAGTATAGAAGAATAGTTATGGAGTGCATTAGACAAGGCTTCTACATTCTCCACGAGTGCCTTCAGACCGTCTTGATTGTAAGGTCCTTGGGTGGTTGCGTTTTGACCAAAGTAATGTTGGTAGAGTCTGCTGAGTGTACTGACTGCGGTGGTTATGTTGACATTTGGATGAAGGGACTTGGGGGCCATGTTGGAGAAGGTCAGAGCTAAGTATTCCTCCACAGACTCGTACACTCGATCCTGTCTGTCGGTGATAATACTAATAGACTCGTCCTCAATTTCTATTTCAGCTGCTTTATCAACCTCACCCTCCATGTCAATCTGGACGCTCTGTTCCCTCGGGTTCTCCCTACCGGTCCTTCGCTGCATACCTTCACTGAGTTGTTTCATGGCGGCCACCAGAGCGAATAACGACTCTATGGGGTGAGGTGCAGTGTCTTCATGGCTTGTGGGTGATAATGTGGTCGCAGCAATACAGTCAGAACAACTGCAACTCGAGGATGAAGTGGAACATTTAGAACAGGCACAATTGGGAGACGAGGTTGATGTGGGGTCTTGAGGTGAATCAGATGACAAGGTCAAGTTTAAAAAGGTGGTCGAGCCTCTCCTATGAGCCTCCCAGTCGTAAGCTGGATCGTTCAGATTCGTGACCAATTCTCTCAGGCCAGCAATAAATCTGTCATACCCGTCGAATCCCTCGTTGGTATCCAGGTTGGCAGGGCTAGGTACTGCAGTCGCCACATCTACATCTTGCTCATCGACCACAGAATTGTTTAATGGTTGTGATGTTAAGTGAGTGGATTCAGAATGCTGAAGCAGTGTGGGAGTGCCAAGAGACCCGCCAGGAGTGGGGTCTGGATGGAGGTCTTCTGAAGAGTGGAGGAGTGGAGGAGTGTCTTGATGCCCTTCAGGAGAATCTATAATAAGCTCCTGCTGTTGGACCACCCCATCACCCACCACTGCTGACTGGACATGAGAGCACAACAGGATCACACAAATACACAACACCTTAAACGGACGCATGCTGACAGACAACGAAGCAGTTCATTAATACAAATGCTATGCACCATCACAAAACACTAAATTTTAATACCAGCAGTTTACATTAAGTAACCGTGATACATCGTCTGTTACTCTGGAGTTCTGGACTGCACACATATACAATTACACAAGATATGTGTCCAAGTCCTATGGGATAACTATGAGTCCAAAACAACAATTACATTTTCTTAAATAAAATGATCTGTACGCAGAAATAAGACCTTCCAATTCTACCTTTCTTCACAATGTAATCTCACGGATGCTAGAATTTATAATGTTTGCAACACTTCAACGCATAAAATAGTTGAGCAGCACCTCTGTACTCGTCTTGCTGGATGTAAAGACTGATACGGCTGATGAAAACAACTGTCAGTTATCGGGCGACCCTCTCCACTCCACTTCAAACTGACATGTTTAAGGAAGTTATCAGTAAACACTTGACTATTAACTGGGCCAACTAGATACATTATTAATAGTCCATTAAGACAAAGTTGCCACCTGGAAGCGAGAGAAAAAATGAGGAAAAACCCACTACCCTACATCCAGACAATATCTGTAGATAAGTGTCTTAAAGGATGTACACCAAGCTACCTACCTGTTGAAGGAGTAAAAGGTATTTAGGTCAAGGCACTTACTGTTGGAGTGAAGCGCACTTTGCGTTATCTTCCAAAATATTCCCACAGTTGCAATGATAGGATGTAAGTCAGTGGTTCTTAACCTTTTTCAATATATGCACCCCTTTCAAATCAGAAGTCAGTTCTCGCACCCCTCTATTGCTGAAAAAAAAAAAAAAAAAAAATGCTAAAACTGAAATACGTGGTTTTAATAAGTACATTTGTAGCCATCACAATACATTCCATGAAAGTATTGTAATGGCTACACCGCTACAGTAATGATTTATGTTATATAAACCGACCATTTAAATACATGTGAAGAAAGCAAAATCAGAAATGATTCACAACCAATCCTCCACCCTACTGTATATGTATCAATAAGAAAAAGTTATTAAAACAGGGAAACCATAAATCACTCAAACAGATGACTGTGTGTTAATGGTGCGGGAGGGTGGTGACGATAACCTCCCTCCCTCTATGTCACCTACGTGTCCTCCCTCCCTCTGTGTCACCTATACGTGTCCTCCCTCCCTCGTCCCTCCGAATCACATACATATTTACTCGAGTCTGTTGCAACGTTGGCACTTCATTAGGAAATTAGGTGTAGGTTTTTCTCTAGCTCAAAACACTGCTGTAGCAAAAAGATTATTTTTTTTTGCAGAAAAAAATAACATGCGTATATAACAATATAATTTGCTTTAATTATGCCTATCCTCGCACCCCCTAGGAACCGGCCTCGCACCACCTAGGGGTGCGAGCACCCCTGGTTAAGAACCACTGGTAAGTAATCGCCATAGAGAACAAGAGTAATGCATTAAAAGAGACTATGTTGTCATATTACCTGTCAGGATTTATTTACTTCACAAAGTTGTACTTATAGTTGTAAACTCGACTACTTCAGGAAAGCACAACTTTATCCCCGGAACGAGATCTTCAGCATGTCTGGTTGCGTTCGGTGTTTCAAAATATATAGCGTGACAAATGGGTTTCTATATTGCTTTTGGCTGTTTATTATGGGGGAGAGGAGGAGACTGCATGTACTTCCACTCTTTGTATACTCTACTTACCAGGCTCAGAAGGGGAAGGAGTAGTAATCTCTTCAGAATCAGCTGAGGTCGACGGGTCCTGTTGCTCCAAAAACATACTAAGATCAGTCAGGTCAACATTAGCCAAGTCTTCGTCAGCAGTTTCTGTGTCCTCTTGTGGCAGATCCAGGGAGTCGACGAAGGACATGAGTCTCGTTAAAGATTCCTCGATATTCTCTTCGGGTACATCTTCCACCAAACTCGTCTCGTGATATTCGCCAGGTATCACAATGTCACGTGCTTTCCTGGTCTTTCCTTCTTTGATGACTTCCTTTCCTTCACTGGATGCTGCGGTCTTTATCACTTCCACGTTCTCATCACCCATAATGAGGAAGAACAACATATACGACAGGATAACAAATAATAACATGATTCTCCCACACATTATGGAGGCTACCTGGGTGACAAAAATAGTAAATAATTTGCCTATAACAGCGGTGACATCGGTGCTCGTAACACTTATGGTAAATAGAATGTAACTGCTAAGAGGGTTAAACTATAGGATGCTGTACAGTGAGGCAGGGAGGCACGAAACACACTGAAAGGGAAGTCCAGTATATACTAGATAGTTCATTGGAAGTGAGACTGGACACTTGATCAAAACATCCTGCCCTTGTGACCCTCTTACCCGGGAGAACAATTATTTTGATAACAATATCTCTCCTCATTATAACTCCCACCTAATTAATCGTTCACTCGCTGGGGTTTATATTGAAGCTGGTGATACGTTGATCGCGAGCTGTGAGGGTTTCTTATACAGTATATTAAATTTATATGAGGCTACAACTCCTTACCTGTAGTGAACGAATGAATGAATGAAAAATAGGGGGAAGGAAATACAAATGTGCTACACCACAAACACCTTATATTACAAAAGATAAGAATGAGACAGAGAGGAGGTACAGCAAACACGAAGGAGAGAGAGAGAGAGAGAGAGAGAGAGAGAGAGAGAGAGAGAGAGAGAGAGAGAGAGAGAGAGCGATGGTCACCCCTCTCTCAGGTAATGTTGCTACACAAATAATAAATCAACGTCAAATCATAAGTTCAATAAACGTCGTCGTCATACAGAGTCAAGGCTGGAACAAGATCTAAGCTGGATAATATTATTGGATTTTTTTTTAGGACGAAGCTTTAGATGACAAAACTTCATAGAATTTTCGTTATAACCATTATCCACCCGAGGCAGTAATAGGAAAGATGAGAGCTGGAGGTAATGGGAGAGGGGAGGAAGGTGCACAGAATTGATGCTCACTTATTCATCCTAAACTGTGGAGGAAGATGAAGCCTTGCAAGACGTATGACCTCGCTTGGGGAGAAATTTTAAGGGTCACACTTGCGCGCGTTCACCAATTTCTCTTTCAATGTTTTCATCACAGTTTTGCTTTCGATTCTCCATAATTTGTATAATACCATGAAACTAGTATTATGGAAAATGTCTGATTATCTAAGAACTATTCAATACACGCCAGAGAACACACATACGTACAATACATACCTGCTTCTCCACCATCAAAATTATCGTTTCTGGAGCGTGATGGTAACAACTGCTGCATGGCTGATGAACGCGGGGAGATCTTAGGGACGGAGTTGGATAATCAGGCGGCCACTGTGTGTTGTACAGGAGGAGGTCGTGGCAAGCAGGATGGTAGAGGGACGAGGTGGTGGAGTGTTGGTGGTCGTCACACTCCTCTTGGCTGCTGGCTGTACTACCCTCGTCTATTCTCAGGACAACAACTCTGGTATAAACATTGTCTTGTACTTGTTTGGGTGACTTTGGCTTAATTCCTTTCTCTGTCCTCACCTAAATAAGAAAGTCTGTAAGTAAGGATTATACTAGTTACAGAAGTTACCGTTGAGGAAATGGTTAGTTCCAGCGGACTAGATTTAGCGTAACAGAATATGGGTTAACCACATCGCTGAAATTTATGGATCTTCAGTCTACAATAATTTTAAATAGAGATATAAGACTATTCTCCACAACTACGCAGGAGTAGGTGAAGGTACAACATTAGGTGAAGATGCTGGGGGAGACGGAGGGGACGAAGTAAAGGTGTTGGTACTGCAGGCGTCAGGAAGGCCCTCAGACAGTAGTTATGCCCGACTGCTGACGCCCTTCCCTGAACTCCACACCTTCACCGCCTGCTACAGAATACGACTAACCAGGTTCAGGGAGGAATCTACCCTCATGTCCTACGCAGTCACCAGCGCCAAGGATAATGAACTGAGGATGGGTTAGTATGTACTCTTTCTGTATAATTATGTGTACTATTGGACACAAGAATTCGTACACACGCTGTTGTATTCGAGGTTTTACAACATAGAGAAAATGTAAGATTACGTAACTGTAATACAACATTATCACTAGGTTCGTTGTATTTTACAATCACAGAGTCACATGGTACATACAACATTCATTTCAGTACTTCCAGAATAATGACCTCTCTTGTGTAAGGATTCCTGTGGCCAGCCGTACACACACACACACACACACACACACACACACACACACACACGAGGTCTCCAGGGCACTTCCATTGGTGAGACTCGAGTATACATTTCGTTGGTAAATAGTTTCATTCTGAGTATTGCCATGCAGATGATTTGATTAAGGGAAGGAGAAAATACTTTAACGAGTTCATGTGGAAAATGACTAATAAATGCACTTGCTCTTGTTATACCAAAGCGGATGGATGGGAAATAATATATTACACGTATATTATTTTCAGACCATCGGATCACTGGATACAAGATCTCACTACACAGCACGTGGGCCCAGACTGACTACATCACACCCCTCAATGTCTGGTCACACTTTTGTTTCTTGTTCAACCACCTGGACAGTCGGTGGGATATATACGTCAATGGGCATCACCAGGCCAATGGTTCATACCCAGTGTTTAATGAACCTCTGGCATCATCAGGAGCCTATGTTATTGGTTAGTTGTTATTGTTATATTTTGTGTTATTGGTTGGTTGTTATTGTTATATTTTGTGTTATTGGTTGGTTGTTATTGTTATATTTGGTGTTATTGGTAGGTTATTTTTATTATACTTGGTGTTATTGGTTGGTTATTTTTATTATACTTGGTGTTATTGGTAGGTTATTTTTATTATATTTGGTGTTATTGGTTGGTTATTATTATTATACTTGGTGTTATTGGTTGGTTGTTATTATTATACTTGGTGTTATTGGTTGGTTATTATTATTATACTTGGTGTTATTGGTAGGTTATTGTAATTATCATACACACACACAACAAACACACAACCCAACCCAACACAACACACACACAACACAACAAAACACACACACATAAACACACAAGGCTCAGTAATACATCCATCTCTCTCTCTCTCTCTCTCTCCTTCCTGGTGATGATGGTGTTGGTGTTGTTGTGACGCAGGGCAGGAACAAGACTCCTTCGGGGGTTCCTTCCAGCGTGACCAAAGCTTTAGCGGAGAAATCACTCAACTCAACTTTTGGCACAGCGAACTCCCCCAACGCACCATTGCTAAGGTTAGACTTTCAAAGGGTGGTAAGCAAGGACATTCGTGGTATTGACGATGGTTTGGTAACGGTACGATGAATCTGTAGTGTGTCTATGGGTGGTAAGCAAGAATATTCGTGGTATTGACGATGGTTTGGTAACGGTACGATGAATCTGTAGTGTGTCTATGGGTCGTAGGCAAGAACATTCGTGGTATTGACGATGGTTTGGTAACGGTACGATGGCTATGTCTGTAGTGTATCTATGGAGTCATCGTATCGGTACAAACTAAAGCCATCATGGATATTCTTGTCTATATGGTCTTTTTTATATAATACTTGTATGACAACTGAATAAAGTGAGGATTAAAAAACGAACGTCCTAAGCCTGGAAGAGCCTGTAGGTATACGGTAGGACGAGGGAGAATTAAGGTATTGAGAGAGGTGGGACAGCAAACACGAATGAGATAATATTTTGAACTATCCTCTTAGCGCAGTCAGTATTCATGTACAATTTTCCGTACAGTGTCTTCAAGTGAATTTCTAAAGTGCATGTCAGTACGGATGGTAGTTACGAGGGAGTGAGGACAACTGTACATTAATACTCAACATGTACTGTACAATGACACCCACCAAACATTCAGTGTCTTGGTGTATCACAGATGGCAGCGTGTGAGAGTGTGGAGGAAGGTGACGCTCTGGGTTGGAGAGAGCAGGAATGGAGGTTGGAGGGGGAGGTGACGGCACAGTACCAACCACATCACACCTTCTGTAAAAGCAGTGGCAGATCGTTCACTTTATTCCCAAACCGCTTCTCCCTCATCAAAGCTTTACATCTCTGTCAGGTGGGTACATCATAGTCATTATTATTTCTACTAAAGAGGCAATATATTTTTCTTCCTTTGCTTGTCTATTACAAAAGTTATGATTCAAGCTTTAAGTAAATTTTACCAAAGGTGAGCATCGTGCTGACAACAAAATATTATGCTTTGGGAGAGATCCAGATCTGGATCCAGGAAGTTTTATATAAATATATACTTTAAATTTTTATTGTTAGTACGGAGAATGACTAATAGGTGACTTTGACTATTGAATTGGAAGACATTTTGAGATAGACATATTGTTTTCGTACGGTGACGCTACAGGTAGTTGGTGGGATCCTAGCAGTACCACAGACACCCGAGGAAAACGCCCTGGTGTACTCCAACTCAAAGGACCAGGCCAAGAAATGCTCTGGGAACGTGGGAGAGTCGTACCTTTGGATTGGGGCCAACGACGAGGTTGATGAGCGGCAGTGGGCGTATTGGGGGTCCGGTCAGAAGGTGAAGTGGGAACACAGGTGGCGAGGATCGGGACCAAACGGAGGTGTGGTGGAGAACTGTTTGGTCATGCTACACGGGGAAAACAATCCCGGCTACTGGTCAGACATTGCCTGTCTACCCACCTACGCCTTCTGTGTACCCTGCGAGTTTGAGCATAACCAGGTTTGTCTTTTTACACACACACACACACACACATACACACACACACACACACACACACACACACACACACACACACACACAAACTATTTGACAACATGTAATATAACTGTACTTATCCTCGTAAATACAAAAGAATACAATGCTACTCCCATAAAAAAATAACCTGCTAACTTTATAAGACCTATGAACAAGACACGATTAATCTGTGTTACATTACAGGTGATGCATCTTAAGGGTCCGGCTCTGTGTCCAGGGTCGCCTTTCAACTTACAATACACCTTGGGCGAGGAGAGGGACGGCTCCCCTTCCCTTATGGGTTTCTTCCACACTGACATCTACTGGAACAACACTAGAGCCGCCTGGATCATGCAGTCACTAAAGGTAATCGAGTCAAATAATTACCGGTACACTCTTTTATCTTTTAATTCCATATTCATCTCTTTCATCATCAACAAGACCCCATTTCACGTTTCGGAAGGGGCGGGGTTGGGGAGGGGGGGGGGAGATCCAGGCCCAGGAAAGTAAAAGAGAAAACACATGAATACATTTAGAGAGAATGACCAGTGAAATTGGGGACGAGTTTACAGCATATCCTCCATTCAAGCCCACGACATTCCATACATAGCTCCAGCGTTAAATCAGCATTAAATTAATTCACTATGATATTTTGATTACCGATAGTATTGCTAAGTATAACCAACCAACATTGAACCTGAGTACTAAATGCAACACTGGTTTTACTATCACCCTGGATTACTTACATGTGTGACTGTGGTGGTGGTGGTGGTGGTGGTGTACTGTAGGTGGAGACAGCAACGGCGTTTTGGTCTCCGCCCCACCAAGGAGTCTATCCGTTCGGCACTTGGGCGTGGACCTTGGAGGACGTTGTGTGTGGGTTGAAGTCGGGCTCTACCGTCAACTTCACCCTCTCCGTGTGTGGCATGGGCAAGTTTACCTGCAGTGATGGTAGTTGTATCAGGTACGTACAGTCATTAGTAAAAGTTTCACTCCCTTTTGTCTATCACTCACATGTTTCACCGCTAATCCCGTACGTATCTCATCCACCCTACTTCGAAAATGATCGTGTAAATCCAGTATTCGTCCTTCGAAACAGATCGTTTGTCAGCCTATATTATCTCTGTATAAAATATTGCATTTAACATTAACTTCCATATCTAGTGGGCGATTATTACCTCTTTCATTTTCATTGGGGTTTACGGAAGTCATTATGGAATTTTATATTTCATATTGTACTTGTATATTCTATTATAGTTTCAAAGGTAAGAATAAAAGGTAATGGGAAAGTATATTATTGGTGACAGTATAGAGCAGCGGTGTGATCTCCGCGTGGACTGTCCTGACCAGAGTGATGAGAATTTGTGTGACCCTGTGGAAAAGCCTCCCAACTATCAAATGAATATTCCACCTCCATCCAAAGGCAACGACTCTTCCATCGACATCCTTTTTACCATCAACATCATCTCTTTCCCCTCGGTGGCCACAGAGGACCTCACCTTCGTCACCACCTTCCAGCTCCGGCTCCAGTGGCGAGACTCCAGGTACAATAATAAAGTCATCAGTCTAGGTAGGCATGCATTTAACAATGTAAGGTATAAGGTATACTTGTTGAATCTCTCTATGATAAATGTAGGAAGCAAGGAGGCAATTCGTACTAATTAAGATGTGCTTGGAAAGGTAAACGTGTCTGTCTTTACGATAGGCTCGCCTTGGGAGGCATCCAGGAGATGGAACCATTGGTTAGACAAAGCGATGAGCTGAAAAAACACATGTTCATTAATTACAGGAAACGAACGATGTAGTATCAGAGTTCCGGGCTGTCGGGTGGTGGAAAGAGCTTTGATTTTCAACTGCACATACATGAATGATTAGCAAGAGGGATAGACCTGCAGTTTAATAATGAGAGGTTCTGCGTCCCCCCTGCATGCTTTATGTAAAAAAAACCTGTACTCCTTCTCCACTCCAGACTGAACTACATCAACCTGAAGAAGGACCGCACCCTGAATCTTTTATCTCGGGAGTCCAAATTGAGTATCTGGACGCCACGTGTGTTCTTCGGTAACGCCCACGGTAACGTCTTTACCAACCTGAACCAAGGATCCCGAGTAGAGTGTGTCCAGCAGGGAGAGTCTGTTGTTGGTGGGCCTCATCTGCCAAAGGAAAGTCAGTATCGGTGGGGCTTTTATAATACGAGGCTTATAGCTTCCTCATAGCTAGGATTCGAAAGTACACGTATACCCAGGATTGAAAAGTATACCCATTTGTATGTGTATATTTTCATCTTTCTCTTTTGCAGTGAACATATTTTCTGGCCTAGAGAACAGCTTGGAGATAAGTCAGTTATACACCGTCACCTATAGCTGTGACTTTGACCTTCTCATGTTTCCCTTCGATGCTCAGGTGTGTGCATAATAATCAGGTACATATATGCTGTCTTTTCCTCAGTATTTCATAACTTTGATAGCCTATCTTGGCCATGTAAATCTGCGACTACATTTGCAGAACTGTATTCCACACACACAAACAACTAAATATAGCTGTGTATGTATGTATTATTATTAGTATAATGTAAACTAGCACCAAACCCAGATGGATAGTTTGACACTATGGCAACCTGTCCAGTTAGCCTCAGTCTTCTCTACCCGTAAAGACACTCTTACTAAACCTAACGAGTAGTTGTCACTAATTCTCGACATCCGACTCTAAGCAAGAAGCAAAGTCTCTAAGAATGATGCAGTGTACCTAATTCACGGTTTTTTGTCGCCGGACCACAGACTAACCTCTACATACAGTAGAAGAGGCGGACTCCTATACTGTACTGTATAGTGTCTCCGATTTTATATGCTATTGTTTACATGTATACGCCTCTTGTACAGTCGTGGACATAAGTTTCAATACACATATGGATAACGCAAACAAATTGCCGACTGATGTTTTCATGTTCTCATATAATGTTATGCTTTGAATAATGAGTAACTGCTTGTAATAAATTGAAAAAATGATGCTTAATCTAATTATTGAAAAGTTACTCAGCAAACGAACAGAGAGAAGCAATCAAATGTGCTATAGAGATGATTTGCTCCTCAATCCAGCATTTTTTTTTTTTTTTTTTTTTTTTGAGGAGGGGGAGGGACGTCAAACATGGTCAAAATGCACTGTCCCACTTATATTTCAATATATAAATACAGGGAATGATGGATTAGATTTTTTTTTTTTTTTTTTTTGAAAAACTTGTGTTTTCCACATCTGTGGCTCGTTCACTTTACCGACACGTATTGCGGATCATGCCACTGTATACAATAATTATTATAAAAAAGCACATCAGGGTTGAAGGAAAAGCTGTGGTTACAAAATGGTTAAGAAATGCAAATATAACCTCTTTACTGTCACTTTACTGAAGTTGCAATGGGTATTGTATGTTGTCGATCAGGTGACATTATATACGGACTCGCGGAGATCATTATGAAAACAAACTAACAATAGATTATCAATATCAGTATAAATCTGTTGCTCTGTGTCAAATAAGATTTTATACTTTATACAGGTGTGTAAGATGAGTTTCCTTCTGGTGTCGGCATCATCCCTCTACATGAAGCTGGTGCCACACTTTGCTAACTTTACTGGTCCCAAAAATCTTATTGAATATTCAATAGGTATGTCCATTTCAAGGTTGTTCCACCACCTAATCCAAATTAACTTTACGGAATAACACACAGGTATGGTTATCTGAAAGGCTATCCTATCTAATCTAAATCAAAATTACCTCTTTCACCATTATAAGACTTTGTACAGCATTGATAAATACTGTAATGGGATAAAGTTTGAGGGATATCTTCCATAGGCTCAAGTGGTTTTACATCATCTAAATTTTTGCGTGTTCTTACCTACAGTATTTTAATTTGATTATTCAATTGTCAGGCAACCGAGGCCATATGGGAAGCGTCTGCAGACAGTTGGCTCCTGTTTGTCGATGACGTCTCTGATTGATCCAACCAGCACATCCAGTAAGCGAGTCTATGATTGGTAGAAACAAGTATTTATTCATTATAAATATAAGGTCTACTATTGCTACAGTACCGATGTGATGGTGTAGTGGATTAGAGTGCCTGTGTCGAATTTTGTGTTTTGTAGGTTTAAGTCTCCAATATATATATATATATATATATATATATATATATATATATATATATATATATATATATATATATATATATATATATATATATATAAAGGAAATTTCCTGGCATAGTGATTACACCTCGCGTTGGGTCCGGTAAGGTTAAGTTAAGTTAGTCTAGTCTGGGTTAGGTTAGGTTAGGCTAGGCTTGGTTAGACTAGGTTAGGTTAGGTTAGGTTAGAGTGGAGAGAGGGGAAGGGAGATACAATGAACCAATCATAGACGCGCTTGCTGGACCAAACAGAGACGTCATCGGCAAACAAGAGCCAACTGTTTGCAGACACATCCGGTCATATGCCATTAATGCCAATGACTGTCTTCACAACAGTAAACTATTCATTGCTGTAGTTCACCTCTCCCATCAGGAAAGGTAACAATGACAACAGCTCCTGAAGAGGATGAGTTCTCAACAGTGGTGGTCGAGGTGAGGTTTGCCCGCCGTTTCGGCTTCTATCTCCTCACACTCTACATACCTACTACGCTACTCATCTTTATCTCCTATGCAACACTCTTCTTTAATCCAGATGACTTCAATTCAAGAATTGTTGTGGCACTCACCTCACTCCTTGTTCTCTCTCAACTCTACACCCAGGTCAGAAGAACTATTTTATCTATATAGTCCACTAATGTATGGCACAAGGTGTTGTAATAATATACGACCGAGTAGTACCCAGCAGGCAAACATTGTTACCAAAACCAGGTCCAATTCACACGTTTTAGTAGATGGGTGGTGGGCATGATAGTGTGAAGCCTGCTGGGAAATGTTCCGTCTGGTAACACTGCTAAAGAAGTGAGAGACTGATAGTAATAAGCTATAGGCGGTCATTGTTCGATCGTGTGGACTGGGCCTAACTCTTGGACCAAAGGATGTAAGGGACATGGACCTAATGCTTTATAAAAAAAAAATCATGGGATACATACTGATTTTATAATGACTCCATATAAAAACTTTCACCAGTAATTATCATTAGCTAGCTCTAGGCTTTAAATTGGTCTTTGATACACTGCTTTCATCCAGACCTCCAACTCCCTGCCCAAGACATCATATTTCAAGCTGGTGGACGTGTGGCTCTTCTTTTCCATAGTCATGATCTTCATCGTGGTAATGTTGCAAACTCTCATAGATCTCTCACAACAACCGATACTAAAGGACAGCAAGATTCTAAAATTTACGGTGAGTCACACTGTTTGGCAAATAGATTTTTTTGGTTTAAAATATTTTTCAATTTCATAATTCAGTACCCTGCTACGAGTGTCAATTCACCTTCTACTGTATATTCACTCAGTCTTGCCAGCCTCCCACCGTACACCACTTGTCTGAGCATTGTTTCACTTCCACAGAATAGACTAGCTGAAATATTTTGTCAAATGAATTCCCGCAAGAGCTCCAGTATATCACAACTTCACACCAGTGACTCAAAGTCAAATGGCATCCATATTCATGTACGGAGCCACGGAGAAGCTGAAGTTACCAAACATACATCAGTGGAGGGCTGGACTGATGATGAAAGGGACACAGAAAAGGATACATCAACTGACTCGAAGGTATATGAACCAACCAGACTACCAATGTATGGAAGAGCAATGCGTCGATCTAACTGGAGGGACAATAAGGATGTCAACATGCAAATGATGGTTGCCAGCCGTATATTGATACCAGTCATCTTCATCATATTCAACTGCTGTTATTGGGGTGCTGCTCTGAAGTATGTATAGTGCAGTATTCTGTGTGACTACATAACTTTGCAATTTCAATCAAGGAAACAGTACAACTTTGTACAGATTATCTGTATCTATTCATGCTGTACAGTTTAGATCTTGCTGTTTTTATTGTTGTTATACAGTATTTTATATTATCTATATATTGCTGTTTTTGAGGACCCTTTGTGAGGACCCTATATAAAACTAGTGATAACCAATAGATAGTCCCAGAGACTTCTTAGTGTACAGTACAGGTGCTATATTGTGGAGCTGTCAATTGGTATGGTAAAAAATGAAATAAACTGAAAGTTAGGACAAATTTACGAGTAATTTGTATTCTACCATACTCTTACCCTAACCTATTTTCATTCATTTTAACCTGACATTACTCAACCCACCTTAATGTTTACATTTTCCCCCTAGGTATGTCAGTGAGATCGACCAATGAAGACATGTGTAAGTAACATTACAACATCATCTATCAGACATTCCTTCCCTCCAATGTCCTCGGAAACTGAAAACTCTTCTTGCTGCTGGATGTGTTGGTCTCATGTAGTTTTATCCAATACACATTTGTCTTTTGTTATGATTCAAAACATGACATAATTCACGAATTCCTAATCAAGGAGAGTGGTAAGTCCTTAAACACACTTCATTATCAGCACTTCAGTACTTTACCATTTTAATATCATATGACTCAACCATACTTCAGTAACACGACTATGATAAACTATTGCTTTCGTATCACAGCTATATACTGAACCAAAGTTCTGTACCACAATTATTCCACTACCAAAATTTAGTGTTATTAAATTAACCAGACAACTACAGTACATGCTATTGTGTTCATACTCCAGTACTGAATATAGCCTAAAGCTAGAATGGAGGCAATCAACACTGTCCTGTTTATAACCTGCTATTACTAAACTTGATTATGCATGCTTTATTGTTTTCTTGTCCTTTTAGCAGGATGATTATCTAGCATTAACAAACAGCAGATAAGATACGTATTACATATACATGAAGACATAGTGCACAGTACCTCACCAGGAAGAAAGAATAGGAAGAGGAAGAGAAGCATACGCCAAGCCCCGTATGGAAGGGAGAGGAGAGAGTTGGAGGAAGATCGGGCTTGCGACTATGGCTTCAACTCTAAACCACCTCTCGGGGATGCCGTTGGTCCACCAAAAAGGTGAACTCGTCCGCCTTCGGAACAGCATTTCCTCTGAACCAGGACAACCCAGTGCCCCAAACATTCCCAACTCATACGCCTCACCCAAAATGCAAGAAAGACATTGCACATAGGTGAACCGGTGGTACAGGAATGTTATGATGAGATATACCGCCCACCGCGGTGAATCAGGGAGTGTCCCTTGTTGCTACTATTACTGCACTAATACAAGTTCCACATCTTACCTGATTAATTTTCTACTCGAACCACTTGGTACACTGGATGTGGGCCAGAAAATGGATGAGCACCATGTCGGGTGAGTATGATGCCATTACAACATATGATACTCCAATATGCAGGTCACTCAAAATTCCCTTGTGCACAATCGTAGAGTTTTGTCACGGTTGCCAACTTGCTACAAGATTTTGTAGCCAAGTCGCGTTGGGCAGCATCCAAAGTCGCGACATAAGCCCAAAGGTAGCCAAATTTTACACAAAAGCTATATAACATATTTTCATCAAGTTTAGAAAGAAAATCATAAACTATAATGCTTATCACAACGTATTTTATTATATTATATTTCAAAGCTACTAATGTAAATACATCTCACATGCTGATATACGTGATACTGGTAATTCAGTTGACATAATATTTGTTGGTTCCTGCTGCTTCACAAATTCGTACCGTACTGTATCAAAGTTGGAAGTTGAAAACAATCAGTAATCTGGAAAGTGATAATCTTTACTCGATTACTGACGCGAGGAATTGCCTTGATTGGTGAGTTGCCAGAAGGAAATGACCGAGGGAGGTGAGTGGTAAAGAGAAGAGGCCTGAGCTGACGTGATTGGTGGAGAAGTGATGAGTGGCGTTGATTGGTGGAAAAGAAGAACCAAGCTGAGGAGGGACTTTCACTTAAAATTTATATACAGTCGTGCACTCCCACCATTAACGCTGACACCATGACAATTAGGTGGGTGTATACAGTGTTATTTTAATTCTATTAGCACACTATTTACTTACTCATTCTTGGTGATATATAGGCCAAGGACTAAAATGTACTGATTTAACTGATATAGGAAGTGAATTAAGTTGCATCACTTTTATTGTTCTGGATATGACTCGTCTGCCACCTTTCCCTCCCAACCTACGTATTCTATTTCTCTCTTTTTGGTGCCTGATTCAATGATAAACACTAAAAATAAACTTGGTTATTATCATGGAGTTTACCAAATACCACTGCAAGTTTGATCGGAGGACGTTCATTACGGTCTTTATGCTTAACCACTCATGCCCTGTCTTATTAATTCTGGCTGGCATCATAAAAATTTCATATGTTCTGGGATTGGTTTTCCTCCAGCCTGGTATGTCTCACTCTTGCGTCCTTTCCTTAATTTAATCTGCTAAGGTTAGGATCGACAAAGAATTTATTTCAAGTTTATTTTCATTTTTTTTTTATAAATCGGTCTAATTGCCAACCGTGCGTTTTGTGTAGTGTCCTGGTCATTTTAGTTCTATAATCTAAGCCGTGAATCGATCTGGAAAGCAAATATTGTCTCGCTCAATATGTTTCGATACCGCTCCGGAATCGAATAATAAACTCGTGGCAAGGTTTTCTGAAACATATTCTTTTTAATTATATAAACAACTGGTGGAAAGGTTTTCTGAAACAATTAGTTTTGATTGTATGAATAATCTTTATTGCACTGGAAAGAAAAAAAAAATCCTACGTTGAGCCATTCATTATTTTATTGGTGACGTCTCCGTGGCCCGCGTGTGAGGCTTCGATGGGTGTACAGTGATTTATCAGGGTTCGAAAAAAGTTATGTACTTTAACAGTTCAAATTGTAGGGTAGTAGTTTAAGGGTTAATCAATGATAAAGCACACTCACTAAAACATAAGCTAGACACTATACAGGAAAGTAAAAAGTTGGCCTAGTATAATATTTATGAATCGGAATATTTAATTGTTTCCTCTTCTTGCTCCTTGTCTCTCCTTTCTCCTCATAATTATGTATTACAAGGTCGTTCTGGCCTAGCATGAACAGTCTTTCCTTCTAACCATTCTTATGCATTCATTTATTCCAACAGACGGATGGCATTGCTCCTAGTGGTGGTCATGGTAGTGGGTGTTTTGGTGGAGGGGATGGGCGTTACGGTGAATGGTTCTGACGTAGTAGATGGAGAGACTAGGGTGGAGGAAGAGGTGGAGGTGGTGTCTGAGGCCATCGTTGAGAGCGGGAACAACATACTCGATGGTATGAGGGGTGTCACTACGGTCGGGAACATCGTGTACAGGTAAGATATATATAGATACTTTTATTTGTTATATTGACTCGGACAGTGAATCTAATTATTTTTTGTGGTAGTAAGAATCTCCTCGGTTATCCCGTGAAAACATGGAGTACTATTAATATATTCGTTACTTAACAAAGCAGTGATGTCCCTCTCTCAATAATGAAAAGAATAACACTAAATACAAATAGTGGTACACACTTGTGCTCTGGTAATAATCTCTCTCTCTCTCTCTCTTCTATATAAGTTAATAATAATCCTTGTCCTCATGCAGTGCTGTCGGGTTTGTCCTGGGAGGTTTGTTTCTCTTCGTCACCTTGTTCGACCCCACCAGGCGTGAAGTGATCGACACCTTCAATACACTCTTCGGCCATAAGGACAGGAGGAGGCGACGTGAGGCCAGTGTTGGTCTGGAAGAAAGGGTGGCACAAGTATTTAACACCTTCACCTCTGCACTCGACAAAATGGAAGTGGTCTCAAAGTTGGCGAATAAGTGATTGATTTACGATAACATAACATTTTTGGAATATAGCATAAAAATTATGCCAAAGACTTATTTTTTTACATGAACGTCTTTAATTAATGGGATGATGTGGACATTATTATTAAGGGTACAGTAGATAGATGGCAAAAGGAGTTGGCACTGATATCTTTTAAGGTAAAACAGCTCAAAACGCCAAACTTTTTTTGTTAAGTGAACTATTTAATGAAAGCATAGGTATAAATATTTGTAAGGATTTTACTTACTGAAGGTGGGTGATATCAGTGCTGGGTAAGTAATATTTTCCTTGAAATATTACAATTTAGGTTGATACATGTAAATGGACTGTACTAAGGAATAAGACCTTATAATATGAAGTGACAAGTTAGACTGATTGCATTAATAAGTATCTAGAGGTGATAAGAGATTGTAACTCCTCATGAATTTGTATATTGAACGATACCAATAAATATTAAACCACTGAGTCTGCTTAAGTTTAGTGTTTGGAACTATATACTGGTAACCCTTCTTGGTCTGACAAAAGGTACGGGATTATTCCTTCATCATCATTGTCCACAATAGTATGGTTAATGATTGTTAATCTGGAAATGCTTATTAAATGGATGCTGTGACGTCACCAGATCTTTGCAAAGTAACTCCTTACTTTTCCTGGACACTTAAACTATCTACATCAGGTATGCACAACCGGCGGGCCACGGGCCGCATGTGGCCCTCAAACAACCCTCTGGCTGCCCTTAGTAGGTAATAAATGGTAAAAAATAACGACGAAATTTCAACCGAACATTAAGAAGCTGGTCTATGAATCTGTGTCAAAAATCGCATTAAAAAGGCTCATGTATGCCAGGTAATTATAAATTGATAAGGATTAATCATAGTTTAGTAACGTAATGGATTAATTACTATATTTTCACCATATTAACAAATCTTGCGGCCCTCGGTGAACTTTAAAGGCCCGTCCACACGATCGAGCCTGTTGACGGGCTTACCGCTTGTGCACGCGGCGGGCACACTTCTTGTGTCCAAACGAACGTGTCTGACCAGTTATACAGGCTCACAGCCGGGCAGGAGTCAGAGCAGGTGCTCGACTGGGTAGTGAGCGTACTGGTATGATAACTATGGTGCCTAATAAGAAGGAACGTAAGTGTATAGCGCTGTTTAGCATAATAATTGCTATGTGCATGAGGAAGAGAAAGAACACAGTGCAGAAGACAAATGGTGTAAAGACTGGCTAATTAAAAGAAAAGTTGGGAAGTCATGTGACGATATTACGGGAATTAAAAGCTGGGAACACGAACGACTTCATAAAGTACATGAGAATGGACCCAAATACATTTCACATGTTGCTCGATTGCCAGCGATAATACTGACAACCACAGCCCCTTGGCTCCATGGGAAACCTCGTGTGTGGGGCAGCGACGTCATACTACTGGGTAACCGCAGCACGGGCAGTTCGGTGGTTTGCTCGCGAACACAAACGGTAAGCCCGTCGACAGGCAAACAGCTCGCTTGTGTTCGCGAGCACTGCTCGATCGTGTGGACGGGCCTTTAAAGTTTGATCATGTGGCCCGAGGAGCCCAAAATGTTGTGTATCCCTGATCTACACGCTAACCTCCCAGTTGGTCCCCATCCTTTTGTCTCCACATTATATAGTTACGTAGTGGAAGGAGCTTTTCAGTGACGACAGAGAAGAGTAACTTAATTGCTCCACCTGAGATTTGTTCCAGTAAGTTTTCTATTTAATACGAACCCTGTGCTGGGTTAGAAAATGGTATGTAGTACCAGACCTCAGCTATGGCCAGGATTTCTAAGCTATGATAGACGTATCCACTATCAGTTATTCGGAAATTTAACAGTCGATGCTGAACGAAAATTTGTTCACAGCAACAAATTGATACACGCCTGCTGAAGAGGGTAGTATAATTGGGTATCATAATTAGGAGCTCATTTTTTTTTCAATTATGTAGAGAAACATGGCCGATTTAAAAATGGTGGCGGCTTGTTGCTGGGGATAGGTTAGAATAATAGGTTACTTCAGATTAACACTGCGTTACACGCTCAATGTTAAAAAGAATTAGATTTCGCAGTTAGATTTTTAATATACAAAATTGGTTTGGACAGTCAGATTGAGATTTCACATAAATACCTAATTTCATATTCCAATATATCTGTCATTATCACAGTATGTACACGTTATTGAGAATCTGGAACAAGACCTTTACAATACTATAACTTAAGCCTTGCCACTCATCTCCAAGTGCAGAGAATGAAGTAGTTTGTGAAAGATGGTGAATCGTAAATTCTTATTTTTAGAGATGTTACTATGAATTTTGTGGCTAGCGGCTGTGGATATGGGAGGAACTAGGTCAAAGTTTAGCGAATTTAGTGTCTTGTGTGATTTGTATGGTAGGTATGAGGTCATAGAGCATGTGACTGGGGCAGTATTTTATTAAGTGTTAAATTACGATTTTTGACAATTAAGATTATTGCATTATGTTAAATTTTCCAAGGATACTTTTTGGCAAATTGGAAGAATGCAGGTTTTTCCTATCCATACCAGAAAACAGATGCTCTCAATGGCACTAATAGGAAATCTTATGTGGCATATATACAGTAGTTTGGAGAATTCAAGGATCTTCCATTTCACCAACTAAAGAATCTCCCCTTAATGTAACAAGGAGTTCATAGCAGTGTCAATATTCTCTAATTGGTCCAGTGCATCGAGGAATAGGTTGTGTAGTGTTGCCGCTTGTTCAGTCACCACAGTCTGTACCTCCCGTCTCCGTCTCGACCCCGCATGACCAACCTGAAACACAAATAAGGATATACACAAGCACTGGTAAAGTTTTATTGAGGAATAGTTTGTCCATTTCTACGTCAAAAATTTAACTGCTACTTCCTCCGAGCATGCTACAAAATAGAAATCCTGTATATACGTATGCTGAGGTACACTCGCAATCCAAAATTTGTATCCAGGTCTTGTTGAAGTTTCGAATCATTTGACATACTAGTGAACCAATTACAACGATTATCCTGTTTTATATTTGCTTAAGCTCGCTTAATACTCGATCAAGCTATTCGAATCAAGCCTGGATACATATATTGGATTGCGAGTGTACAGTCACTAGCAAAGACTTATATTAAAATTTAGCCTCATTTATTAGCAGCTGGTACAATGCCTGAAATGCATATTGGTGGGTTAACCAATAAAAATGACAAACCGATAATTGTAGCAAAATGACAAACATAGGAAACCAATAAATAGCAACTTACGTGTTTATTAATGAACTCTATGATAGGATCCATAATGGTGGGGAAGACGAGGACGAGAGTGAGGAGGGCAGACTCCACCACAGCCAACACCATCTGTAACAAAATATACATAGTGTGAATGTATGACAAGGCCAAGATAAAAGTGCTGGCCAGAAACACCTTCGATCACAGACAAGGTTGTTTGGGAATGACTACCGCCCCTGCAGCTGACCCCTGTCTCTCAGGTTGGCACGAAGGCAGTCTATACAAAGGAATACAAAGGACATTCAAACAGCAACAACCCTACTGGTCCTTTAGATGCAGTAGTCAAGCCTTCACTCAATTAGGTTTTCAGAAACTAATAATTTGGTTAATGATTGAAATGTTGGGAGGACTGTAGGGATTTCTTTTGATAAAAAAAAAATATATCTTGATTATGTTAGGAAAACAGCTTAAAGGGGCTTTAAATTGATTGGATTGTGTATACTTACGTGAGTGATCCTACCAGGCGACCAGTCAGTGACATCTGCAGATTGTCTGCTTTCAGCACTGGAGGTAATCACACAGGTCAGAGTCACTGCCAACACCACTAAAGTTACTCTGCAACACACACACACACACACACACATCTTAGTACCACCTTCCATCATACAGGTTAGTGTCACTGCAAACACCATTATTATCAACTGACAACATACTAATAACACCTTCCATCACATATACTGCATCATAAAGTAAGCTCTTACATCACAATACAAGTAAATACTGCATCACAAACACTTGCAAAATTCTTCTCTTGGTATCAGAGAGAAGGTCCACAGTATTAATGTATTACACTAAATGACCAGCAGTATTAGGACAATAACTGTCGACTTAATCTATTTATGATCTCGATTCCTTTTCCAAACTTAAACAAACACTTACTTGACGTTCATTGTTAAATATAAGTTCACTTGGACGAGCAAAGGACGAGTCTACTTAAATATGGAGGTGGAACAGCACTGAGGGAAAATTGCCGGTGCATCTCCATTTCGACTCCTATACACACACACACACACACGCACACAGCAATGAGCCACCAGAAAGGAAAATATAAAATAAAGTGTGTATATGACGCGTTGGCTACTCGACAGTTTGTTTCCCCTACAACAGATGGCAGGCGTATCGTTGTTATGATTCAGTGAGCCTCAAGACAGGAATGGAAAAATAAAACACATAAAAACTAAACACATATATGAAGGGTTTTTTCTTTACTATTGTTTAGCAGACTGGTGTGTCTCCTTCACACTAGATGACTTTGATTTAGTCAAAATCGAAAAACAATATTGGACAATAATTATATTCTCAGGTTTGTCACTCCTCTCAATAATATAACTCGTGAACTAGACCAAACCTTTCACTCTTTGTCTGCACGTTTCGCCCAAATCATATATGGAATATGCGGTGACATTGTCATGCTCTTCTAGAGTTTGTAAATCCATTAATGCTGTACAAAAATCAGTCAAATCTTCCTCCGTCATCTCTCTTTTCTTTTCTATTTCCTCCCTTATTCTTCCCGGGGCCAGTCCCGCCAGTGTTGTCGTGTCTGTGGTCGGTATGCGGTCTCAGTTGCTACTTCTCTCTCTCTCTCTCTCTCTCTCTCTCTCTCTCTCTCTCTCTGTATATATTTGCTCTATAGAATAAATATTGACCATATTCTATCTGTATGTAGGCCTACTTATGCTTGCACACTAATATTACTGTACAGTAGATGTATGTATGTATGTATGTATATGTACAGAACACCCACACACCTCTCCATACCCTTTTTTCTTCACCTCCTCCTCTCCATATTGCATTTCACCTTCCTTTACACTTCTCCCTTCACATCCCAGTTCTCTTCACCTCCTCTTCTCCATTTTGCACTCCCCCTCTCCCCAAACCTCTCCCTTTCCACATCCCATTTCTCTTCACCTCCTCCTCTCCATATTGCACTCCCCCTCTCCCCAAACCTCTCCCTTTCACGTCTCATTTCTCTCCACCTCCTCCTCTCCATTTTGCATTCCCCTTGCCCCCCAAACCTCTCCCTCTGTAGTCTCACCTGACCATCCTCGTGCCGCCTGGGGTCTCAAATGTCGGATTGTCTGGCTGCTAACTTCCAGAGATAGATAGACAGAGATAGAACATATAGAGATAAAACATTCAGAGATAGAACATGCAGAGATAGATAGATAGAGATAAAATATACAGGAATAGAACTTACAGAGATAGATAGACAGAGATAGAACATACAGAGATAATAAATACAGTAGGACTATTTGGGCACAGACAGGACAACACTTTACATACATAATATTTGGCCATTATTGAGTATTGTTTCAGTAATGGGAATGGCGGTGGTGTTATTAATTACATCTGTTGGTGTGGTTCTATTTTTATTCTATACTTTACTGGACGAACGAATGAATTGAAAGTGATATTAAATTGCATGTGGTATAGTTATATAGTGATGGGAACGAGGATGGGTCAGTCTACAGTCTATTACCTATAATCTTGATAGAGTATGTATACCGCTTGCTGGGGGTAGAGAGATGTGTGTGTGTGTGTGTGTGTGTGTGTGAAGGAAGGAGTGCCAGTACCGTTTGCTTAGGGTTGACATTATTTGGTATAGAGAGATGTGTGTGTGTGTGTGTGTGTGTGTGTTTATGTGTGTGTGTGTGTGTATGTGTGTGTGTGTGTGTGTATATATGTGTGTGTGTGTGTTTATGTGTGTATGTGTATGTGTGTGTGTGTGTGTGTGTGTGTGTGTGTTTATGTGGGTGTGTATGTGTGTGTGTGTGTGTGTGTGTTTATGTGTGTGTGTGTATGTGTGTGTGTGTGTGTTTATGTGTGTGTGTGTGTGTGTGTGTGTGTTTATGTGTGTGTGTGTGTGTGTGTGTGTGTGTGTGAAGGAAGGAGTGCCAGTAAGCAGTACTTTAACACCACAGACGTCTCAGCTTGTGTGGCTTCTGCTGTCTTCTCCTTCACTCTCCAACACTCCCTTGCTTGTCTTCTATTTGCATACATACCTTTGGGGCGACAGACAGATATACTTATTCTCTTCAATTCTTTATTTCTCATTTTTTTTTCATTTCCTTATACACGGGAGAGCAAAGAAAATATGTCTGGCAGTGTAAGATGGGGCTGGGAGGATATGATAGACAGGGTATAGGGCAGGACAAAGTAGGGCAGGACAAGGTAGGACAAGGCAGGGCAGGACAGGGAAGGATATGGTAGCTTGGTACAGGATATAGTATTACAGGGTAGGGCAGGACAAAATAGGACAAGGCAGGGCGAGGTAGGACAAGGCAGGACAGGTAATGATATCGTAGCTTTGTACAGGATATAGCATGGCAGGGAAGGACAGAGGAACGTAGGACAGGGCCAGGCAGGGCACGGCAGGGGAGGCCTAGAATATTCACGTGGTGAGTGAAGGGTGATGGGAGGCTAGGAATGGGGGAGGGGGAGGTCAGGTTACGCTCAAGGTAAGATAACCCCCATGTTCACCTCTCTCTCTCTCTCTCTCTCTCTCTCTATGTCTCTCTCTCTCTCTCTCTCTCTCTCTCTATGTCTCTCTCTCTCTCTCTCTCTCTTGCTTACGTCTTACTGTTCGGAATACAGTTTACTTTTTCTTTTTCTCCTTTCTTAAATACCTCATCGTAACTAAATAAGTAACAGACGAAACTTGGTATTTTACCTTCCTGACCGACACAAAAAAGTTTGTAGTTCTTGAAATGTTAAAGTTTTGGCGCCCTTTTACTGGACCAGACCAAACCCATCCAATTCCTCTCTTCAACAACTCTCCCTCTTTTCTTATTATTCCTTCGTGTTTGCTGTTCCTCCTCTCTGTCTTCTTCTCACTGGGGGTCAAAATTTTTGTCCTGTTCCGAGACACAACATGAATCTTTACCAACCTCACACCCCACTCCTTCCGAATCACTTTAGTTGGTAGTGATTCATTTTGCATGTGCCTCGGATCGGGATAGAGTTATTGACCCCCAGAGCAAGATGATTCTGGCCTAGCATAGTCAGTCATCTTTCTTCTCATTCTAATAACCAAATCTAATCTATACTATGAAACAAAACACACGTACTCTTTACTCGTTTTCTGATGTACTCTGACAAAAACATAGTGATTAATCGTCAAACATCGCATACATAAATTTTATACATTGTTTTCTACTGTAATTGAAGAGAGAGAGAGAGAGAGAGAGAGAGAGAGAGAGAGAGAGAGAGAGAGAGAATGTGAGCGAGACCACTGAGCGATGTGAGTCACCTGGAATCGTGACAGCTCAGCTCAAGAGACAGACGGGAAGAGTCAACAGTAAGGGTGAGACCTACGAGTACATACCCCTCCAACTCTTCATCACGCCTATCGCTACATTTGGCATTCGAACATTAATGTGTGTAATTAGATCAGTATTGATTATTCGTGTTGGTTTGAGAGAAATGAAGCTGAGCTGTGTGACGTGACGTAGTGCTTAGGTTACCAAGAGGATGAAGGAAAATAGATTATTGTGATACCTGCTTTTTAGTCGAAGGTTCAGCAGGTGTTTGATTAAGTCCCCGTCCACATGTAAGTGATTATTCTTATAGTGAACGAGAACAGTGAATTTAAAACCCTGACAAGACGTGGGTATATTCTTGTGACACGTAAGATCATTCTGACGTTCATTCGATTATTGGTTATGTAGCCTAAGCTGTAAGACTGCTTAAAGGTGAGATAAAATGCCTTGATGTCAGTAAGAGAGAGAGAAACATCTGCATCATTCGCCGCTTTTAACTTGGTGACTGAGTGTCGCACTGACTAATTACTGACGAATTTATTATACCAGGAAACTACACAGACGACAGGTTAAATTAAATCTCACATTATTCCAACAGTCATTTAACTACTATGATATAATGACTAACCTTATATTATGATGTGTACTGTAACTGTGGATTTGAACGGATTCATCATGATAATATTAAAATACTGTGTAAGAAGTTGAGTTATATACAAAATACGATTACATTGAACAGAGGTGGAAATTATTGGAATTCATGCTTTGTACGAAGGTGACATACATCTCGCATACATACAGTACACTGGCTAAAAAAAGTATGCTATCGCTTCTGTGTAGTACATGTGTATGACCTCTCTATGTATAACCTTTTCATGACTCTCTCGTGTGCGTGCATATTATGACCTCTGTAGTACTTTGGAGTGTGTGACCTGCGTGTGTGTAAACTGGTCAGCACCTCTCGTGTTTTAAGTTTACATGGGTGCACGTGACACTTCTGCTTGCGTTACCGGCGAGTGTGATATTGTGCGACCTGTCTCTCTTTCCCTGTGACGTGACCTGCGTGACGTCACCTAACCAGCAGCTACAATGGAAAAGGAAGATAAGCAGCAACTGATGCTACTTGAAGAGAGTCCCCCCCGCTCCAACCCTTCACCTAAAGACAACAACACCACCACCACCACCACCAGCAGTCACAGTAACAAGGCAACCCCACCAGACCGCACCTCAGATCAAGTTAGTAAATAATTATATATATAGTAGATGGATTATAATTCGATGAAAATATAATTGATGTTTATTCCTCCAAACTATGCTAAGAAACATATTACCTCGCTATAAGCTAAGGAATGTGTTACAACCTCCTTTGGTGCGTGTACTGTAAGTGAATCAGCTGACTCATTGTACTCCCTGTCACTCTGTGGTGTATTGATATTGTAACCTTATCTGATGGATAGAGTTTGTTCCTAAGATGTACAGTCGGCGGCAGAAATCCTGTCGCCTCACTTGCTTCACCGAGGCACGCGATGTTCATAGACTCGATATTATTAAGTGTAGATAACATACGTATTTCTAGAGTCCATGAACACTGTTGTGTGTCTCGGTGAAGCAGGTAGGGCGACAGGAATTCTGCCGCCGACTGTACCATCTTGGGAACAAACTCTATCCCATCGGAAAATCATAAGCCATCTAAAATACCAATTAAGCTAGAATCCGGGCATAAACCTGTTATATACACAAACCACTGTTACATCGAGATATTGTTCAGGGGCGATCTACAATATTATATGAGACAAGAAAATGGTAAAGAGACTATAAAAAAAGGGAGAAATAAATATTTAGTCCCTCATTCAGGATATGCCTAGGAACATGGTGAAAGGACATGTAAATATTTGCACAGTGTGAATGCTATAATATTCTCCTTTAATGTGATGTGTAAAGTAGATCACGATAAAGTTACAGGGTGTTGAGGAATTATTATAGGCTGTAAGAGTAGTTATGGAAGCTTATTATTCAGGTGTAATATCTTATGGTATGGTATTTTCTTCAAGTTTTTTATTTACCTTTAGGACAAGCCCCAATACTTTGGGGAACGCTGACACTAAAGGCTATGAAGTTATTTGATACATGGTAGGAAATTAATAAGAGTAAAGTTATATAAGGTAAAATAATCTATGCGAGTTACTCTATAGCCTACATTGCATAGAAAACCACAAACAGACTCGTTTTCTTTTACTCAGAAGTTACCCAAGCTGTTTTAAAAGGATCTCTCTCTCTCTCTCTCTCTCTCTCTGCGATTATACCTTGACTCGGGTAGCCTTATTACTTACATTTACTTTTACTTTCAGTTTTTTTTTCCTCATATATTACTATTACTCTCATTGGTGTCACGACATTACAGTTGAACATAATAATAATAATAATAATAATAATAATAATAATAATAATAATAATAATAATAATAACTGATGTCTTACATATTTCCCACTTCTCTGTACGAGTCTATACTACTAGTACTACTACTACTAATAATAATAATTATAATAAATACAGATCTGCCACTAGCTATTAAATATCTTTACACACGTTACTTCATCTGTGGACTATGAACACATAATAGTAATGTAGGACAATACTTTACATACCGATGCACACAGCAGCCACCCACAAGTTTGTCCATTTTCATTCTAGTATTAGTAGGCTACGTATGTGTGTGTGTGTGTGTGTGTGTGTGTGTGTGTGTGTGTGTTATTTTTTATTTTTTTATATTTTTTTTTATTACCCTTCTTATTGTATTATTGGGGTTTGACTTTGGATAGAGTCCCAGTGAGAGTGTAAGGTGTCTGGAGGTGGTTTTGAGGTGAGTTGGTGGTTTATCAACACTTTCTACCCAGCCAAGAGAAACGTGATATGATGGACTTTTCGTAAATGATTGGCTTTTATTCTTTCTTTTAAGACAATTACCATCTGAAAATGAAAAGATAAGAACTACAGCAACAACACAACTGAAAGAGTAATTTATTTATGTTACATGTTTAAAAGTTGTATGACAGATGGGGTTCATGTCTGTGTGTGTTACGATTGTGTGTCAAAATTATGATGTTTTGTTTGCCAGGCCTATACTGTATACTGTTCTGTATTGATACCCACATCCTCCCCGTTTTCCTACTCCACCCGACCACATGCATTAATTCCACTTCATCTCCCCACTCCTCCAACACACTTACCTCCACATCGACCCACTTCTTGTCATTCACCCATACCCACCCACATCTCCCCCTTTCTCATACTCCACCCGACCACATGTATTATTTCCACCTCATCTCTCCACTTCCCCAACACTTTTAACTCCACTTCGACCCACTTTTTGTCACCCACCAACCCACATCTTCTCTTTCTCATATATACTCCACCCGACCACATGCATTATTTCCACCTCATCTGTCCACTTCCCCAACACTTTTAACTCCACTTCGTCCCACTTTTTGTCACCCACTTCCCTTCCCTGTACTACCCCGCCGGCCACACCCAGCTCTTGCCTGACTAGTGGGTGGAGGGGAGTCATTAAGGTGATGGAAGCAGTAATTATAAGGTAAGTGACCCTTTTGTCCCCTTACTGCACGGGTGGGTGTTATTGATCATGCAGCCACGCCCTTGTCTTTTTCTCTCTCACCCTATCTATTTATCTCTCTCTCTCTCTCTCTCTTTCTCTCTTTCTCTCTCTCTCTCTCTCTCTCTCTCTCTCTCTCTCTCTCTCTCTCTCTCTCTCTCTCTCTCTCTCTCTCTCTCTCTCTCTCACTCTCACCCTATCTATCTATCTCTCTCTCTCACCCTATATATCTATCTATCTTTCTCACCCCATCTATCTATCTCTCTCTCTCACCCTATCTATCTAACTCTCTCTCTCTCTATCTCTGTCTGTCTGTCTATCTCCTTCACCCTTTGATCATGTACGTATAAACACATTCTTAGTAACTCATGTACTATCCTTTCTCATTGATTGATCTCGTACATCTGTTCAGCAAGTCATGTATTGTACACAAGGTAAATAAAACTATCGAGCAGGAGGGGTCGGTCTGTAAATGATCGACACAGCTCATGATGCCCAGGGAATAAACACACACACACACACACACACACAGAGCTCATAATGCCCAGGGAACACACACAAACAAACAAACACACACACACACACACACACACAGCTCATGATGCCCAGGGAACACACACAAACAAACAAACACACACAAACACACACACACACACACACAGCTCATGATGCCCAGGGAACACACACACACACACACACACACACACACACACACACACACACACCTCATGATGCCCAGGGGATAATCAAGCTGGAAGTTCTCATGCGATTTGTGTCGTGCATTGAATAAATAGTTTGCATAAATCCATGAGTAAATCGGTAAATAAAACCAAAAGAATGTTTCGTGGTAAAGTATTGGTATGTGAGGTATAGTAGGGGTATAACGCACTACCTACATACCATCCACATAGATTATTGTTATTATTATTATTATTATCATTATTATTATTATTCCTCTATACATTCCCTAGACACGTAGGATGCACGTTTGTCTTCCTCTCATACTCGTAGCGTGAGAGAGAGACATGGAGGAGGAGGAGGAGGAGGGGGAGGAGGAGGAGGAGGACTTATGTTTTTGTATATTTGTTTGCTGTTTCTTGCCTTGTATATGGCCAGCAGTCATGGTTGTCTGTCTATCAGTCTTTCTCACTTTATCTGTTTTTCTAGCTATCTGTCAGTCTGTCTGTATTTGTCTGGCTGTCTATCTATATCTGTCTGGCTGTCTATCTATCTAACTATAAATATCTGTCTCTGTCTTCCTGCCTATCCATCAATTTATCTATCTTTTGCTATCTGTCTGTTTATCTATCTATCTATAGCTGTATCTGCCTATGTATCTATCCATCTATCTATCAGACTATAAATATCTGTCTATGTCTTCCTGGACCCTGTGATCGTGTATGGAGGCTTCTGATTCCTCCTAAAACTAAATGCCAAGAAACACTAGCACCTACCATAAAAAAAAATTAATATAATCATAAGAACATAGTGTTTTGTGTCAATATCTATAGGACTCATTATTACCCTCACTACGAATTTCTGACTACATAACACCACAGGGTCCCATAATTATTTCTGACTATATCACATCACAGGGTCCCTTGAGGGGGTGCAGGAGTAGGGGGACAGGCTTGGGGGAAGGGGGGGGGACTGTGGGGGGGGTGCAGGAATAGGGGGACAGGCTTGGGGTTGGTAGAAAGCCTGTCCCCTATTCCCGCACCCCCCTAACCCCCCCTCCCCCCACACCAAACCTGTCCCCCTACTCCCGCACCCCCCAAAACCCCCCAAACCTGTCCCCCTACTCCCGCACACCCCAAAACCCCCCAAACCTGTCCCCCTACTCCCGCACACCCCAAAACCCCCCAAGCCTGTCCCCTACTCCCGCACCCCCCAAAACCCCCCGCCCCCCACGCCTGTCCCCCTATTCCTGCACCTCCTTAAATAATTCTTCTTCTCCCTACATTAGTTTGACCCTGAGTGAGTGACTATGATACATTTATGCGTTATACGATGACCTTGTGTGACTGTCACGTTACGTTACTGTGATGGTAACTTACTGTCCTATTGCGTGTCTCAATGTCATAATGCCTTCGACCTCTCTTTTTTAGGACGTGGTGTTTATAATTATTTTTACCCTCTGTTACCTCTCCTCCTCCTCACTTTCTTATTTGTTTGTTTGTTTGTTTGTTTGTTTGTTTGTTTTGTTTGTTTCTTTGTTTGTTTGTTTGTTTGTTTTGTTTGTATGTTTGTTGTTTGTTGTTTGAATGTGTTTGTTTGATGTTTATTGTTTGCATGTTTGTTGTGTGTTTCTTTGTTTGTTTTAGGATTGTATTTTTTTTTATCTAACTCTAAATAATTATCATGTACTAAGAAACAAAATTAATGCACACTTTTAAATTACGGGGGGAAGTACATACATACTGTCATGCCCCTTGACAGCGTCTACCTCAGTAGGATTGTATATCATGTATTTCTGTAGGATTGTTTATTATGTATGATTGTATAGACCCTCAGCCATTTGTATATTATACATTGTATGATTGTATAGACCCTCAGCCACTGACGATCGTTCCCGCACCACTTCCTTCCCCCTTAACTATTAACGAGGCAGTCTCTCGTTCGACTCCCCAGAGAGTCGAGTGCCTTCACTCCCTTCAGGAGGTTTCGAAGGTACTTCTTCGAACAAGCCTTCGAAGCAGGCCGGGCTTCACCCGCCTGTATATAAGGCGCCTAGCTTGTCCCAGAAATTCAGTCTCATCAGCAGCTCGGCTGCATCTCGACATCAGGGCCTTTTCTCTCTCCCAAGGTTTTGTAAGGTTGTGGTCCGGGAGTGTATTCTAGGTGTGCTGCCTCCACTTCACCCAGATAAGTAAATGTGGCTGTGTTGTGTACCATTTGTATGGTATGTCCCTGTTCTCATTTGTGCTGTGTAACTGTTCACTGTCCTGTTTCAACTCGGGAGTTATATGTTCTGTTCTGGAGTTGGTGAATAATTATTTTAAACTAAACTAAACCTGGTTGTTTCGTGCTTACCTTAACTAACCAACTACGGTGACGAGTGGCTTATCACAGTGATACTGAGCCCCTAGACTGGTAATCATTGCTCACTGCCCATTACTGTGCTAGGCCAGATCGTTACAATACATACATACATACATACATACATACATACATACATACATACATACATACATACATACATACATACATACATACATACATACATACATACATACATACATACATACATACATACATACATACATACATACATACATACATACATACATACATACATACATACATACATACATACATACATACATACATACATACATACATACATACATACATACATACATACATACATACATACATACATACATACATACATACATACATACATACATACATACATACATACATACATACATACATACATACATACATACATACATACATACATACATACATACATACATACATACATACATACATACATACATACATACATACATACATACATACATACATACATACATACATACATACATACATACATACATACATACATACATACATACATACATACATACATACATACATACATACATACATACATACATACATACATACATACATACATACATACATACATACATACATACATACATACATACATACATACATACATACATACATACATACATACATACATACATACATACATACATACATACATACATACATACATACATACATACATACATACATACATACATACATACATACATACATACATACATACATACATACATACATACATACATACATACATACATACATACATACATACATACATACATACATACATACATACATACATACATACATACATACATACATACATACATACATACATACATACATACATACATACATACATACATACATACATACATACATACATACATACATACATACATACATACATACATACATACATACATACATACATACATACATACATACATACATACATACATACATACATACATACATACATACATACATACATACATACATACATACATACATACATACATACATACATACATACATACATACATACATACATACATACATACATACATACATACATACATACATACATACATACATACATACATACATACATACATACATACATACATACATACATACATACATACATACATACATACATACATACATACATACATACATACATACATACATACATACATACATACATACATACATACATACATACATACATACATACATACATACATACATACATACATACATACATACATACATACATACATACATACATACATACATACATACATACATACATACATACATACATACATACATACATACATACATACATACATACATACATACATACATACATACATACATACATACATACATACATACATACATACATACATACATACATACATACATACATACATACATACATACATACATACATACATACATACATACATACATACATACATACATACATACATACATACATACATACATACATACATACATACATACATACATACATACATACATACATACATACATACATACATACATACATACATACATACATACATACATACATACATACATACATACATACATACATACATACATACATACATACATACATACATACATACATACATACATACATACATACATACATACATACATACATACATACATACATACATACATACATACATACATACATACATACATACATACATACATACATACATACATACATACATACATACATACATACATACATACATACATACATACATACATACATACATACATACATACATACATACATACATACATACATACATACATACATACATACATACATACATACATACATACATACATACATACATACATACATACATACATACATACATACATACATACATACATACATACATACATACATACATACATACATACATACATACATACATACATACATACATACATACATACATACATACATACATACATACATACATACATACATACATACATACATACATACATACATACATACATACATACATACATACATACATACATACATACATACATACATACATACATACATACATACATACATACATACATACATACATACATACATACATACATACATACATACATACATACATACATACATACATACATACATACATACATACATACATACATACATACATACATACATACATACATACATACATACATACATACATACATACATACATACATACATACATACATACATACATACATACATACATACATACATACATACATACATACATACATACATACATACATACATACATACATACATACATACATACATACATACATACATACATACATACATACATACATACATACATACATACATACATACATACATACATACATACATACATACATACATACATACATACATACATACATACATACATACATACATACATACATACATACATACATACATACATACATACATACATACATACATACATACATACATACATACATACATACATACATACATACATACATACATACATACATACATACATACATACATACATACATACATACATACATACATACATACATACATACATACATACATACATACATACATACATACATACATACATACATACATACATACATACATACATACATACATACATACATACATACATACATACATACATACATACATACATACATACATACATACATACATACATACATACATACATACATACATACATACATACATACATACATACATACATACATACATACATACATACATACATACATACATACATACATACATACATACATACATACATACATACATACATACATACATACATACATACATACATACATACATACATACATACATACATACATACATACATACATACATACATACATACATACATACATACATACATACATACATACATACATACATACATACATACATACATACATACATACATACATACATACATACATACATACATACATACATACATACATACATACATACATACATACATACATACATACATACATACATACATACATACATACATACATACATACATACATACATACATACATACATACATACATACATACATACATACATACATACATACATACATACATACATACATACATACATACATACATACATACATACATACATACATACATACATACATACATACATACATACATACATACATACATACATACATACATACATACATACATACATACATACATACATACATACATACATACATACATACATACATACATACATACATACATACATACATACATACATACATACATACATACATACATACATACATACATACATACATACATACATACATACATACATACATACATACATACATACATACATACATACATACATACATACATACATACATACATACATACATACATACATACATACATACATACATACATACATACATACATACATACATACATACATACATACATACATACATACATACATACATACATACATACATACATACATACATACATACATACATACATACATACATACATACATACATACATACATACATACATACATACATACATACATACATACATACATACATACATACATACATACATACATACATACATACATACATACATACATACATACATACATACATACATACATACATACATACATACATACATACATACATACATACATACATACATACATACATACATACATACATACATACATACATACATACATACATACATACATACATACATACATACATACATACATACATACATACATACATACATACATACATACATACATACATACATACATACATACATACATACATACATACATACATACATACATACATACATACATACATACATACATACATACATACATACATACATACATACATACATACATACATACATACATACATACATACATACATACATACATACATACATACATACATACATACATACATACATACATACATACATACATACATACATACATACATACATTGTTGGTATAAAATCTGGAGCTACTGATTCCTCCAAACTATGCCAGGAAACAGAACTCCTCCATATGGAATTATACATGGGATGTGTTTTGTAGATGAGTTTGGAGGCCTACATTGACTCCAAACTGAACACAAAAGGTTGCTTCCCTTAATTAACCGCTTGTTCCTAAGAGAAAAAGGTCATTATTACTCAGCCTTTGCAAAATTATCATTCCATACAAATTACAATATAATAGCATAAAGAATTTAGCTTCACCCCAAACAGTCTTTCCTTCCTTACCTCTCTCTCCTTACAAAGAAATAATAGACTGAGAAGAAAAGAGAAATATTATGACTTACTAAAGAGAATCTGACTATTGAGAGAATCAAGGACAGGAATTAATAGGACACAGTAAATTATTAATCTTTAAACTATAATACCAAAGTGGATAGATAAAAACACTAAACTATAACAATATTAGTGGATGGTAAAGGTATTTGCTCCACGCTCTTCATTTCCCAATACAGGTAATTTAAGTTCATGATATATTAAACTGCAATTGAGCTGACATAGTGTTCTTCGTATTTTTGTCCCTTCCTCATCAGCCAATCACCATCCGTCTACCATTCGCCCATAAAACGTCATCATTATAATTATTGACCATTGGTGAATGATGCATGGTGTCGTCACTCTTGTTCCTAGTGACGTCACAGCATTTATTTTTGGGGACAGACTCTTGATAAATATACCTCACACTTGATTAACTACTCTATTATTCAGCGAACTAGTTATATTTAGCCAAGCCTTCTATGTGTAAACTATATATTAAGGGTACATTCTGGGGCGTTAGTTACGAGACGTGTGATATTAAAAAGGAAAAGTATGTGAGTTGTAATTATGATGGCAAGAGTGTGTAGTGACGTGAATAAGAAGGGTGGCGGGGGAGTGGAACAGGGAGTGGCTTTAGTCGTAAGTAACACACCCTGGTCACGCTAAGGTAGGAGGAGGAGGAGAAGGGAAGGGAAGGGGGACACACTGCACTACGTCATGTCGTCAATTTAAAAGGGAAGGAGGAGGAGGAAAGGAGAAGGAGAAAGAGGGGGAGGGGAAGGGAAGGGAAGGGGAACACACTACACTACGTCATGTCGTCAATTTAAAAGGGAAGGAGGAGGAGAAGGAAGAGGAAGGAGAAAGAGGAGGAGAAGGGAAGGGAAGGGGGACACACTACACTACGTCATGTCTTCAATTTAAAAGGGAAGGAGGAGGAGAAGGATGAGTAGGGAAGGGAAGGGAAGGGGGACACACTACACTATATATACCTCATCTCTTCAATTCAAGAGGGCAATCAGTCTGTTGTGGATAATTTGGAGGGGCAGCAGTCAAAGAATATCTGTGTAACTTTTTTTTTTCGGCAACGAAACTATCGTATACTTATATTTAATCTCTTTCATAAACTAATACATCAAAAATTTACATATATAGGGTAAACATGCATTCCTGATATCCTTCAATAACACTTGTTTCTTGGAGCACCCAATAAGCTGCCGAAAATTCAGTGTCTCTGTATCCACCAACCCCGGGCGATAATTTTTAAGTTGTCACAAGAAAAGTCAATTTATTGCCTAATGATTAAACACATGAAGTTGTCGATGCATGAAATACAAACACTATTACATTTCTTCTTACTTAACAAGCTATACTTATACGTAACTTTTTTCATTACCTACAGTGGACCAATTACCGTCAGACACCACGCCCTGGTTGTACTATTAGCAAGATCAAAGATATACCCAAGAATATGCTGTAATTATTTGTGTTTTACTGTCTGGAAGCACGCCACTCCCTCACCTGCCTGCCTGCATGCCTGCCTAATTCACACCATGTCACTCCCTTGTTCTTCTCCTGTCCTTGTGTAGAGAAGTTAACTTTAAGGAGATAGAGAAGTACAGTGTTGGCGAATCTGGACCAACTGATGCCTTCAAACAATTCCAAGCAACAGACCAACATTATTTTTGCGAAGCTGATCTTGTTGTTTCCTGACATACATTTTAGGAATCAAGACGCTCCAATGAACTAAAAGTGTATACTCTCCCATCAACTCACTGGACGGATACTTTCCTGTGGCAGTGGTTATTGAATTATACGATGGTTTTTGTGAGTGTCATTCTGTAATAAATGACTGTTTGTTAGAGCCATGAGTGATCTATGAAGGTGGCGTGTCTCTCTGTTTGGTGAGAGCCAGAGATTTCAGTTTCGATTCCTGGGCTGGGGACTCGCTGAACAATTTTTCTAAGCTAATGTGTTCCTGTCCCCCAGTCAACAGGTAAATCTCCCGACTCATACTGTAGACTGATAGAAGCAAATACAGACTTCCATAAAATTCTCAAGCACAAGACACTCCATGCAGTTGTTTCTTATGCAACCCACCACTTTTTTTTTTATTTTTTTTTATATGTTCCAACACTGGACATAGGCTTCATCAAGCCCGTTACCATGGCCCAGGTCAACTGCTACTCACACACACACACACGTCACGACTTCCGAACTGGTACCCAGCCACAGAGGGAGGTAAGTGAGGGTAATTCCCAAATACTGCAGCTGTTATGGTACCAGCGAGGGTGTTTTACGACGTTCGGTGGCCTTATAGTTAGTGCCTCAAACTCAAATCGGGAGAGTAAATATTCTCAGGCCCTCACCTGAGAGGATCGATCTCCCGACCTCTAGGTTACAAGTCCAGAACACTAACCACTCGGCCACCTCCCCTACAAATGTCCTTGTATTCTCCCTTAGTGGCGGGAACCAATCCTGCAGTGGATTATGGACTAACACAAACTTATTTTTAATTCAGTGTATTGATCTGACAGCGAAATTTCGTAAAAAGGAAAGTTATCATAATGCATGCTCATAATTCCCCCCCCCCAAGACATTTCAAACATCAGAAATTAACAATAATGTTGGTGTAATAGCCAGGTTTAGATTATAATGAAAAGTAGTTAGGTAACGTTGATGTAAAAACCGATTTAAATCATAATGAGTAGTTATGTATGATTCAGTGTTCACCGTAACCAACGCGTGCCACCTCAAGGTAATGGTCGCTTTAATACTGTTGACTCTGGCAGGGTTGTAGCTTCATGGAGCTCAGTGGCCTTACTAAATTCCCTTTACAGCTTTTTCCAAGGAGACAGGTATTGTTTCCAAAGTTGTGCATGGGCAATACTTTAAGTGTTTGGGAGCCCCTTCGGATATGAGTCAATCAATCTCTTTTTTGTCTTTTTCAATAATTGCCCCTTTATTCTTTCTGTTTCTATCATGTTTGCTTTCCCTCTGACTTTTTTTTTCTTTTATCATACAAGGTCTTTTTGGCCTTGCACAGTCGTCTTTTTCCCCTTCAAGCTAGGAAAAAAGAACGCTTTTAAGTGCAAGGTGCGACGTGCTGTGCTTGGCGTGTTGTAGAGAGCGTGACGAGTTCTATAATAGAGCCGAGTGCCAAGGAGAAAGGTTGACAGTCAGTGTGCCACCCACCTCCCTTACGCACGCACCTTCACCTCCCTCACCCTCACGCTGAACTGAACTCGCTTGTTGTATTCCTATGGTCTTTCGGGATAGAAGGCTGCAAAATACGACCACCATAGGACAGCGTGTGCATATATTATAGTGTACGACGTGAAGCTTGGATTGTATTTCTATAGTTCCCTGAGTTCGAAAAGTATACTTAGCCTCTAATAGCAAAAATCCTTCTGCAGACGTACAAGACTGACATTAAGCACCTCTTAACAGTATGCAAACGTCCCTATTAGTAAACAGACAAAAGTATTAATGCTAACTCTGCTGTAGATTAATGTGAAAAGTTATATTTCATATCTTTAATATCCTTCTACAGTGAAACTTTTTCTGTAACACTGTAAAATTTCCATTGTTGGTCGAGGCATAACATCAAAGAAAATATGGTTTTGCATACGTATTAATAGAAATAATAGTTCATAAGTGAATGACAAATGAACATGGAAGGAATATCTGAACACAAATCCTTGTTACCACATGCAAGCTTATGAATAGTAAATGAAAGATGGAAATGAATGTTAAACAAAGGTTAATAGTGGTGAATATTGCATCGAGGTATGTCGCTTGAAGATTCCATTACGAGAAAATTAGTGGACGATGCATAACGATAGAATAATGCACGGTAAAAGAACACAAGAACAAAACATGCTACCAAAACAAGTGAACAACACATAACCAGCGGACGGAATCAAGAACAAAAAATGAAACACAACAACAGATGAAAACCAGACAACAAGAAAAAGAAAGAACAAGTTATATATATATATAAAAACAGAATTAAAATGAAGCATAACAGGAGAAGACAGAGGCAATGTACGATCTTGGAGGAGGAGAAGGAAGATGGGGAACAGTAGGGGGCGACTGAAGAGACCGAGGGGGGCCAAGGGGTGTGGAGTGTGGTGGTGGAGTGGTTGTGGTGGTTGTGGTGGTGGTAGTAGAAGGAAGCCAGCCACATCCCTAGCCAACCACACACACCCCCATTCACCCTGTAGATATCTGAATACATAGAGCTAGCCATATCTACAGTACATACATTATTAACCACAGTCCCGAACCACACACACACACACACACACACACACATACACACACACACACACACACACAAACACACACACACACACACACACACACACACACACACACACACACACACACACATCTTTTGACATCCCTAATCACATCTGCACTACACCCTCATTCGCTTTCCATATACAACATTCTAATTTCTACATCTGTCCTCACATTTAAGTCACAAGCTACATATATCCTTAACTACATACAATATATACCGTTCTTACACTGCTTATCCATTGCGTTACACAATCATATATAAACATCGATATATTCTCCCAATAATTACCATTAGCCACGTCTTATGTCACAACCACACCACCTACTCACTGTCACACTCACCTGTAACAACAACAACAACAACAACAACAACAACTACTACTCATTTATAATAACTAACACCGACAACCACTCCATTTGTAGCCATCCACGACCAGATGCACTCGTACTAAGACACACCACAAGTACTACACACCTACACCAGTACCCACAGCCTATCTATCCACGCCAAAAACCCCACTTATGTTTCCCACACACACAACTTTCCACGAATCCAAAACGACTTTCACCACGGATCGCCCAAGTCACCCTCCACCCACACCAGTACCCACAGTCCCTCCACCCACACCAGTACCCACAGTCCCTCCACCCACAGCCATCCTCACCCAGACCAACGAGGCTGCACCCCACACCCGCAACCATCCACCGTCACCCCCGAAAACAGAGCATCTCCACACTCACCCCACACATAAACGCCCCACCAACAACACGTCCCCTGCTTCCTGGCCATGTACCGCAAATACGTTCAAGACCTTAGCGAAAACCCTGGACCCTCCAACACTGACAGAGCCGACGATCAAGTCTTCCCAGATACTCACCTCATAGTGGGTGAGGCGCACATGACAGCAGTGAGAGCAGCAGCAGCAGCAGCAGAAGCAGCAGAAGCAGCCGCTCAACAACCTTATACCTCTTCCCCTTCTAAATCTCGGCCCCATCGTCCTCACCCTTATGTCCTTTCACCCGTCATCCAGTCTCCGATCTCCATCCATGATTCTTCGTCTGGTGATAGTGAAGGAGAGGACCAAGGGATTGGATTTAATACCAACACCGAAGTCAAGGATGATAATGACGGTGTTGGTTCTCCTCAGAGTGACGGTGTGGAGGGGCCAACCGTAGACCCAACTCTGAGATGTGAAAATGATGATAGAGAGATAGTGGGTAATATAAGCCCTCAGAGTGACAAAAACACTTATGAAGCAGTTGTCAATGCTGAAACTAGTGACAGAACCAGGGAACCAAGGGATAGAACTCGTGAAATAAGTGATGGAACTCGAGAAACAAGTAACAGAACTAGAGAACCAAGTGAAAGAACTAGTCATATTAGGAACAATACTCAGGGTATTGGTGACAGAAAACAACTCCATGGTGATAGTACGAGGGTGAAGTATAGTAACGGTGAACATGACAAAGGCAGAGTTACTACCACTAGTGTCAAGTCAGGTGACAGTAGCTGTAGTGTCGTCAGCTACGGTAGTGCCGGGAATAATGAATGGGATTTCTTTAGTGCGTCACTTGATAGATGTGAAGAGAATGAGAGTGGCGAAGAGTCCTCCCGTCACGTCGTAGCCTCACGTCACGTTGGTGGTGTCATCAGGACGTCAGATAGTAGCAACAATTGTGTTGACGGTGACGAAGTAGCGAACTCTTGCAGAGACGACAACAATGTTACGAGGTCTGTAAGACAAGCAAACGAGGACGAATTCTCAAGTGGTGATGAATTTACGAGTACCGACAAACATGCGAGTGCTAGAGAACTCGCTAATGATAACAGCCTTGGGGAGGAAACGATCAGTTCCTCGTCAGCAGTCAGTCAGTCAGCAGGGTGCCGGAGACGTGACGTGAGGCAGTCGGAGTCTATACAGCTGGATGATCTTGTGTCTACAACTGACACTCCTGAGTTTCGTCGCCGCCCACTCAGCCACTCTACCTACCTCTCCACCCACTCTGCTCACCACTCCATCGACCTCCCTCTTTCAGCTCATTCTTCCCATTCCACTCAACAATACCTCATGCACCCCAGCCAACAACACTCGCCCCATACCTCCACCACTTCCATCAGTCACTCAGCTCACTCCAACTTGAGCCGAGTGTGGGAGACCTCAGGAGACCAAGCCAGTAACGAAGTCATCTTAGTACGACCCGTTACCGAGGCAGCCAAGGTCAGGTCACCGCTGTATCCGACCTTACGTCAGAACCTCTTAACTGAGATCCAACCCGCAGGACGCCCGTACCCACAGAACCAAAAGTACACCCATCCCCAAGAGCAAAACCAAAATCATACCTTAATACACGATCAAAACGTGGCCCCAAACAGAGATTATCTTCAGTTCCAACATTACGATTATTCCTTAAACCACACGCAGCTAAATCGAGATTATATCCCAAACCACGCCCAGAACCACGCCCAGGACCACGCCCACGACATTATCAGAGTGCTATCAGCGCCGAGGGATAGGATTGGTGACGAGGAGGTGGTGGGGGAGCAGATGAAGCAGGTGGCAGTGAAGGAAAACGGAGTGACGAGACCCATTAAGGGGGACGGTATACAGAGAGAACTGACAACTTGGCGGCCTTCACCATCACATGAACCTTCTGAACCCATACAGGTATACACACACACACACACACACACACACACACACACACACACACACATAGGCTACACTCACACACACACACACTCACACACACACACACACACACACACACACATAGCCTACACTCACACACACACACCACACACATACACACACATAGCCTACACTCACACACACACACACACACACACACACACACACACACACACACACACACACACACAGGCACTCGGTTCTATATAAATAACTACATAACTGTCCTTCATTTGACAAGAACTATACTGTATTATACCATGCATTGACTACCGCAACCCTCACATTAATTCATAGACAGCACACATGCACCTCAACTGTACAACATAACTTGTGATATATATAGACTTACACTATCGCACACCTGAACAGTTCTATAAGGCATTAATTTCGACCTTAATCGGTAAAGTCTTTAATGTTCAGTGTACTGTAGGTAATTTCCTTTTATGTAGGTAGGCTATATTCAAAGTTATTGAAGTTTACTCTTAGGCTATTTAACTTTAAGCCCAATGAACGAACATAACCACTATTAAACTTCTGTCTCTGTACCTTCTTCTTTATAAACTCGTACTTTATCTCGCTCTGTATATGTGTGTGAGCATGTACAGTGGGCAAAAAAAGTTTCGTTACCATCCTTTTAACAGTGTGATGTAATGTTGGTAGGCCTGACTGGTGAGTCAGGTGTGGCGCGAGCATGGAGATAGTATAGGTGGAGTCGCCATGGCGAACTGTCATTTTCGGCGCCTTCAATATGGCGGACACCAAGATATGTTTCAGTAAAAGTGGACTTCTGACCTGACTTCTGACCTGATATACAAAGGTATGCGCCATCTTGAAGGCGCCGGAAATGACAGATTGGTGGCTTCACAAATCAGGTCCTACTGGCACCTCCACCTATACTACCTCCATGGGCGCGAGTGTCATAATATTAATTATATACCTCCGTCACCCTCCCGGACCCCTCAGTGTCTAATGGACAGGCAAGTAGGAGTGACGTAATTTTACCCAGTGCTACTTTTTCTGGGTATTTCAAGGTTATTCTTGTTCTAAAATACTCAAACGTATTTCTTTATGTTTAATGATGAATAGTTAAATAGTAATAGTTCTTGAGCACTCAAAATTTAATTTAAAATCAGTTAAACTTTTGATATAAAAAGAAAGAGAATGCCTTCTGCTAAGTTGTCATTGCTGCGGCCCGCGAGGCACAGCTGCTCAGACGGCGGAGTACCAACCCTGCCGCGCTTATCGATATTAAAATTAACGTAGGGGTAGTAACGAAACTTTTTTTGCCGACTGTACAGTACAGTATGTATGGAGTATGTGTGTAATGTTATTTGCCCCCCACAGAAATTTATACCCCTACTTCTTAAGACCCCTCCTGCCTGGCTCCACACTTTATCAACACTACAGTACTTCATCACAAGGCCTTGGTTTAGTAGCAAAGGGGGAATAGAGCCTTGGAAGGACAGTCACGGGTTGGGAATTCTTGTACTTGAACGGAGTGACATAAGAGTTTAGTAGATAGGTTAACTGTAACTACTTAAATATTGGCCCATTAAACCAACATAATATCTCTTCGTGGCCATTACGCTAATGGAATAAATGACGGTAATACGAGGCTATTGATTTGGGGGGCCAAGGTGGAATGGGAAGGGTAGTAGGAGGAAGGAGGGGTACAAGGGAAGGAGTAAGGGGAGAGCTAGCTAGACGGTGCTTCATAAGGGAGTATTGCCGCAGTCAGTCAGGCAGGCAGGCAGGCAGTCAGGCAGGCAGGCAGGCAGGCAGGCATACTAGTGGCCTTCACATGACCTTTCCATAATGATACAGCTGCGGACTTATGAAACAGACATACCTCCTGAAACGTGAACACCCACTGAGCTTAGTAGGGTAGGATGAATCGTTGTGTGTAGAGGTGCGTCCCATTCTTCTGTGCTTGATAAGGTGCCCGTTTAGAATGTGTCTGCTTCATGTGTCCGCAACTGTATATGTATCAGCACCTTGACAAAATTTAACACCGACAGCCAATTCTCTTAATTAAAACCTCCACCAAGGATGTTTTGTAATTCATTCGGTTTGTTTGTCTGTTTTTTTATATTTCGTTTTTCTACTATTTAATTTTCTTCTTTGTATACGATCTGTTTGTCTGTTTGTTTTTCTATTTTTTTTTTTTATGTATTTGATCTGTTAGTCTGTTTGTTTTTCTAATATTTATTTTTTTTTCTTTGTATTTGATCTGTTAGTCTGTTTTTCTATTATTTAATTTTTTTCTTTGTATTTGATCTGTTAGTCTGTTTGTTTTTCTGTTATTTAATTTGTTTCTTTGTATTTAATCCGTTTGTCTGTTTATTTGTAAGCAGGGTTACACAAAAAGTAATGTATGCAAAGTTTGACTACAGTATTATATCCCAACCACAACCACCATGAGTTCGAACAATGACCCTCTTCCCCTCCACTAATATTTTATCTTTATGAGTAAGGCAACAACAAGGGCAAAATTACCCACTCATGGCTGCCTTCGGAACACCACGGACTGATTTTTTAACCATTGGGTATGTATATATTGGCTTAGAATTTTTCGTGTAGAGAATCATGTTAAACTCGAAGAAAATCCCCAAAATGCCACCTATGTATATATCGTGACCTCACCAGATGAATTATTGACCTTAGTGACCTTGGCCCCCTTTTGAATGAAGACTCAGTAACGCCAGTGGTCTGAAATAATAACAAAATATATTATAACTTTATAACTTTTTCATATTTCCTCGATACAAAAAGCTCTTGAATTAATTAAGGTAGGAAGGTCGTAGTAAGATAGAGTGAGTATACAAAGAACTGTCTACAAGTCATACCATATAATTATCATAGCAGCTGAGATGAAGAATGACAGTCCACGTGCCAGACATTCCCACACTCACCACACCTTTATCCTCATCACTACATGCATATTTTACTGGTAGTCACCCTGTACTTATACCTACCCTTACCCTCCTTACTCATACTTCCAAGGCCGTCCACATTTTATACACGTGTTGGTGTTTACTCTAGGTATCGACCTACTTAATTTACCGACCAATTTTTTCTTATAAGTATTAACTTACTTGCCTTTCTTCTTACTGGTGATCTACTTATCCTGTGCATTCTTAAAGATCTACTTATTGGTACTTGTATATATAGGTACCTGTATATATAGGTACCTGTATATATTGGTACCTGTATATATAGGTACCTGTATATATAGGTACCTGTATATATAGGTACCTGTATATATTGGTACCTGTATATATAGGTACAGTCGGCAGCATAAGTTCGCTTCATTTTTACCTATGTATCTATGAGTTATATTGATGTTGTAAAACAATTTGAATGCAGAGATGACAGATATACTTCTCATGTGGTAAATGACACATGTTTTTAGGATAGAAACTGGTTCAGAATGCAACTATCTGGTCATATTTGCATTACCAAGTGCATAAGATGGACGCGAATTTATGCTGTCGGCTGTACCTGTATATATATATATAGTTGTCAGGTTACTTACTAGTACTTACCTGACTCTTTATTTATTTGACCTGTACGTACCTCTTCATAGTTTTCTATTCAATGACTGGTGCTTAGTTGGTATTTACCTGTCTGCCTGCCTGCTATGACTATTGCTTACCTGTAATTACTAGCCTCTATAATTACCTCATTGATCTTCATGTTCATGTTTCTTTATGTATGTACAGTTGGCAGCAAAAGTCCTGTCGCTACATCTGCCAAGTCATGAAGTATAGAATGGAAATAAAAGCTTCACATGAATATATGAATGTATGTATGTATGTATGTATGTATGTATGTATGTATGCTGTCAAGGGTGTATATATTCAGCTATACTTGTTTTTGTTTCATTCATCGTCTATCAATTACCTATCTTATTCTATTATTAGTTCGTGTGTCTGTTGTTTGGTCTATCTTCAATGTCTATAATGATCTCTTAGTATCTGTCTATAGTGTATGTATTTCACCTTCTGATTTACTATATAACCTGTCTATATTACCACTATCATTAGAATTACGTATCTATCCATCTAATCCTCTTACCTTCACAATAGGTGTTCAGTTCTTTTTTTCAAACTTCTTATTAAATGTTATACTTAACTTTTTATGCAAACTGTATCATAATCTATATAGAAATATCTGCATACCAACCTACCTTCATTCCTAGATGTTCAGTAGTACTATAATTAATTGCTTACTTACCTATACCTGTCTGTCCCTACCTACACAAAAACATACTCATTTAGTGTCCTTTCCCCATGTTCTTCTCCTGGTGTGGCTGCGGCAGGAGGCGAAGGGAAGGACGCTCTCGGGCTGCTATTCCGTGTTGTGTTGTAGCGCCCGCAGCAGGCACGGCAGCAGGCGGTGAAGGTTGGGGTGAGCAGGCACGTGCATGGTAGCAACAGAAAGGTTGAATTCAGCACCAGGAGAAGCAAGCAAGCAGAAGCGGTAAATAAAGGAAGAGAGGAAAGGGACTGGGTAGATTTTTACGGCATTATAGTGGGTTTCTGAGATACGTGTAAAGATTATATATAGTACATTAAAAGCAACTACCTTACGACAAAATTAATAACAACAGCAAAGCAATAACAACGACAACAGTAAATTTAGAAACCAACACTGTGCCTGTTAATGTTAAAATGTCACTTGGCTTGTGAATAGTGAAAGAAATAGATGTAATAATGATTGATCAGCTACAAATAATGGAATCAAACTGAAACGGCTAGAGTATGTATGTACTGTAGGGTCCAGATTCATAAATTTCACAGAGTCAGTCATGCGTGCGAATACCTTTAGTTTTTGCGTTTGTAGCCCCACTGTGAACCTAATGTAACTATGAATAGAAATAAACACGACCCCTTACTGTAATCCTATAGAAAGTCGAATGTCAGTGATGAGTGCGGCGATAGTTTATGCATTTGTCCTGTGAACCTCTGATGTAACTAAGAACAGAAATCAACACGACCTCAGTAATTCCATGTAGGCCACCAGAAGTCACTTGAATCGCTTTACTGACGGTAGGGACGAGTTGGTTTGCTTGCTTTCTTACGTTTGATCATCCATTTAAAGTACTACAGTTTTGGTTGTATGGAGTGTGTAGTCCATATTTCTGTATTCCCAACAGATTCAGTTTCTATGTCGGTGAAAGAGTTGATACTGACGTGCGGTGGTTAAAAAGAGAATGTTTTAAGGTGACTGTTTGTATTTGGAAGCTATAATTAAGGGAGGGGGAGGTGTATAGTATTGGAAAATTTGTAGCAAATTATTCCTTCAGACTATTCCAGGCAACGGGCCACCATTTTAGTTATTAATCTGATCCTGTTTCCCAGCATACTTTGGAGGAATTAAGGCGCTCCAATGTACCAAAAGTATACTAGCCCCTTAAGTGTCGTATATATGTCTGTGTCAGTAGCAGTGGTGTCGTAATTAAAGGGAGAATAATTATCTTGTTGGAGAATTCACTTAAGGCCAAATTTTGACAGGAAACAGACCATCTCAGTGTTACTAGTAAGGGGTATTTTTCATGCCATTGTTTGGAGGAATCAGTAGCCTTCTATTTTATCTTCAAAAGGGTCTGAGCTTTAACTAAAATGAGAAGAAAACATCAGTCTGTCTAGAAGAAATCTTGTTATTGTTGTTGTTGTTGTTATTGTTGTTGTTGTTGTTGTTGTTGGACTACTTTGGAAGCACAATGAAATAATAAAGTTCTCGACAAACTGTCTGCCAATATTAGGACACAAATCATTTTAAACTATGTCAAGAAACAGATTCCCTCAATATAAATCCTCTTGTTATGTGTAAATTGTGAAGGAATTGGTAGCTTCCAGTTTGCTGCATGGATAAGAAAAAAAATATATGAATAAATAAATAAATACATAAAATACACTATAGTCATAAAAACAACACGACCACCGGGTTACGAAGGACTCCAGAGGTACATGACAACACAATACTGCTTCTGAATCCGACCCTGACTGACATTTAGGGGGAGAATCTCTTGTTGGTGAATTGGAGAGAAGTCTTTGATTCATCCAAACTATGCTACGAAACAGATCCCCTGCTATAATAACATTGAGGTCGTCTGTTTCCTGGTACAGTTAGGAGGAATCAGTAGCCCTCCAATTTACCCCAAAGAGAATCTAGCTCCCCTTAAGTAGAATAGAGTAATGTGGTGGAGAGTGAGTGACCATACTAGGAATGTTCGTGTTAGTGACTGAAACACTGGCCCTCGTGTGTGACTTACCTCCACCTTGTCACGTTATCCTGCTTGCTTGCTTGCTTGCTTGGTGATGGTACAATTTCTTATTTCCAGTACGCACGCACATGTACAGTCAGTCACGAATAGAATAATGCAAAGTACTTCCCCCTCCCTCAAGGCAAGATACTTTGTTGTTTGTACAGTAAATCAAGGCATATATATATATATATATATATTGGTTCTGGTAACACTGTATAATTGTACTGTACTGGACCTGATGTCAGTGGTGGTGGTGGAAGGAAGTTGAAGTTCTGTGTTGAATAACTTGTGGATGAGTATATGCACGAGTTGAAGTAATAATGTAATTGGAACAGACAGATCATGCAGACTTCCCCTCACCAAAAAAACACCCTCACCCACCCACCCCTGACGTCACAACGGATATCATGCAAATTAAAAAGTGTTTCAACCGTGGGGGAATGGGCTATACTTTTTTTGAGTTGCTGCATTATACAGTACTATCACTACCAGAAGTAAGGCCATCCACCTCACAATATATTTAGGAGGTTATACACTTTTGGTACATAGAGTGCCTTGATTCCTCCAAAGTATACCAGGAAACAGGACAAGATGAATAAAATATAATGGTGGCCTGTTGCTTGGACTAGTTTGGAGGAATCGGTTCCTTCAGATATAACAAAACTATACTACAAGTGCCTAATTAAGGGAGGTTATAAATTTGTTGTCAATTTGGAGGCTAATGATAATTTCTTCCAGCTGTCCTCCAAAATAATCCATATACTGTAAAATCTGTTTTGGGACATAGTTTCAATTATCGGTTGTCACCAATTAGCTGACACAATCTTACAACTCATAACTTCTTCGTTCACAGATGAATCATTCCCACTTCTAAAGGGGAGGATCAACAACCAAGAAATCCTTACCCAAGCAAGGACGTTAGGTGTGTAAACAGATAGTAGGAAATGGAATGTTTTAGGGAAACTTTTCTCCTGCCGTGGGTTGGCATTGATGATGATAACAATACTGATTATGAGCCATAACATATATTAAAAATGTTATGCGTTGGCAGACTGAACTGACAGACTAACCCTTTATAAATGTATGACATACCCTGAAACCAGAGTATTTTATATATATATATAATATTTCTCTGTATGTTTATGTACTGCTGTGTTCATAAAAATTCATGCAAGCATCTCTACCTCTGTCTGGCTGGACCATGATGTAATTTACAAGGGGCGTGACAGAGGAAGAGGGTGACACAAGAGAGAAGGGAAGGAAGATGGGCGTTACATGATGAATATAAAGGATCAAACCGTTTACAAACTGTAGCAAAGGATGGGTGATTCTTTTTTATCATACCTGTAAAAATATGCATAAGAATACTTGTTTATAAGTGTATATATAAATTTACTGTAATATTCAGATCTCTCCATGTATGCATATAATTCTTATGTATCCATGTATGTAAGTATGTAATTATGTATATAAAACTTCAGTATATTATTTACTTACGTATGCATGTATGTATGTATGTATGTGTATGTACTGAACAGTGAAAAGAGTGAATGCTCTTAATCTCACGTATGAAACAGCATATGCCAACAAATATTATGAATTGTTAGCAGTGTAATACAGTATTGGTAAATCTTGAGCAAATGATTCCTCCAAACTATTCCAAGCAACAGGCCACCATTAATTTCGTTCATCTGGTCCCGTTTCCTGGCATACTTTGGAGGATTCAAGGCGCTCCAATGTACCAAAACTGCACTACTCCCTTAACAGTATATTCTAATTAAGATTATTTCAAACGTCGTCAGTACCTGGATGTATAAAATCAAAGCTTATTATTATTTTTTCTCCAAGGTTACATTATAAGATCTATATTATGTAAGTATAGCATTGAAGATATTTAATGCTTCTGAATGCACAGTTGTTGAGAATAATAATTGTGGGTCTGGGGGTGTTTAGCTTTTAGTCCTCATCTTCATTAAGGGACCCTGTGATGTAGTAACAAAATTAGAGATAGATGAGTTCTTCAAATATTGCCATAAAACTCCACCTATAGGGAAGGAACTTGTTTCGTGGCATGGTCAGGAGGAATCAAAAGCCTCCAATTTTCATACACGATCACAGGGTCCTTAATTAATATAGAAAAAATAAAACAGTCATTACACATGGAGGAGATGACTTGGGTTAAATATTTGACAGCTTCCATCAAGTAGTAAACTGAATAATAATAAATAAAAACAGAATTACTGTAACTACTATATGGTTTAATCAAAGGCTTTTAGTGGCAAACTACTAACTTATAATAATAATAATAATAATAATAATAATAATAATAATAATAATAATAATAATAATAATAATAATAATAATAATAATAATAATAATAAAAGAATCGAACACACTTGTCTCATAATCGCTGGCCCAAGATTTCGATTGATTCTAGTTTGTATGGGGTATTTCGCTTATATCAATTTACATATATGTTTATTCATTTGGGTCTTAATTAAAAGGGAAGTACAGTGCTGGTAATTCTGGAGTACCTTAGTAACTGATTCCTCCAAACCATATTCTATGCAACAGGCCACCATCATTTTTGTTAATATGGTCTCGCTTCCTGGCATATTTTTTTTGGAGGAATCAAGGAACTCAAAAGCTAACCCAAAGTATTTCTCTGAGTCATCCCAATGTATAACAACCAACATTTTTTTTTATCTGTGACTGCCTACAACATAAAAAAAAAAAAAAAAAAAATGTATACTGTATATATTATAATTCCGAATATCTTCCTCAGAGTTAGCATTGTATATCAAATGTTACAATACAGATATTTGTATTTTTTAAATGTATACAAAACATTATTGATGGTCTCTTATTATCCAGTGTGTGTGTGTGTGTGTGTGTGTGTTTCTTTGTTTGTGTGTGTGTGTGTGTGTGTGTTTGGCTTCCTGGTGTTTGTTTTGAAATACTGTATAATTACTAAATACTGACGTAAATATTGTATACTCGTTGTTGGTCTGATATACTGTATGATATCTGTAATTAATTACTATACATGACTCTTGAATAATTATAGTAGTAGGTTTAATAATTATACTGTATGACATCTGTAAATAACCACTACACATGACGAGTAAATTCTCCATAATTAATGTGCATATATACTGACCGAATGTGTATATATGCTTGTGTGTAGTATGGGAATATTATATGCGCAATGTGTGTGTGTGTGTGTGTGGGTGTGTGTGTGTGTGTGTGTGTGTGTGTGTGTGTGTGTGTGTGTGTTGTATTGGGCTCAACAAGTTTACATTCAATTTCGTTCTATCCATCAATCTTCCTCAGTACACACACACACACACACACACACACGCACGTATAGTCAGTCATTCCTAAAAGTCGAAAAACACATGAAAAAAAAAATGAACTCCAAGTAACCCTGAATTAGTGAATCTTTTAAAAACCTTACACACGTGACTATAATTATCTCGATCATTTTTTTTTTCTTTTTCTGATTGGTTAGTTGAGAGTACCCCGAGGTTATGAACAGCACACACCTTTTGTTCGTGACTGTACAAACATCAATACTGACATGCCACTCACTCACTCCCTCTGTGTGTGTGTGTGTGTGTGTGTGCGTGTGTGTGTGTTGACGTTGTGTCTTTCTCTCTCTTTACCTGGGATGGATTATTATTATTATTTTTTTTTTTTTTTTTTTTTTTTTTTTTTTTTTTAAGATTCAAGGTCTTGGTGGTAAATCAATTGGAGGGTAACTGATTCCTCCAAAGTATGCTACGAAACAGGACCACCAGATGAACAAAAAAAATAATGGTGTCTTGTTGCCTGGAATAATAATTAGGAGGAATTAGTTACGGTACTCCAGATTCCTCAACTCTGTGACTATAATTATCTCGATCATTTTTTAATTAAGTGATGGTATTATATCTATGCGACTTACTCTGGAGGACAACAAATTAAAATCTTATATTATATTTTCTTTTAAGTTCGTAATTACTGATTGAGGTAAAGTACGAACAAGAACAACAATTAGCAGTTTAATTACACAGTGAGGCCAATAGTAAACTGAAGGAGATGTATACAATATAGATCAATAGGTTACCACTAGCTGCCTTCACTAATATATTTTAAGTTATAGCCTCCAATTCATCCAAAATAACATCACAGTTCCTTTAATCGATGCTGAATTTTACTTAATATAGATATATTTTTTTATTGACCTGAACACTTTTATGCATACTGGGACTGTGGTTTATTAGAATGAAGTTTATTATAGTCATCCTTTTGTACGATTCCATTTTCTACGTCACAAAAATAATAGAAACAAATATTAATAAAAAATTACAGTATTTACACGTTTATTACATTTTCTGTGTAAGGATAAAATTAACTTACCTTAACAGATGAAGCAAATATAGTAAATGTCGTGTGCACATACTATCACTAAAAATTAATTAGTTAAATCATCTGACTTATGATGTATTGAATTATGTATTCGGATGTAATTATGTTCCATGGTAATGTGTTATGGGTGACGAAAACCAGGTGACCCAAATAATGCTGACCTTGCAGAGAGAGAGAGAGAGAGAGAGAGAGAGAGAGAGAGAGAGAGAGAGAGAGAGAGAGAGAGAGAGAGAGAGAGAATGTGTGTGTGTATAATAGAATCTGGATTAGTGTGTGTGTGTGTGTGTGTGTGTGTGTGTGTGCATTATTCAGGAGGCATTGTCCAGTCACCCTCACATGATCTCCAGGGAAGTATTCAAGGACTCAAAACATCTTGCAATCCCTTAATTAAAATTGTACGACGGATATTTTCCTAAGACATCAAAATGATAACACTAAGTGCATGGTTTGTTTTGGACCTAAACTTGTTATTTGGGAAATTACTCGATGCCTCCTTACTTAAGGGGATAGTCGTATGTTTTTTTATTTTTTTTATTGGTACATTGGAGAGCTTGATTCCTCCACAGTATGCCAGAAAACATAACCAGATTTACTAACACTGTAGCCTATGTTTTTTTTTTTTTTTTTTTTTTTTTTGGGGGGGGGGGTACATTAGAGCCCCTTGATTCCCCCAAAATGTGCCAAATAACTTCGTGGACAACAGTTGGGCAAAAAACTCAACTTGGTTAGTATGAGTTTTCACGAGCTCATCAAACAAGTGTAATTTCCTTATCGTTTGAGTTTTATGTGCATTTTATGTGTATTGAGTAAGTGTGTTATAGAATGAAGAAGAAGAAGAGGTCGAATCCCTGTCTGTTTGTGAAAGAGAGTATGAGGGATTACCCACGCTACAGTCCACCACAAAGGCAAAGAAGGACAACAGTGGCACGATTCCACTACTGAGGTGCTGGGAAGGGTGGAGGGGTGGAGGAGTGGAAGAGTAGAGAGAGGGGTGGCTGGGAGGGATGGAAGGGAAGGGAGTGAGAGACGTAAGTATAAAGAAGAACAGGGAGGAATGAGGAAATGGTGGATGGGGGGAGGTAGGTGAAAGAGGAGGAAGACGGGGTAGACCACATAGATAGACGTGCATGTGGAGTCTTCAGTACAGTTGGGTATAGTCTGAGGTTGTGTGGGGTGGTGGTAGTGATCGTGGTAACATCTTTCGTGCCTTGTTGTATAATTATCTGTGTGTATGTGTGGTTGGGCTGAAATATTATTTACTCTTTCTTACCACTTCTACTGTACTACTTATTTCACACCAAGGCGAGCGATAGATTAAATGTAAAAAAGTGGGTAAATGTGCTGAAAACGAACGTGGCCATTGTAAAGTTAATGAATGAACATATTACCATTCAGACAGCGGAAACTACATAGCTACTTATAATCACTCGATCCCTGGCTTCTCTGTCTAAAAAATTACGACAAGAAAATTCGATAAAATAGTAAAAAGATAAACAAATATAAAATACTGCCTAAAGCAAAGTGTGGTAAGGGGACAGTGAGGGTAGAATATAAAGACAGTGAAGAGAAGGTGAAAAGACAGTGAAGGTGGTATAAAGACAGTAAAGAGAAGGTGAAAGGTTAATAAAGTTAGTAATCGAACAGTGAAGAGAAGGTAAAAGGACAGTAAAGGTAGTAATCGAACAGTGAAGAGAAGGTGAAAGGACAGTGAGGGTACGAGTAAAAATAACCAAGATGAAGCCAAAAGTTGTGTCCTTCACTAGCCTGAAAAACGGGAGTGAGGTGAGTTGTACAGAGTTTGCCTGAAAGTGTTATAGGGATAGTATTGTATTGATAATGTAAGTGTTGATATAACTGTATTGATAGGGATAGGTTTGTGGTGGACCTGTGAGTATCTTCCAAGTTTCAAGTGTTTTTCATGGGGCCCAGTACTTGAAGGGGGTCATAATATTATATTATACTTTTGGCACATTGGAGAGCCTTGATTTCTTTAAAGTCTGCCACGAAACAGGGCCAGATATTGGTGTCGTGAGAGAGAGAGAGAGAGAGAGAGAGAGAGAGAGAGAGAGAGAGAGAGAGAGAGAGAGAGAGAGAGAGAGAGAGAGAGAGAGAGAGAGAGAGAGTTACATAGAAACACAGACCACAACAGACCTTACGGTCCACACGAGGTGACCTGATTAGAAGGTTACTGGTAGAGAATGAATTACTCCCCAGTGATAGTCGTAGGTAAGGATAGCAAAGTAGAAGGCTCTCTCCCCACCCTCCAATCGCTCCGGCCTGAGCCGTACAGGAAATAAAGTTAGGAATGGGAACCTTGTGGGGTTGGCAGAAATACTCCACAAGGAAATTTTATAGGAAAGATAGAAAGTAGGTGAAATTTGGCTAACTTGCCACCTGTAATGGGCAAAAATTATTCATTAGTAAACATTGTAAGTCGGGGATTAGACGCAAGGTGTTTATCTAAGCGACGTTTGAAGCTGTCTATGGTGTTACAGTCAATTACATTACGGGGAAGCCCATTCCATAAGTTGACGACCCGGTTAAAAAAGAAATTCTTTGATTCGTGCGAATTAAAAGATTTGCCTATGATTTTGCAGCCGTTTCCTCTCGTGTAGTTTGATTGATCGATAGTGAAATATTTGGTGCAGTCCATATTATCTATGCCTTTGATTACTTTAATTAAATACCTGGATTAAGTCCCCTCTCAGTCTACGTTGTGTCAATGGGAATAGATTTATTTCGCTTAGCCACTCATCGTACGTTTTATTTCTCAGACTTGGTATCATTTTAGTAACTCTACGTTGGACTCGTTCCAATTTTGCTATATCTTTCTGGTAGTACGGGCACCAGGCTTGAACACAATTTTCCATAAGGGGACGGACCAAGGAATTATACAAAGTGAGGATTGTGTCTTTAGATTTATACTCGAATGCTCTGCCGATAAAGCCGATAGTTTTATTTGCTTTCTTAATTACTTCCTTACACTGCTGACTGGGTTTTAGGTTACTTGATACTGTTACCCCTAAGTCTGTCTCTCGATCCACGCTTTTGAGTTGATTACCATTCAACGAGTAGTTTGCTGCTACGTTACGATGTCCGATGTGGAGCACTTTACATTTATCTGCATTGAAGGACATTTGCCAAGTTTTCGCCCAATTTGACAATTTATCAAGATTACCTTGCATTTCTTTAGTCTGCGCAATAGTGAGTACTGTATTTGCAATTTTGGTGCCATCAGCAAATTTCGATATTATACATGAGAGGCCTTCGTCTATGTCGTTTATGTAAACTAGGAATAGGATTGGCCCTAAAACTGACCCCTGTGGCACCCTGCTCGTAACGTCAGTCCAACTAGAAGATTTTCCATTTATTACCACGCGTTGTTTAAGGTTGCTTAGCCAGTTCTCTATCTATCTTACGGTATCGCCTTGGATTCTGTGTGATTATAGTTTAGTTATTAAGCGTTTATGGGGAACTTTGTCAAAGGCCTTTTGGAAATCTAGATAAATTATGTGTACTGCTTTATTCTTATCATATTCATTGAAAATGTCATTTAAAAAGTCTAATAGGTTCGTTAGGCAAGATCGTTTATTACGAAAACCGTGTTGAGTGTCTCTGAGTAAGTTGTTTTCCTCTAAGTGATTTGTAAGTTTATCTCGTATGACTGTCTCTAGCATTTTGCATACGACTGAGGTTAGGCTGATAGGGCGATAGTTGCTAGGTAGAGATTTGCTGCCTTTTTTAAATATTGGTGTTAGGTTAGCGAGCTTCCATTCGTCAGGTATTGTTCCAGTGTGTAAAGAATAGTTAAAGAGCAGAGTCAGAGGTTTTACTATTTCACTATTTGCTTCCTTTAATACGCGAGGGGAGATCGTGCCTGGGCCAGGTGACTTATTTACATTTAATTTATCAATAGATTTTATTACGTTCCTTTCTGTAATGCTGATATTACTTAATACCTCGGTATTTTAATTTTGGACTGTTGTTTCTGTTAGTATATCGTTCGGGTTTTCTATAGTAAAGACTGATGCAAAGAAAGTGTTAAGGATACCACTCATTCGCTCTTCATCTGTAGTAAAGTCCCCATTCTCATCAAGTAGTGGTCCGATAGTTGACGTGAGTACTATTTCTTATGCCGAATATAACTGTAGAACTCTTTCGGGTTTGCCTTACTTTGATTTGCAACGTGTTTTTCAATAGTCATTTTACTCTGTTTGATTAACTTTTTGGCTTTTCTTCGTAAGTCTGCAAACTTGGCCCGCTCGCCATTGTCGTCTGTGATTTTTACTCTATTGTGGGCGTTATTTTTGGTGCGTAAACAGTCGGCTATGTCTTTACTCCACCACTTGGGCTTTAAGTTTTGTGCTGAACGTCGGTTTTTTAACGGTATGCTAGCTTTGACCGCTTTTGTGTACGCATTAATGAAAAAGTTCCATTGTGTATTTATGTCAATAGTGTCTCGCAGACATTTCCAATCGGTATCTTTTAATATCGCACTGAGTTGGTGAAAATTAGCTTTTCTAAAGTTGGGGACTTTTTCGTAACTGTAATTTATTTCACTTCTATTGAAATTTATACTGAATGTGATAATGCGGTGGTCGCTATTAGTAAACTCATCACCCACGTTAATATTCCCTATCAAGAGAGAGAGAGAGAGAGAGAGAGAGAGAGAGAGAGAGAGAGAGAGAGAGAGAGAGAGAGAAAGAGAGAGAGAGAGAGAAACGTGTGTGAGAATGCAGGTAGGGGATCACATGACACAGGAGGCTCGGTCTAAAGAACTACCCACAACATTTGACATCAACCTGTATAATATTCTGACGTGTAGCTTATGCACTACTGCTGGAGTTTCTTGGAGTCACTGTGTCGCCTCAGCTTCAATATCGTGCGTGACATATTAAAGGGGTGGTAATTCAGTGTTTTTGTTATTATCTGGAGCAACTGATTCCTCCAAACTATCCCAAGCAACAAGCCACCATTACTTTTGTTCATCCGGTCCTGTTTCTTGGCATACTTTGGAGGAATCGAGGCACTCCAATGTATCATCTTGTAAACAACGCCTGGTACAAAAATACTACCAGAGGATTATTTTTAAATTATTCTTTGGATGTCCCTCCTCTCTGTTTCCTTCTCGCGTGTGGTATTATTATTATTATTATTATTATTATTATTATTATTATTATTATGAATTTTTTTATATTATTATTATTATTATTATTATTATTATTATTATTATTATTATTATTATTATTATTATTATTGTTATTATTATTATTATTATTTTTATTATTTTTATTATTATTATTATTATTATTATTATTATTATTATTATTATTATTATTATTATTATTATTATTATTATTATTATTAATTTTTTTGTAGAGTGGCAGCGATAACTCCGTGACGGTGGGTGGGAGTGACCAGTTGACTTATTCGTGGCACCACGTTAATGTCTTCACCAAACTGGAAACGACCCGAGGCTCTGGACTCTTCAGACGCAAGAAAATGAAGTCCACGGAGAAACACATACTGAAGGACGGTAAGGAGCTAACACAGGCCTGGTTCTCATTATTTTTGCATATTTTAGCGAATCATAATTCTCGACTTCAAAAAAATTCAATTAACTTTGGCTATACTTCTCAAGCTGTAAACAATCTCAGGTTATATCAATGGACCCTGTGATCGTGAATGAGACCTGGTGGCTTTTGAATCCTCTTGACTATGCCACGAAATGTCGGTGGTGTTTCGTGGCAAAGTTTGAAGGACTCGCTAACCTCTAATTTCCTGACTAGATCACGTGGGTCCTTAAGACATGATTGCTCATGACTTTACATAACCAGTTTTTTATGATTTGTTATACCCTGCAAGGCTTCACATTAAGTCTGTCTAGAGTATATGCTTACAGAGAACGGTTTAAAATATGAGATATACTTATTCTACTTAATTAATTAATTAAGATGGAAGGGCTTGATCATATGCAGTCATGATAGTGGCTTGCAAAACATCTAAAAATGGAGGGTAGATATTTAATAAGTAGTTAATTAAAAGCCATCGTGTGAACCTCAGGAGGCTGAGAGGACGATACTATACTGTTACTATAGATGCTGTATATACTAACGAAGCAATATACACTATAATAATATGCTATACTAACTAATACAGTGTCTGGTGTGTGTCGACCTGGGGAGCTCCTGGCCATCATGGGGGCTTCAGGGGCAGGCAAGACGACTCTCCTTAACGTCCTCACTCACCGTAATAATGACAAACTTCGGATCAACGGTGACCTATTCGTTAACGGCCGCAGAGTCAACCCAGACGAGCTGACGAGTCGTTCAGCCTACGTGCAGCAAGACGACCTCTTCATCGGAACATTAACAGTACGGGAACAACTGGTCTTTCAGGTAGGTGGGTGGTGGATAGTGGCCCTCTGTGTAAGTGGTTGGTGGTTGTAGGTATAGGTTGTGGCCCTCTGTGTAAGTGGTTGGTGGTTGTAGGTATAGGTTGTGGCCCTCTGTGTAAGTGGTTGGTGGTTGTAGTAATAGGTTGTGGCCCTCTGTGTAAGTGGTTGGTGGTTGTAGGTATAGGTTGTGGCCCTCTGTGTAAGTGGTTGGTGGTTGTAGGTATAGGTTGTGGCTCTCTGTGTAAGTGGTTGGTGGTTGTAGGTATAGGTTGTGGCCCTCTGTGTAAGTGGTTGGTGGTTGTAGGTGGTGGTGGCCCTCTGTGTAAGTGGTTGGTGGTTGTAGGTATAGGTTGTGGCCCTCTGTGTAAGTGGTTGGTGGTTGTAGGTATAGGTTGTGGCCCTCTGTGTAAGTGGTTGGTGGTTGTAGGTATAGGTTGTGGCCCTCTGTGTAAGTGGTTGTAGGTGGTGGTGGCCCTCTGTGTAAGTGGTTGGTGGTTGTAGGTGGTGGTGGCCCTCTGTGTAAGTGGTTGGTGGTTGTAGGTATAGGTTGTGGCCCTCTGTGTAAGTGGCTGGTGGTTGTAGGTGGTGGTGGCAGCTGATATTGAAGGTGTGAGTTGTGTTTCCGTATAATATGAAAATGGACTATAAGCATATTGTTACCAATATTTTGCTTCTTGTGAGTGTTTGTATAACCTTCTCCCTTCTCTTCCTACAGGCAATGTTACGTATGGATCGTCATCTGTCTCATGAGCAGCGCATGAACCGTGTGGACGAGGTCATCAGCGAGGTAAGTGGACATGGATCTATTCAGGTCAAAGAAATAAAGGAAGAAATGTCACAACATTGTGTGTGTGTGTGTGTGTGTGTGTGTGTGTGTGTGTGTGTGTGTGTGTGTGTGTTTGTGTGTGTGTGTGTGTGTGTGTGTAGATATGCACTTGCTGTACATGAACCCCAAAATTTATGTACACTGCACAAACATTACTTCACAAGTGTATTTTACAAACACATCACCATGCATTCTCGCTCCCTCAAAAGTTCATACTAGCACTCAAGTTTTACAACATTAACCGTTATAATCATACTAATATGTCACCAATGCTTTCCTCCCTCGCACCTTCCCTGTCAGCTTGGCCTGGCCCGGTGTGGGGATACCAAGATCGGGGTGCCGGGTAGAATCAAAGGCATTTCCGGCGGCGAGATGAAGAGGCTCGCCTTTGCTTGTGAGGCAAGTGATTACATATCCACTTCCAGTTTATCAAGTAAGATAATGTTACACTTTGATTTTTCTCTGCCAAAGTCTCTCCATGTGTTTATAGTTCTCTCTATCCCCTCTCCCTCCACACTACAGGTCCTGACCAATCCACCTCTCATGTTCTGCGACGAGCCCACCTCCGGCCTGGACTCCTTCATGGCTCAGAATGTGGTGGCAGTGATGAAGAATATGGCAGAGCGAGGCAAGACCATCATCTCCACCATCCACCAGCCCAGCTCAGAGGTCTACGCAATGTTTGACCGTGTCTTATTAATGGCAGAGGGACGAGTAGCCTTTCTTGGAGAGGTTGACGCTGCCTACCAGTTCTTTGACAGGTCTGTTTTGGGTGGTAGTAGTAAGTTATAGAGGCAAATAAAGAATATATATCTTTTGGCTAAGGCAGGAATCATGGATCTATGCTTCGTATTTAATTTTGCTTAACCTTGTATGCTCTTTACCACCAAGGAATGTTTACTATAAGAATGATGGTAGGCAAAGATTATTCAAAATAAAGTAGAGGATCCTTGCTCTAGATCAGCATACTCGTACCCCAGGAAGGAAAGAACTTTGAAGTGATGATAGTAAAAGTGAAAAAACGGCACGTCATTAAAAACTGGTGCCTACCTCAATATAATATGTTTACTGATATTATGGAGTATATATAGGTCATGGCAATCGTCATGGTCGTGTGGAAACCTATGAGGAGATTCAGTATACGTGCAGCTAACGACACCAACACTTAATAACATATCTATTTTTTTTGTATGATCACCATAAATGACTCACTCCTTCCTGACCCTCTCCAATACAGAATCGGCCTGCCCTGCCCACCCAACTACAACCCTGCCGACTTCTTCATTTCGACCCTAGCGGTGCAGCCCGGGAAGGAAGACGGGTGTAGGAAGGCTATTACTATGATCTGTGACGAGTATGAGAAGTCAGAAGAAGGCATTAGTGTTCTTAAGGCTGTTGCTGAAAACTCGAAGGAGGTTGAAGTGAGTCGATCTCGTGAGAGTACAGTGAGAGAATGAGTGAGTGAGTCAATGTGTCCCTTGTGTGATGTTAAAGTGAGTAAATGAGTGAGTGAGTCTTTTCTGTAGATGATGTTGTGAGTCCTTTGATGAAAAAAAAAGAGTGACTGATTTAGTCTCTTGATTAAATAAGAGTGAAAATGGGTCGTTAATGTAAGAATGTCGTGATTATGTAAAATAAGATTCTATTATAATTATCATTCCTAACGCCGGCAGCAATTATAAACGAACACACCATCCCCAGGGACAGGAAGGTTACAACAGCCTAGCAGACGTAGAGGTGAGGAAAAGCCCATACAAGGCCTCGTGGTGGACTCAGTTCCGTAACGTCCTGTGGCGCTCGTGGCTAGAGGTCGTCAGGGAACCCATGCTTATCAAAGTCCGATTCCTACAGGTCTTGGTAAGTTGATGGGGAGGGTTGGTAAGTTGAGGGGAGGGTGAGTGAGTGGGGAGAAGGTGGAGTGGTGGTTGTTAAGGGGTTGGTAAGTTGAGGGGAGAGGGTTGAGAGGGTTGGTAAGTTGAGGGGAGGGGGGTGAGTGGGGAGAAGGTGGAGTGGTGGTTGTTAAGTGGTTGGTAAGTTGAGGGGGGAGGGTTGGTAAGTTGAAGGGAGGGTGAGTGGGGAGAAGGTGGAGTGGTGGTTGTTAAGTGGTTGGTAAGTTGAGGGGAGAGGGATGAGTGGTTTGGTAAGTTGAAGGGAGGGTGAGTGGGAGGAAGGTGGAGTGGTGGTTGTTAAGTGGTTGGTAAGTTGAGGGGAGGGTGAGTGGGGAGAAGGTGGAGTGGTGGTTGTTAAGTGGTTGGTAAGTTGAGGGGAAAGGGTTGAGAGGAGATTGGTAAGTGAGGGGAGGTTGTTAAGTGAGTGGTTGGTACGTTGAGGTCACTGAGGCCTGAGTACGGAGTATGTTGAGGGGAAGGTTGAGTGGTTCGTAAGGTAAGGTCGAGTAGTGGATGTAATAATTCCGTGTGTTCATTGTGTTTGTTCTGCTTTTTATTTTATATATATATATATTTTTTTTTAAAGGATACGAGCCTTGATGTTACGATATCATTTGTGTTTCCTTACCAGTTCAGTCAAAAGGATACGATGATTGATGGGGACTGTTTTTTCTTTATGTGTGTGTGTGTGTGTGTGTGTGTGTGTGTGTGTGTGTGTGTGTGTGTGTGTGTGTGTGTGTGTGTGTGTGTGTGTGTGTGTGTGTGTGTGTGTGTGTGTGTGTGTGTGTGTGTGTGTGTGTGTGTGTGTGTGTGTGTGTGTGTGTATTAATTCCTCTACTCCCCACAAAACCATGCATTCACCTTGACTCGTCCTCACCCACACAGATCATAGCCCTCCTCATCGGTACCATCTACTTCGGGCAGCAATTGACGCAGGAGGGAATCACTAACATCAACGGTGCTCTCTTCCTCCTCCTCACCAACATGACCTTCCAGAACGTGTTTGGGGTCGTCAGCGTGAGTAACGAAAAAATAAACACCAAAGTGGGACGAGTACAGAGAGTATTATGTACAGTAGATCCTATTATTCCTGACGCCCGCGGTTAATGGTTTTGTGGGAGAAAGGAGTAGAGGAATGAATACGTTTTTTCGTGCATCCAATCGTCTTCAGAATTGGAGAAAAATCAACATAAGTTCGTCCCATTTTGGTGTCTATTGTCTCCTTATGACATGTCTGCTTACCTTCCATCAGCGTGGATAACAACGGGTCCATTTACAACCCTCAATCAACTCCCTTTATCCTCTGGCATTCAAAATCTTCTGGCTCTAAATCAAACACATTAAAGTAGACGTAATCATATGTGCAAGGAGTGACTTAAACAATTGCCAAAATCATAAATAGCAAGACACAAAGATAATAATATTATCATCATATTATTGTCCCTTACTGTTTGAGATTTTTCATTTCTCTATTATCTTGCTACTCTTTGCTTGTTCAACATAATATTGTAATAGTAATGAGCTATTATCTTATTACCATTGTTTTCTTACAAGTAATAACAAGCTGCTTTCTGTATTACCCTTGCAGACCTTCTGTGCCCAGTTACCCATCTTCTTAAGGGAACACTTCAACGGCATGTACCGAACCGACGTATACTTCCTCTCCAAGATGTTGGCTGAGCTGCCCTTCCATGTTTTCTATCCCTTCGTGTTCGTGGCCATCGCTTACCACATGGTTGGCTTCACCGACGATGTGGTGAACTTTTTCATCTGTGCCGGCATCGTTGTTCTCGTCGCTAACTGTGCCATCTCCTTTGGTATGTCGTGACGTGTTGGTGTGTGGATGTGGTGGTGACTTTATAAGTGTGTGTGTGTGTGTGTGTGTACAGATGGTGATAGTGGAGGCTACAGTAGGTGGAAGGTGTGAAAAAGGGTTTGAGGATGTAATACACAAAAGTAACTATTGTATCACCCATGATTTATCTTGTGGTTATTTTGCATATGTATATACTGTATATGATTATAATCTCTTGGTACAGGATACATGATCTCGTGTCTGGCGAGGAACCTGAGTGTGGCCCTGGCTATTGCTGCTCCCTTCATCATTCCTCTCATGCTCTTCGGTGGATTCTTTCTCAACAACGGGTGAGTGACGAATTATACACTACATAATTTTTATTGTGGTTCATTTTATCTGTGTCCTTTCAATTATAGATAAAACTTGAAGACTCTTGTGTATTAACTTTGATCATCACACCCCGACATGCACACACACACAGATAGATGCTATTGAACAAAATCACTTCAATAATACAAAAGCTATTACCATGCAGACCACAAAGGGAAATTGGTACTAAGGTGGTACTAGACATAAACAAAATAAAGGGATACAATAGTTCACTCCACTAGGTTAATATGAATAAATATGAGCAAAATATGGCTATGACAAATGAAATATAATTGATTATAATGAACAAAATATCGCTATGATGAACGAAATATGATTGATTATAATGAAAAAAAAATATGACTTCAATGAACGAAATATGATAAATAATGATGACCCCCCCTCTTCCTCCCTCCCCCCCCCTTCCCCACTCATCAGGTCGACCCCCAGTTGGCTCACGTGGCTTAAATACCTGTCGTGGTTCAACTATGGCAACGAGGCTCTTGTGATGAACCAGTGGCGTGGGGTTGAAAGCATCTCCTGTAACGCTAACCAGACCTGCTTTCCCAACGGTGAGGCGGTGCTGTCTTTCCTCCACTTCGACCAGAGCTCCATCACTTCGGATATCATGTGTTTGTTTACGCTCCTCTTGGGCTATCGTATCATTGCCTTCTTCGGTTTGCTCTCCAAAACTTACCGTAAGCAGTAAAAGCCGGACGGACGGAAGAGAGGTTAAGAACATTACTAATAATAAAATAAATAAATAAATTGATACATAAATAAAATAGTAACAAATACAAAATAAATAAAAACTGAAGGGAGGCAAAGAAACATGCTTAGTTAGGTCTGTTATGTAAATGGAAAATGTGCAAAGAAAAAGCAAAATAAAAATAAAGTATTTTAGGTCTAATGTAGGATATATATATATATATATATATATATATATTATTATTCCTTAAATCCATCGAGGAAGCAAAGCCAAAGAATATGTCTTTAGAGTTGTTTTTACTCATTTTGGCCATAAAAATTTAAAGTATGTTTTATTTAATTAGCGGTTAACTGAGTTGATGTGGTTACATAAATTCATGGGGGTTTAATGCTTTTTGGCCTCGTGGTCTTCTTTCTTCACTTTTATCCTCTCTTCTCCTACAGGCAAAGGTTTTTTTTATAGGTGTTGGATTTACTTTAAAGAATGCTTGTTATGTTAGAAGAAATTTGGTGTTTTTCTTCTCAAAATGTTGCTTGTACACGTAAGAATTAAATTATTGGGAAAAATTGCTTGTAAAATTAAGGATGAAGTTATTGGCAAAACGATGCTTGTAACCTTAAGAATGAATTACATTTCTGCCCTAATTTGATCATTTTCATTTATAAAAAAAGAGTCGGTCAAAATGGGGCCGAATGTTGTAGTTACAATTTAATAAGCTTCCTGTTGTAATTTGGGTTTTAATAATTCTAATGATACTTGGTTTGTTGATGTATGTATTTCGAGACTTTATGAATAAATGAATTCTCCTAATAACATAAAATAATGATGTAGACCTAATTCAGTGAGAGTTAGAGTAAGAGTACACTCGTGATACATAATTTCTGACCAGAGTGTGAGGAGCAGAAGGCTTCGAATCGCCTGGTATAGCTCATTTCCCCACCCAGTACACCTATAGAGGCTGAGTTCGAATGCAGGGTATGTGTGTGTGGAGCCTGCCGTTCGTCTCTGGTCAGGGATTATGTATCACGAGTGTACAGTACAATTTATCTGTAACCAACAAACGCTAGGGAAAGGAAGGATGAACTGGGGGATATTTGACGCTTCGAACCAAAGGATTTAGTAACTCCCAAACTCCCAAAATGAGACTGAAACACTTTGGCGAGGTGAGTAATACAAACATACGAGCAGGAGCCCAGGAGAGACAATCACAGAGGGTGGATAACAGCGAGAGTTAAAACAGTGTGTCAAGGATTATCGTCTCTCATACCGAAAAAGGACAGCATACACATCCGCTATGACCAGTTCCATTCTGATAAGTAAGTATATCTTGGCATTATATCTGACCAGTTGTCTACAATATAATTATGCAGTTTGTCTTTCCTGGTGAGTGAAGATGTTGGCAGTGTCCGACGAATCAGTTTGGGAATTGGATACACTCGTACTTTAAAGCTTCAGGGCGTGGATTTTCCGTACTTGATAAATTAGGATTAAACATTGATCAAAAAACAACAACTCCCTCTTATCACGGAAAGTTGTCCTGAAGGCCCAAGGTGAGCCCAAGCCCTCCCAAATCTCAAACCTCACCACCCGCAACTCTCGCTCTCTCTCTCTCTCTCTCTCTTTGATGTTGAGGACACAGAGCTTCATTTTATAATCTAGAAGAGGTATTGGATCCCATTATGACGTGTGTTCTGAGAGATGAAAATTCTGCATTCTGAATCCATATAGAGTAATTTATTATCTGTGTTCATTCTGCTGCACGTATCGCGTTAAGGGTGATACTATGCATTTGGTACATTGGAGTGCCTTTATTCCTTGAAAGTATGCCAGGAAACAGGAGCACCAGTTGAACACAAATAATGGTGCATGACCTGTTGCTTGGAATAGTTTAGAGAAATCAGTTACTCCACATTTTCCATCACACATGTAACCTTCTTTCCCCTTAATTAAGACGTCAAAGTATTATTTTGTTGTAATGTTAGAAGAACCTTTAGATTACTGGCCTATAATATACTGTACACGTAGTGGGGTTATAAGGTCGCATCAATAACCACCAGAGTCATTGTAAAGTGTAATAACCTGCTTCACTCGTGTGTGGAGTTTTAGTTGTGTTTGTTTATGTTTTCCTTTTCTTTGGTTTATACTTTTCTTTGGTTTATACTTTGGTTTATACTTTTCTTTGGTTTATACTTTGGTTTATACTTTTCTTTGGTTTATACTTTTCTTTGGTTTATACTTTTCTTTGGTTTATACTTTGGTTTATACTTTTCTTTGGTTTATACTTTGGTTTATACTTTGGTTTATACTTTTCTTTGGTTTATACTTTTCTTTGGTTTATACTTTGGTTTATTTTCTTTGGTTTATACTTTTCTTTGGTTTATATTTTGGTTTATACTTTTGTTTATAAGCTTCACAACACAAACCTGGCTCTCATGAGAACTCCAGACTGGCTTACGAGTATGTCCCACAGTCAGTGTATGAATGAGGGTGAAAATTATACACATAGCCTACTGCACCACACACACACACACACACACACAGGCCAAGCGATTACACTGACTCTGGTGGTGGCAGGTGGACATAACTTCGAAATCTGACTGTACGGAACCCAAATCTAATTAAGGAGCATATTAAGTTTGAAAAGTATGTCGTGACTGTGTGTGTGTGTGTGTGTGTGTGTGTGTGTGTGTAGTCATGTGTGTTGTTGGTGAATTGGAGGCTCTATCTTGTTGCTTCCTCTGGACTGTACCAAGGAATATATAATGAGGATTTGTTTTGCTTGTTTGTGTCTTGATCAAGGTGAAGTGCGTATCTTCATACTGACGAAAATTAATTGATTCTCTTCTGTGTAACATGACCTTCTTAGATACACGTTTTGGGTACATTCCTGGTTACACTAAATAACACATATAGTTTGAAAATATTACATGAAAACACTCGTCTAAATAGAATTATTATACACCACTTTCAGGAGTAACCTTAGGCGACTTCATTACTACAGACGTATAGGTTTTCGGATTCTGCAGCGCTTTTAGGCATAAACTTTTTAGCGTGTATGTACAGCCGAGCTCGTAAATTCGCGACCACGTACTTAGATGTTTATGCCATCTGAGCTGGTAACACTCTGTGGGGAAAGTGTCATTGTAGGTGAAAGATTGTATCATGTCCCTCTACTATGTTTCACCTACTCTGATTCCTCACCAAATAAATGTTACCAGCTCAAATGGCATAAACATCTAAATAGGTGGTCGCGAATTTACGAGCTCGGCTGTACAATGATTTACGGCAGGTAATTTAAACAATGAAGCAGGTTACAGTGTGATGGATCCAGTTTTTGTGTGATATGATAATGTGATGATAGGACAACACATGAAGGATTGCTTGATAAACATGTGTAAATTTTAAGGACCCTGTGATCGTGTATGAAAAGTGGAGGCTTATGATTCCTCCTGACCATGCCACGAAACAAGCTCGTTCCATATAGGTGGCATTTCGTGGCAATATTTGAAGGACTCATTTATCTTCAATTTTCTGACTACATAACAGTGCCCATTAAGTATTATTGTAGGTCTAATTATGTCTCTGTGATCAGCCTAAGATCCATTAATAACTTTACTTCCTTTTCGTTTTAGAGATTTTTGCATTTTTTTTCAGACTCATTTTATTACCCTTATTTTATCCTACGTATTTTTATATAAGCCTATGAATTACAATGATCTATAAGGCATTACACTACTATATATTGAAATCGTAATGTTCAATGAAGTGATAATTTTCCTTTTGTCTATAATATAAAATATTTGACGTTTTCGCATATTTACCTGCAAATAGAAAATAACATAATCCCCCTCCAACAAACCAGGGAGGAATGGGGGGGGGGAAGGAATGGGGGGGGGGGAGTAGCTGTATACGTAAAGGAGTAAGAAGGGATGAATGGGGGGGGGGGGGTAAGGAATTAAATAAGGGAAAGGGAGTGAAGATTGAAGGGAGGAGATAGGAAGGGAAGAGAAGAGGAAAGGGGAATAAAGAAGGGAGGAGATAGGAAGGGAAGAGAAGACGAAAGGGGAATAAAGAAGGGAGGAGATAGAAAGGGAAGAGAAAAGGAAAGGGGAATAAAGAAGGGAGGAGATAGAAAGGAAGAAAAGAGGAAAGGGGAATAAAGAAGGGAGAAGATAGAAAGGGAAGAGAAGAGGAAAGGGAAATAAAGAAGGGAGGAGATAGGAAGGGAAGAGAAGAGGAAAGGGGAATAAAGAAGGGAGAAGATAGAAAGGGAAGAGAAAAGGAAACGGGAATAAAGAAGGGAGAAGATAGAAAGGGAAGAGAAGAGGAAAGGGGAATAAAGAAGGGAGGAGATAGGAAGGGAAGAAAAGAGGAAAGGGGAATAGAAAGGGAGGAAGGGCGAAAGAAGGGAAAAGGGCGTGACTAATTAAATTGCGCGAAGGGAGGAGAAAGAGAGGAGTGAAAGAAAATGGATTAAAGTGCTGTAGTGTAGTTGGGAGATGAGGGAAGAAGAAAGGGGAGGTGAAGGGCTGTAGTAAGTAAATCCTCACACTAAATTTGTTGGGTTTCATGTAACACAGCCACACCAACACGTAACAGTACTCAACACCATACCCAACACGTTACATTACAATTCTCATCACGTAACAGTACTTAACACCATAACCAAAACGTAACAGTACAATTCTCATCACGTAACAGTACTCAACACCATACCCAACACGTTACATTACAATTCTCGTCACGTAACAGTACTCAACACCATAACCAACACGTTACAGTACAATTCTCATCACGTAACAGTACTTAACACCATAACCAACACGTAACAGTACAATACTCAACACCACAAACACTAACTATCTAGCCATTCCTCCTCTTCCATCCCTCCTTTCAATGTATCTCTGAGTTCAGTCACCTCAAAATTAAAACTTCCCTTTTTGCCTGTTGTTTTCTCATTTCTCATATAATTTCCTACCATTCTCTCTCACCCTTCCTCCATCCCATTCATTTGTTTTGTCTCCATTATTTCCTCTACTTTTCCTTTTATTCTCTTTCCCTCGCCCCCTTCCTCTCTCCTACCCTTCCGCGATCCAGACACACACACACACACACACACACACACACACACACACAGAGAGAGAGAGAGAGAGAGAGAGAGAGAGAGAGAGAGAGAGAGAGAGAGAGAGAGAGAGAGAGAGAGAGAGAGAGAGAGAGAGAGAGAGAGAGAGAGAAAGAGAGAGAGAGAGAGTCAGGTAACCCCGTGACTGACTGAGAGAGAGAGAATGAAAGAGGGAGTGTCCAGAGGTGTCTGGTTAGTCCATCAGTCTGAGTCGGGCAGTCGCTCAATCAGTATACAGGCAGGTAGCTCCGTATGTCACCGGCCGGGTTATGGTCAGTTGTGTTCGCCGGTGGTGTCTGCTACTCTTCACATAATTATACAGTACTCAATCTTTTTTTTTTTTTTTTTTTTTTTTGCCGACGACGCGACTCTTCTTTACTCTCAACGCAATCTACTGCCAGCTGGATCTTATAGGACATGTAGCCTATTAAAGCGCTCCCAATGAGATGTAATTAGTTGTAGTGACGAGTCTCAAATCAGTTCATTACTTCCCTCCTCTATATATCTCCCTCCCTCCCTGTACTACCTTCATCGCGTGACGTCTCCTCAACCCATGAGCAAATGCTAACTAATTTGGCATGTATTTTAAAAGGTGTCGACTATTTCTGTCTGAAGGAAACACTGCAGACGCCCAATGGTAAAGAAGTACCAATTATCCCATAGACCTACTCATTCGTTAACGTCGTATACCAAGCTATTAATGCAACAACAAACCCATTTACCAAGAGTTATTAAACCCAAACAGAGAAAATGATCTACTTAATGACTAAAGTCTACCCTTAAGTCTTTCATCCGAAGGAAAAATGAAAACTGAAATTGCAAACATCACCGCCATAACCTGATGTGGCGTAATAAGAGTAAAAATTAGTAAATCACAACAATTTATAATAACAGGCTCGGTAAATTTCACCGGGTGGATAATATACCTGGTTAGTGGGTAGAAAATATACCTGGGTTAAAAGTATACCTTAGATAATCACACCGGGTTAATTAATTACCTGAGAAAATCACACTGGGTTGACAATTATTCTGACTGTGACAAGATGAGTGACAACAGCAGTGAGTTGGGTAGCGATGAGACACCCTTGTTCCGTCAGGGGTCTCTACCCACGGAGGACTTTGGTATGGCCGGGAACCCCAACCCC